>RJVU01067793.1:1787049-1854019 GCA_003731715.1 Anabarilius grahami | reverse complement strand
TCTATATATTATATATATAATTTGCTATAATAATATATATATACATATATATACACTACCGTTCAAAAGTTTGGTGTCAGTAAGATTTTTTTAATGTTTTAAAAGAAGTATCTTCAGCTCACCAAGCCTGCATTTATTTGATTAAAAATACAAACAAAAACAGTAATATTGTGAAATATTATTCCAATTTAAAACAGCTGTTTTCTATGTCAATATACAGTAAAGTGTAATTTATTCCTGTGATCAAAGCTGAATTTTCAGCATCATTACTCCAGTCTTCAGTGTCACATGATCCTTCAGAAATCAATCTAATATGATGATTTGATGCTCAAGAAACATTTATGATTATTATCAATGTTGAAAACAGTTATTTACATTTTTATTTCATGATGCTATGATGAATAGAAAGTTCAAAAGAACAGCATTTGTCTGAAATCTAAATCTTTTGTAACATTAAACACTACCGTTCAAAAGTTTGGGGTCAGTAAGAATTTTAATTTTATTTTTGGGGGATAGAAATAAAATTAATCAATACTTTTATTCATCAAGGATGAGTTAAACTGATCAAAAGTTACAGTAAAGACAATTATAATGTTAGAAAATATTCTATTTTAAATAAATGCTGTTCTTTTGAACTTTCTATTCATCGAAGAATTTTGAAAAAAATTTGTACACAACTGTTTTCAACATTGATAATAATAATGAATGTTTCTTGAGCATCAAATCATCATATTAGATTGATTTCTGAAGGATCATGTGACACTGAAGACTGGAGTAATGATGCTGAAAATTCAGCTTTGATCACAGGAATAAATTACACTTTACTGTATATTGACATAGAAAACAGCTGTTTTAAATTGGAATAATATTTCACAATATTACTGTTTTTGTTTGTATTTTTAATCAAATAAATGCAGGCTTGGTGAGCAGAAGATGCTTCTTTTAAAACATTAAAAAATCTTACTGACCCCAAACTTTTGAACGGTAGTGTGTATATATATAGCTTTTTTTTTATATATATATATATATAATTTGTAATATTTGTAGTAGTATTTTCAGCACTTGAAGATTAGTGAAGATCACTATTAGTTGAGCCACTGATACAACTTACTCCCAAACATCTGACACACTTTACCTCACAGCTGCATTTTTTGAAAAATTCATTAAAATTCATTTAATAACTCATAGCTAATCTTTGGAAAATATTTTATATACGAGCAATTTGACTTAAAAATAAATTTTTATTTCAAAGCAAATTATTAAAGTCATACAGAAAATTTACCTACACAAACAATAAAAAAACAATAATATTGTGAAATATTACAATTTAAAATATCCGTCTTCTACTTGTGATGGCAAAGCTGAATTTTCGGCATCATTACTCCAGTCTTCAGTGTCACATGATCCTTCAGAAATCATTCTAATATGCTGATTTGGTGCTTAAGAAACATTTCAAATTTTTATCAGTGTTAAATTGCTGTGCTGCTTAATATTTTTTGTGGAAACTGTGAATACTTTTTCCAGGATTGTTTGATGAATATAAAGTTCAAAATAATAGCATTTATTTTAAATAGAAATACTTTGTAACAATGTAAATGTCTTTACTGTCACTTTATCAATTTAATGCATTCTTGTTAAATAAAAGTATTAAATCTTACTGATCACAAACTTTTAAAGTGTATGGTCACATGATAAAATGTATACACGGTTTTCTAGAATAGGGGGGCACCACATAGCTTAACCACAGATACATCTTACCCCACTGTCCTCTATAAAAGGTAAAACACCAACACTAGAGGAGAGGAAAAAACTGCTTAAAAGTTTTTGATTGAGTTCTGATTGTTTCATTATTCATTTTCACACTCAGTTTTCTCTGAATCTGGGTATAGTTGAGTCAAACTCATGTGCCACAGGGCAGATCATCGTCTACGAGACGAGTCATAACTCAATTTTGACCAAATATGTAGGTACTGTATTTCACCTCTACATGGCAGTATAGTACAATAGAGAACTGCAGAGAAGCATGTCTGTAAAAGTACAATTGTGTATACCTGCAAGATCCTTCAGTTGGTCCAGTGTGGGCAGTATGGGAGGATTCCTCTGCTGTAGAAAGAACACTACCATGACCGTTAAAGTGAAGTTGGTGATCCACGCTCCTGGAATACTGCTTGTGATGTTATGAACCCGAGCCCAGCACCGAACACTGAACACCAGATGCCGAACACGAGGGTCCAGCTGCCCATAGAGAAACAGCAGTTCTGAACTCTTCATCGCCACCCTGCACACACAAGGGCATTATGTCAGGGCGATTTAAAATGATGCCACATCTACATCCTAAAAAAAAAACAGGAAGTCCTATCCTAAGGTTATCATTTCAATTTCTGTTGCTGTGTTGTTGTTTTTTTTTCACCTATGGGGAATCAAGCTAAAAAGAGCTTATAGTTTTCTCTGCATATTATTTCCAAAAAAAAAAAAGAAGAAAAAAGAAGAAGATTTAAATCAACCAATAGTGAGAGTTCGTGCAGGACAACACTGTGTTCCAAATGATTAAAAAATTTTAAGTCACCAAGAAATCAAAACTGACAATTCTTTTTTTTTTTGCAGTATTTATTATTAATGATTTATCCATGCATATGATTTTTTTTTTTTTAATTCATGAACCCTCATAATCTAAATAACTCCCCCTTCCTCTTGCAACGACATTTCTTCTCTGATGACACCTTTACTGGTGCGAGGGCGGGACAACCTGTCACTCACATGAGATCACAGCAATAGCAAACCATAATGATCCAATTAATTCCGAACATACAAAATCAAGTCCCTTGGCTGCCACTAGTGTTGTAGTCAAGACCACCTAAACCGAGACCAAGTTCAGACCAAGACCAGTGTGTGTCGAGACCAAGACAAGACCAAGAACTTTGGGCGGTTGAGACTAGCACTCCTCAAATTCATCTGAAAGACCTACATTTACTGCCTGAGAAATGTCTTATTTTTAATCAATCATTACAATTAGAATAATAAGACACTATATAGAGGTGTAACCAATCAATTTAAATCACTAACAACAAAGAGGTGGAACAGAAGTTGCATCTGAATTGGTACAATTACAATTGCATAAATAATGTTGAGATTAATGTTTTAAAAATAAAATTTAGTTTTTTGAACATTTGTAAAAAAAAATTAAATAAATCAATATCACGTTTACGATTGTGCTCATATTTGTGGAAACAGCCCTTTTTCTTTTGATATTGCTTAATTATATCATAAGTAATAATATAAATATAAAGATCTTAAACAAATACTTTTTTGCAATCATATCTTGAATTTTGTGGGCATTTGTATTAATTTTGTGTTCAGGGAAACCAAAAATGACAAAAATGTGAAAATCATTATTTTGCAGTTCTATCTGGTGTCACTAGAGGTGCAAACAGCAGCTTTTAATGAAATAAATATTTATCAAAAATAAACAAATGACAATAAATGCATTTTATGTTCACCAGTCACTCTGTACACAATAGAATGCTCTTTGTCCTGTGTTCCTATATCCACCAACATAAATCATCCAAGGACAAATGCATTCTGTTTTTCTTATTATGCACATATGGGTGTGCAATATAGGCTATACATCTGGGAATACCCCTCTCTAACCCACAGGGGACACAGTACAACAAAAAGAGCTGAGCAGGTTTCTGTGCATTACTGGTGTGTCACCTTCTAAAAAGGAAGCATCAGGGTGGTGACATTTGTTTTGGGGAAGTGTGAAAAGTAGAGAGAAAATAAACTGACAGCCCTAATGCCAACATTATATTAAGCAGACATCACATCAAAAATATAGAATTACCTGTTGTTGGCAGTGAGATCACACTGAAAGCCAGAGGGTTGGTGAGAAAAGCGGACAAGAGGACATCGAGCTTGGAGAATGTTCTGGACTCCCACACATCCAGGGCCGAACTGGTCTACACATTTCCCAATAACTGAGAGGATACTCTGGGTCACAGCCCGCTCTGAGGCCCCCCTCTTCACCTGGTACTCCAGAGACAGTCCTGAGCCCTGTTTAAAATATGACGCATAATAAATGAACTAAAAGAAAAATTTGTTCTAAATTACTTTTTGTTCCATGGAATAAAAACAAAAAAACATGAATAATTAAGGCAAAAACAAAACATTTTTGGGTATTTTATATCCAATTCTGCCAGCATTTACTCATCCCTAATGTAATTTCAAAACTGTATGACTTCCTTTTTCAGAATACAAAAGATATTTTGAGAAAAATCTCCATGTTTTTTGTCCATAGAGTAGAAATCAAAGGTAAACTAACTGCTGGTAAACTAACTATAAAATCTAATATAACACTATTTGGTAAATATACATCTGTGACATTTAAAATTTTGGCTTTCATCACTATATTTGCCTTTCTACAGAATAAAGTAATAAAATCAAAAATTTGAGCCGGGGAATTTTCCAAAAATTGGTAGATTTAACACGGAATGACCCTTTTGTGTTCCATGGAAGAGAGAAAATCATACAGGTTTGGAATGACACGAGGGTGACTAAATGATAGCAGGATTTTTAATTCTAGATGACCTTTTCCTTTTCAATTCAATCTACAAAACCTAAGCCCACATCACTGACCTTTTTCTGGCTTGTTGCATAGATGCCATCGAGGTCCAGAATCATGTCGACATCACAGCCCAGTTTGCCGAAGCTGTTTACAGTGGAGCCAAAAGGCCTGATGATACATTCTGGGAAATATGCTCCAGCTATGTCTCCAAGCAGAGAACAAACGAGGAAGCGCAGACTGATGTTCTCTTCTGTGAGCTGTAAGGCCTCTGTCAGACATTGCAGTTGCTCATCAACCTGTGGAAGAAATGAAGAGTAGATGCTTATTTGTCCTCAGATCTGAACCACCAACAAGCAGACATAACACTCAAACAAATTAAATGAAAAAATCTGCATCTCCCATTTCAATTTTCATCCTCTTCCATGAGCCTAATCATATGTCTTTGTTAAAAAAAAAACATATTGTCCAGTGAAGACTTACACTGTCCTTTTCTGAGAGCAGTTGGGTGATGTCACCAATGGATGGAGGGGATTGCTCTTGGAAATTTGGCACGGGTTGGTTGTTCGACTGACTGCCTGGCCATTTCAGTGACAGCAGACGAGATTTGAAAGGCACCGCAGCTTCATGTTCAACAGCTGGTATATTTGTGTTCTCCTTCATTGAGGCGATGCTCTCTTTACTGGAGAATTCAACTACTGCACATGCTCCCTATAGTCACAGATAAACACAATTCAGTCAAATTTCTGATCTTTGTCATCAAACATCACATGAGTGTCTAGAACTAGATATTCAATTAATTGATGTAGTTTTGCACACTTACGTAGCTACTGTAGAAGAAATGCTTGTTGATTGTCCCGTGATTAGACAGGTAATCTAAAAACTTTTTTTCGCTGAACCTGGGCGGACAGCTGATCAAGACCGATCTTTCAGCTCGTTCTCTTCTCTCCTCTTGGATTGCTTGAAATGTTTTATTCTCCTTGGCTTTCGTGACTAAAACGAAAGTGGGCAAGTGGAAAGAAGCTTTGAATTAGTGTGGTGTGATAATGCACTTGTCATTTCTATCGCGATTTTCGCCACGAGAAGACAACCTGCTATTTATTTTTAACGTCAAATGACAGATGAAAGCGTGTTTAAAGCTGTCATTCTCAATATATTAATTGATATCATTTGGTAAACGTCATGCCTGCAGCTTTACAGAGAAACAATGTTACCGTCTTTCGCAGTCTTGTTTCCTGTCTGGGCTTTGATTGCTGATATGGTTGAAGCGAGTCTTCTTTGAGTTTGAGGTTCCAATCCAAGATAAAATAACCTACACACTCCAAAGGAGGCCGCCATTGTTGATTTGAGACGGGCGCGTGCGTAGACAATGTCTCTACGGTGGCTATGAATGGACATGCAGTGCTGCGTTGGAAAAAGTTTGGAAAAAACTGGAAATATTCAAGATATGCAGCCCGGAGATTGCCAAATTTGTAAATACCTACTTGAAACCGCTCTAACCGCAGCCCAAAAATACCTAAAATTTAATTCACTCTTGTGACTCAAATGTTTTGAACCTGTTCACCAAATGATTTATTATTTCTGCAAGTTACAAGTTAGTTACTTACATCGTTCACGAACGATTCAGTCAGTGAATGGAAGTTTTATTAACCTCGTATATCAAAAGGGATCAAATGTGGGTGTTTTTCTAATACCAGTTCATACGCGCACGATCTTATGTGATTATCATGTTACACCTCTTTTCCCAAAGCGAATCATGAAGATGAAAGCAAATGACATCCTTAAGTTTCCACGGAACAGTGTGATGGGGGACTGTGGCAGAATTAAAGCAGATACGTGACCTCTCAATGAGAAAGAAAATACTTCTCATTGAAAAGAGAAAACCAGAAAACGAAACCGCAGGTGACGTAAAGCGGAGGCGCGCAGCACATATTCCTCTTATCTACGAGCCCCAGCCTGTTACGGCTTCAGTAGGAGCTATGGACTATCAGTGAGCATGTGCCCTGCTGTGATCACACTGACCGAAAGGTAAGGTAGGCAAACGGCTGGTATTTATACATAATATATCGTTTTGTTTTTTGTGTACTACATTAGGCTACTATATGACCCTATATTTCGAACAGCACGCATTATTATTATTATCACAGTATGAAAATATTCACTGGATTAGTTAAGCAGGTTTGGCAGTGACTCAAAACCTTGTTAGCTGCCTACTTTCTAGTCCGTGTTTTTAAGCATTAGTTATTTGTATAAATAATGATGAATAATAATTATTATATCTCAGGAGATGAGGTTGTCAGAATGTTTCAGCACCGTATTTTGGGGCTTGTGGGGGGTCTGTCAAAACAGACAGTCAACTTCACGATTTAGGTTGATTTAACATCTTATTTGCACTTGTGAGTTTGTGCTGAAGGACCTTGTTGCAACATAAAAATTTTTGCTGGCATTTGTTTTGAAGAAGAAACCCCATCTTGGGATTTCCCACCCCCTGAAAACCACCCCTCACTTGCAGGCAAATTAGAGCAAGCATGCTGCTCAGGAAACACCTGACCACACTGTATACATACATATGGGTGTAAACAACATCAGTGCATTCATTTAATTACCTAAGTTCTTGTCCTGTTTCTAACCATCAAACATTCTGTTCTAGAATTCAATCAAGGATGGAGTACAAGAATGAAAATGCTGGTATAGAACTGCTTCTTGCTCACATGAACATTGAAGACTTCATCCAGGAGGCAGAGAATTTCTACTGTGTTAGCGAAGAGGTGGAATCAGAAGTCTCATTTGAGGAAAGTTTCTCGCAAGAAGACATGGACGAGAATGAGGAAACGTCACAGGATCTAATCACACATGCGCAAAGTCCTGGAAAGGTCCGTTATGGGACAGCATCCGACCTCCTGGACTTTGTCAATATGGTGTCAAACACACCATCCTCCTCGCGCTTAGATGTGGGTCAAGAAATGGGTGTTCTGCTAAACAAGGTAAGCTCTATTGATATATATTTTTTTATTATAACATACAGACCCATATCATATACAGCTGAAATATAGTCGAATTTTAAAAGAAGATATTTTGAAGAATGCCAGTAACCAAACAGTCGATGGGACCCTATTGACTTCCATAGTATTTTTCTTTCCCATACTATGGAAGTCAATGAGGCCCATCAACTGTTTGGTTACCCATATTCTACAAAATATCTTCTTTTGTGTTCAGCAGAAGAAGAAAAATCATACAAGTTTGGAATAGCTTGATGATGAGTAAATGATTGCAGAATTTTCATTTTTGGGTGAACTATCCCTTTAATTAAAGCAAGCTTATTTGTAAATACTTTGTGTAAAGGATTGTTTATACTTGTTTTACAAGTTGTCATAGCCTTACTCTCACAAACGCCCTGCTTTGTTTCTGCAGACAGACATGGTCATTAAGGAGGGGCATTATCGCATTGACTTGGACGTTCTCCTGTTTCCGTGGAAACTGACCTACAAGCCCATAGGCCCTGGACATGTTCCCAAAGGCTCATTTGGAAAGGTCCATCTGGCTCAGGACACCAAAACACGGAAGCGAATGGCATGCAAACTAGTAAGTTCAGGAATGCAGAGAACGTTGTTCCGGGAATCTCAAGGGTTTTTTGTTTTTTTGGCAAAGGTAGTTGCTTTCATTCCACTGTTTTAATGGACATGGCTTCCCTTCTCGGAATCAGTGTTCTTTTATGACTAAAAAACAAACAAAAAAATTGTACTGCTTGTTCAAAATACTATGTTGAAAACAAGCATAAAGTCATTATGTAAACATAATTTTCACAAGAAAATCTAACACAAATGACACGTGATAGTGTGATGTGTTCTCGTGACGATCTTATGCACCAGCATGTGAGACCACAAGAATTTATGAACATGGAAAAAAATGACTCTGAGAAGAGAAACACTTGTTGTAGAACTCGTATTAAAATGAGGAAGAGAGCATTTGGGAAATAACACCATTTCTCTAAAATGTTGGAGGGTCAGTCTGCAGTGTGCAATGTTTGAACAGAAACCGAGAATGTCTCTAACGTACACAGGAAGCTGACAGGAACGCCCCCGTGGAAACATGAAGCCCACAGAGACGGTGTCTAAACTGTGTGGCACAGTGCAGATGTCTAGTGGGAGAAGTAGTTTCTGACTTGTGGTCAATATAAAGCCGGCATGAAATGGAAGTTGCGATAGATTTTTCTTTCCTATTGTGACGTATATCCAACCGAAACGGCTTCTCAAACAAGAAAAAAATTAGGGCAGGACTTGATTTTGTCCATTTTGCTATTTCTTTAATCTCATGTGAGTGAACATGTCTTCAAAGGGAGGGGAGGTTATTTGGATTAAAGATTATGACATCACATGAAAATAATGATGTGTCATGAAATTTTGATTTCATGGTGACTTTAACAGGGTGTTGCTGAATCAAAAACATTCAGCCTCCTAATGTTGCCTTTAAAGTTTTAATCAAATAATTAGTAATCAATTAGTGATAATTAGTGGTCAAGGTGACCGATGTCTGGAACAATTATGCAACATCACACAAGCATAAGTGCTGTTGTTTAATACTCCATTATGTGGAGACTAACGCTATGTTCAGACTGTCTGTCCAAATCCGATTTCTGTGCATATCCGATTGAAATCCGGATTCAGATTTAGCCAGTGTGAACGGCCAAAAATCACATGAAATGCGATTTTTACAAATCCATTTCGAGCTACATTCATATGTGGTTTGAAATCCTATTCAAATTAGATTTCTGGAAATCTGAACTGATTTTGCGTGGTATATGTGACTTTCTCACACCACGTAAAATGCAAACGTCAGACATTGTTATAGGAAACATGCTGAAAGTCGCTGCAGAAACAAGGTTGTATTGTTGCAAAGTGCCGGATGAGCAGAATGACAATATAATGGAGACAACAGCACGGAATAAAGCCGCTTATACCAGCCGGTTCATAAAGCCGTAGTCCAGTGCACGACAGCAACACAATGTCATGTTGCACACATCTGTATTGCAGACCCCTCCATGCTATGGTTGTTGGTGTTTATTTTTGGCGAATGCCTACCAAAGCAACGTCATTGCCATAGAAACCAATGCAGATATTCCGGAAAACTGGCATGGACACACAAATCGGATCTGAACAGTTGCGATACACAATGTGGACGTCAATAATTTTAAATCAGATTCCAATCGGATATACAAATAATCGGATTTGGACTGACAGTGTGAATGTAGCCTATGAGTCATTTAATTATTCACTCAACCGATTTGTTCAAAAACAATTTATTTCAGGAATGCTACTACATTTTTTTCATATCTGCGGACTCAGCAAAGTCACTAAAACTGGCATATGCAATAAATTCTAATTAAGCAAAAAAAAAAACCTTAAACCTATGAAATTACATAATTTATTTTTCAAAACATTTACTTAAAATTCACTTAAAATATTTAAAATGAATACAGAAATGTGCATCATCGATTGACAGATGTTGGTCGATTTTGGATCTTAGTTAAGTGGAACTAAGTTTTAAGTTAAGTGTACGTTCTCTCCAGATTCCTGTGGAACATTTTAAGCCTGCAGATGTGGAAATCCAAGCCCGGTTCCGACACGAGAACATAGCAGAGCTGTATGGGGCATTGCTGTGGGAGCAGACGGTGCATTTGTTCATGGAAGCCGGCGAAGGGGGCTCGGTTTTGGAGAAGCTGGAAAGCTGTGGTCCAATGAGAGAGTTCGAGATCATCTGGGTCTCTCAGCAGGTTCTGCGAGGCCTGGAGTACCTGCACTCTCACAACATTATACACCACGACATCAAACGTAAGAGCTTTGGATTGCATCATAAGGGATTTTTTCTGAAATATCACTGCAGTTTCCTACCAGACACATTGTTGCATGTTCAGCTGTTCTGAATTGAAATGGTTCAAAACATATTTCAAAAGCAGGGTCAAAAGAGGTTCAGTACTTTTTCATTGCAACCGCAAGCACCGAAAACACTTATTTCCCTCCTAAATGCAACAAAAGGTGCTCTGTAAGTAAGTCAGATAATGACTATGTGGTCAAGAAAGGTATTCAGCTTATGTGACGGAACTTAAAACGAGGCCACTTGGAGGAATTAGCAGTGTTAAATGATTGACAGAGGATTGGCCACAGGCTAGAGAAGTTTTTAGTTTGTGTTTTTAGTTTGTGCCCTTCAAAGATGAGGAACACAACATCATTTAATATGGTGGGGTTGTGGTGGACAGCATTCTGCTACTGTTTAGTCATACGCAGAAGCCAATCAGTGCTGCAGCTCATGACTTCTCAGGCGTCTGGAATTTCCACTCAGGACAGTGAGAGAAGACAGATGTACTCAAATGTGTTACTTTCAGGGGCTTATTCAACAGGCCATCCGTCTAACTAGTGCTTTCAAATTTTAATACGACTGAGAGGGTAGCGTGAAGAGACGGAGAGATTCAGTGAAATGAGTGACCAATCACAGTTTCCTGCTTTGCGGTTTTGAGGGTTGGCTTCTTGACATTTGGCTTGGAGAGGAAATATGTTATTTCAAGTAGTGTCACATATGGAGGGAGAGCAAGAAAAGGGGGTTTTTAGACTTCTGATGATCTGTTTTTTCAATCCACCCTATGAGTAATGACCTTAATCTGCTTCTGGAAAACAATACCTTGCTTGTCTGGTGCAGAACATACATGAACTGAACAACCTACATTTTGCAGAAACAACTAAAATATGGTTGCAATGTCTTAAATATATTATCTCAAATATTACTACACACTTCTGAATGCTGTTTTTTTTTTTTTTGACATTAACTAAATTCTCTTTTTGTCCCTGCAGCCAGTAATATTGTGTTGATGTCCGCCAAAGCCGTGCTGGTGGATTTTGGTCTTACAGTACAGATGAAGGATGATGTATATGTTCCTCGAGACCTACGTGGCACTGAGGTGAGTGTGTTTGAGGTCACTTTGCACACTTTAATTTTTCCATACTTGGTCTGTGACTGTGTCGTGACTAAATGTTAGTTTTAAGCCGAATCTGTATTTAGAAACAATGCAGAATTTAGCAGTTCCTGATTGTACTGGTGGCAGAAGTCCTTTATATTTTAAATAGTTAAAGGACAGTTCTGACAAACTGAAAGAAGATCAGAAGGCACACACCCCCACATAGATGCACTTTTCCCCCTCTTAATTGACATTCTGTTCCCTAACAAAATCTGGAAAAGGCCCAAAAAGACACAAACACATGCACATTACACACTGAGGGATGTTGACTTTTTGCCCCATTTGGAAAGTCCAGCCTGCCTTGTTGAACAGCACTGAAGATTCCCAACATAGAATAATAAAGTTGTTTACTGCGAGGCAGAACAGTGAGCCTTTTGCCAGATGTCCACTAGAACATTTGCCTATTACATCAGAAGCTGTTTTTCATATTTATATCATTCAGTGTGACTCAACTGTAGAAAACTGCCTTTTGTTAAAAGCCTCTGCATATGTGGGATCTGAGCTCATTTTTAGTCATATTTTGTGTTTTTTCCTTCTGTACAGATGTACATGAGTCCAGAGCTGGTTCTGTGTCGAGGGCACAGCACAAAGACTGACATCTACAGTCTGGGAACCACAATCATACACATGATGAGTGGCAGTCCTCCATGGGTTAGGAGATATCCCCGAACATCCTACCCCTCATACCTCTACATAGTGAGTGTGCTTTTTCAATTTGATCATGATGCATCAGAACGCTTGCCCTTTAATTATATTTTGTTTGTATTTATTTTACTACACCAGTATAGGGAGAGTCCCTGAATGTGTCAAAACCGAACCATATGAAAAAACGGTTATATACATTAACCACAGAGCAAAACCCATAAATGCCATGCAGGCTGATGTCATAACAAGGCCTCTGTTAGCAAAGCATATCTCATGCTAATTCTGTATAATTTTAACAATGATAATAATAACCACAGTAATTCTGTATAGTCTTATTTATTAATAACTTTATAAATAATATTATTTATAGTGTTTTTTCTTTATTATTTTTATTTTATTCTCTATTAGTTTTCCTTTTATTTGTTGTTCCATTTAAACTGCTGTTAGCTAAGGATGCAAATTATGCATAATTTTATTATAATAATTCTGTATATTATTTAGTCTTTTTTCTTTATTAGTTTTACTTTCCTTTAGCAAAGGATGCTAATTATGTATAATTTTAATAATTATAATAATTATTAATTCTTTTTTCTTTATTAGTTTTTTCTTTATTCACTTTCCTTTTCTTAATTAGTTTTTTTTCCGTTTTATCTTCTATAAAGCGAAGGATCACAAGATATAACTTGTGATGGCAAGTTCTCCTTTCCATTGCAAACAATTTCTAAATAGCTTATTTACAAAAAAAAAAAATTGGCAGTTTATCAGCAGTTAAAGCTTCCTGTACATTTTGAAGATTATTTTGACAGTGGCAGTTTTGCATGTTTCACTGCTCATGTAATGGAAGCAGACTAAAAGCTGGCAACGTTCTGCATTTGTGTAGCAAGTCCAACTGGTTTCAGTTCCTTTTTCACATATTAGACTTCCTCTTCATGTAATTGAATGTAAATCCATGCACAGTGTCTTTTTGCATGAGGCTGCACCTGTGCCACCATTAATTTTCAATTTTGGTGTGGCCAGGTAAGACACAGTGATTTCATTGGGGTGGCAAAAATAAGGGGGGAAAAATGCTTCAAATATACAGAAAATTATGCTTCTGCTTTAAATATACAGAAAATGATGTGCATCTAACTGTGACGGTGAATGGAATACCTTCACACATAAATGAAAATGTTATTTTCTTTGACAGTAGCCTATTAGTTTTAGTGATTTTCATTAACGATAATAACCTTGGTACTCGTTGCAATTTCAGAAGTGAAACCTGCATTCAAACCTATATGGAAGCTTGTTTCCATCACTGAATAAAAAATAAAAAGGTTATTGCGACTGATCTCACAATTCTTACTTTTTTTTCTCACAATTGCGAATTTACATCTCACAATTCTGACTGTTTTCTCAGAATTGTGTGATATAAACTCACATTTGCGAGTTATAAAGTCAGAATTCCAAGATATAATGTCAGAATTGTATGATATAAACTCGCAATTGCGAGTTACAAAGTCAGAATTGCGTGATATAAACTCACAATTACGAGTTACAAAGTCAGAATTGCGTGATATACAGTTGCAATTGCGTGTTATAAATTCACAATTGTGAGATATAAAGTTAGAATTGTGAGATATAAAGTCAGAATTGTGAGTTACAAACTAAGAATTGTGTGATATAAAGTTGCAATTGCAAGTTATAAAGTCAGTCTTTTATCCCCTCAGAATTGGACTTCATAACTCTCAATTGCGTGTTTATATCTCACAATTCTGAGAAAAGAAATCAAAATTGTGAGATATAAACTCGCAATTGCTAGAAAAAAATGTCAAAATTGCGAGATAAAAAGTCACAATTATCATTTATTTTTTCCCCGTGGCAGAAACAAGCTTCCATAAACCTGAGAGTGAATCCTTTATGATTGTTGCATTTGCATACGGAACACAAGTATCTTCCAAAATCGTGTTGATTGCACTAATGAATTAATAAAGATCAGTGGTTGATTGCCATAAATGTAAGGCCTGTTTCCACAGATTGCGTTTTTGCATTTCACTGCACTGCTTTTCCATTGAAATGTTCCACATGTCTCGCGCATGACACTGCATTCTAAAAACAAGTTCAACTTTGGGCTTGTTATTTTTTTCCATATTAAGAGGTGAAGTGACAACTTAGTTCAGCTGAAGTGTGTACGTGGCCTTTGTGCCAGTGTCATAGTTCTTTGAGTGGAGCTGTTTATGAGGTCAAAATGTTTGCGCAACAGGGGTGGCCAAGCTTCAATCAGGGGTGGCACTGGCCATGTAGCTGCACCTCTAATTTTCACAATCTCTGTTTGCAGATCCACAAACAGGCCCCTCCTCTGGAGGACATACCTGAAAGCTGCAGCCCTGCAATGCGCAGGCTCCTGGAACACGCCCTCGATAGGGTCCCGGCACGGAGGAGCTCTGCCACAGAATTATTGAACGAGGAGGCCCTCCATCCGTCTCGGGAAGACCAGCCGCGCTGTTGGAGTCTGGACTCTGCGCTGGAGGAGGGCACACATCCACTGCTGCGACAGATCAGTCAGCTTTCAGAAAGCACTCAAGGTACAGCACACAACAGACACAACACACAATACAATATATCATGTCAAATTCATTTAATTGCATGCTTGAAATCCTTTACTCTTGTATTTGCAGAATCTTCTTTGTACACTGAGGATTCTGGGCACTCTAAGAAGAAAGGTTCCCTCTATATTGATTTGGGTGCCTTAGCTGGCTACTACAATCTGGTTAGAGGGCCACCATCCAATGAATATGGCTAATAAGATGAATTTTTTCCTGAGGACCAGTGGGGTACTTGTATAGTCTGCATTCATATAGAAGTTGTCAGAAATGCATGGATGCGTCAGTTCAGTGGAGCCAAACTCTCCCACAAGATGATTCAGCATATATGGTGAACCGTCCAATTAGAGATGGATGCTTTTTGAAATGCAAGAGACATTCGAGACTTGTTGAAGAGAAGAACGAACTGTGGTTTTTATTGTTTGATGAACAGTTTGTGAGGTTTTATTACAGTTGAGAGCATGAATATAATGACAACATTTTGTACATAAAATACATACTATTAGGGATACACCAATATTATAATTCTGGCCAATACAGATAAACCGATAATTACTTACGTTATGTCTGATAAACAATAAATGGCCAATATTAAAGCTATACACTATTTTGTTTAAAAAATAAATAAATAAAATACATTTACGCATTACAACATTATAACATACAGTATAAAAAAATGCATCTCTAATATTTCTGATAAACAATATGGTGTTCATATATTGTTCATCCCTGATATCCTAATATAGACAAATACTTTATGCTTTTTATATAAACTGTAATTCCAAAGCTTGTGCTAGATGCATTGATTATGTATTCCATATCTGATCACATAAGGCAGGCCTTAATGAGAATGTCAAATATGCTGAATTATTCATGCAAACGATTATTATTATACTAGTTTATCACTGCCAAAAGCAGAATGTTTTTTTTAATTATTGTTATTTTTGACCATAGCAGTGCTATGTATGTATCTCCAGTGAAATACAGAGGCAGGCCTGTGTTATTTGAAAGTATATGTGTTCTGACCTACATTTGTAGGGTTTCTTTTTTGTGAAATATTAATCATAATGAATGATTAATGAATTGAATTTGAACATTTGACCTTAATTTTAGTTTATCTGTGTCTTTAGCAAATCATTTCATTAATAATTTTGGTTTAATGTATGTTTTGCAATCCCCATGTGAGTGCCTTGTCTTTAAATAGCTTTATCTGAGATCCCTGGATAATACATCCATTGTAAAAATAAGAGATGGCAAAAAAAAGGACACTACAAGAATTTATTTTTTTTTCCCAGGAAGTGTTTTCAGATGATACTGAAAATCATCTCAGGTTGATATTCCTATGGAATGTTTTTTTGTTGTTGTTGCAATGCAAGACAATGAAACAAGCACTCAGACAAAAATGTAATAGATCGTCCAGATCCTCCCAATGTTTCCAATGAATGATAGTGTTCATAAAAGTTCATAAATAAAACTCCATAAATATTTGCTGTGATACTGCAGTTTTGTTGTCATTACATTGTATGAAAAATATTGCCTATTTTTATTTGCTAAAATCAGCATAATTTTTTTTTTTGCCTTTCATGTGATGACACCTTGGATAAATGTGTAATGCCAATATACTGTACTGATGATTATTTTATCAAATGCTATAATCTATGGTTGCGATTTCAGATAACCAAGGTAAAATTTCATTTTGGCTGTTTCAAGCAAGAAACAGTTCTTCTGAAGTTAGTCATTCTGGAAAGACCAGAGTGTCTGTTTGTGATAAATGATAGTATCATAAAAGACAAAAACTGTTCTCCGTTTTTACTTGGGGGAAGTTATATAAAATAAATAAATGTACTAAAAAAGATGAATAATGTGTGATTCATCACTGCTTATAAAGGTATTATGTGTGGTGGAAAAATGAGTGTTGGTCTAGGCAACTTTTGTAAAGCTAAAAGTAACCAGCGTAAAATAAAATAAAAATTGATTGCTGATAATGATAAGATATGTCATTTAGTGGGTAAGTTCAAACACCTTTTGGGTTACTGAGAATTTTGTGTGCAGAAAAGGTCACAAAATAATCCAAATCACTTTCAGGAGTCCAGGACAGAAAACATAAAGGTGTTATGGGTTTTCTGATCAAAATAAGCATTTGATAATCATAAAAAAGTTTGCAAGACAGTATATTGAAATTCTGGTTTCACTTTATATTTGATGGTCCTTTTAACATTCTCTTAACTATAAGTAACGTTGCACCTACATGTCTTCTAACTCTCAGAGTGTTAGGAGAGTATTAGTAGACTGTTAGGTTATGTTCTTGCAAAGTTACTTATAGTCAGTAGAATGTCTGTTGGGTGACCAATACAATAAAGTGTAAGCAAATATTAATCATATAGTCTACTAATACTCTAATGACAGTTAGTTGACTTGTAGTTGCAAAGTTACATATAGTGAACATAATGTTCAAAAGGGACCATCAAAATAAAGTGTAACTGAAATTCTTGCACAACTCATCCCATGAAGTACTGCAAATTATGCCGTTGAATCAGAGTTTATGATTCAAAATAGAAATTTTAACTTTATTAGCCTAAATATAAGAAATCAATATACCCCAAATGTACCCCCCAAATGTTCAGACATATGCTAATATAGTTGTTAGAGAGTGTGTGGCTTTTGTCCAAAGCGACTTGCAAATGAGAAGAATAATACAAGCAATCAAATCAACAAAAGGACAACAATAGGGCTTTTCACACTGCGCTTAACCTTGGGTAATTGTCATTCTAAACACCGCTTTTAAAGGAATGTTTCACACATCTAATTTAAAAGCGGGTTTAGCACTGCTTTTTACCCGGGTTATGGAGCAGGGTTATCACCACTTTTGCGGTGCCAAACTAGTCAGGCTGTGTGAAACAATGCGGTTACAGCTGGACGCGTTGAGAGTGACCCAGGGTTAACTACAGTAGTCAACATTTCAATTTAATGCCTGCTACAGGTCTCAAATAGTTGGGATGGGTGCATGTTTACCATGGTGTAGCATCTCCTCTTCTTTTCAAAACAGTGTGAAAACGTCTGGGCATCGAGGTTATGAGTTTCTGAAGTTTTGGTGTTATAATTTGGTCCCATTCTTGCCTGATACAGGTTTCCAGCTGCTGAAGAGTTTGTGGTCGTATTTGACGTATTTTTCTCTATAGACGATGAAGCCATGCTGTTGTAATAGCTGCAGTATGTGGTTTTGCATTGTCCTGCTGAAATACACAAGGCCTTCCCTGATATAGACGTCTTCTAGACGTGTTGCTCTAAAACCTTTATATACCTTTCAGCATTCATAGTGCCTTCCAAAACATGCAAGCTGCCCATACCATATGCACTTATGCACCCCCATACCATCAGAGATGCTGGCTTTTGAACTGAGCGCTGATAACATGCTGGAAGGTCTCCCCCCTCTTTAGCCCGGAGAACACGGCGTCCGTGATTTCCAACAAGAATGTCAAATTTTGACTCGTCTGACCATAGAACACTTTTCCATTTTGAAACAGTCCATTTTAAATGAGCCTTGGCCCACAGGACACGACGGCGCTTCTGGACCATGTTCACAAATGGCTTCCTTTTTGCATGATAGAGCTTTAGTTGGCATCTGCAGATGGCACGGCAGATTGTGTTTGCCAACAGTGGTTTCTGGAAGTATTCCTGGGCCCATTTAGTAATGTCATTGACACAATCATGCCGATGAGTGATGCAGTGTCATCTGAGGGCCCGAAGACCATGGGCATACAATAAAGGTCTTCGGCCTTGTCCCTTACGCACAGAGATTTCTCTAGTTTCTCTGAATCTTTTGATGATGTTATGCACTGTAATTTCCATTTTGACGTTGAGGAACATTGTTTTTAAAGTATTCCACAATGTTTTTACGCACTCTTTCACAGCTCTGCCCATCTTTACTTGTGAGAGACTCTGCCTCTCTAAGACATCCCTTTTATAGCTAATCATGTTACAGACCTGATATCAATTAACTTAATTAATAATAATAATAATAATAAGTTTATTTTATATAGCGCCTTTCTACAAACTCAAGGTCGCTGTACAATATTATAACACAAATGACAATAGACAGGCAAACAATACAAAAACATCAAAGGCATAACACATAATATCATACAATCAGAGGTCAGAGAAGCAAGAAACAAAAGGATAAGTTTTAAGGTGGGTTTTGAAATTATGTATTGATGACAGGCCTCGAATGTGCTTCGGAATGGAGTTCCAGAGTGAGGGGGCAGAGATGTAAAATGCGCGACCACCGAATGATGCGAGTTTGTGACGTGAGATCAACAACAGACCAGTATCAGAGGATCTTAATGTGCGCATAGGAGAGTAGGTTTGAATGAGATCAGAAATATACTGGGGGGCAAGACCATGAAGTGCTTTGAATGTGATGAGAAGTATTTTGTATTGAATTCGGAAACGAACAGGTACCCAATGGAGTCTGTGTAGAATGGGAATAATGTGAGAAGATTTCTTTGAATAAGTGAGAACCCTAGCTGCAGAGTTTTGAATGTATTGGAGCTTATTAATTGTTGTGTTTGGTAAACCATAGAAAAGAGAATTACAATAGTCGAGTCTGGAAGTAATGAAGGCATGAACCAGTGTCTCAGCATCATTGGTATGTAAGAAGGGACGTAAACGTGCAATATTACGGAGGTGAAAGAAGGCTTAGTGAGTGAAGAGATGTGTGGATGGAAGGAGAGTGATGAGTCGAAGATTATACCCAGGTTTTTAACGGAAAATTAGTTGCTAGATGTTCCCCCAGCTGAATCTTTTCAAAATGTCTTCCTTTTTAAGCCATTTGTTGCCCCTGTGCCAACTTTTTTGAGACCTGTAGCAGGCATCAAATTTGAAATGGGCTAATTTAATAGATTAAAGTGTAAAATTTCTCCATTTTAAACGTTTATGCTATCCATGTTCTATTGTGAATAAAATGTTGGCTCATGTGATTTGAAAGTCTTTTTAGTTAGTTTTCATTTTATTCAAATTTAAAAAACGTCCCAACATTTCTGGAATTCGGGTTGTATATACAGTATGTATATATACAGTGCCCTCCACAATTATTGGCACCCTTAGTAAATATGAGCAAAGGTGGCTGTGAAAATAAAACTGCATTTTTTATCCTTTTAATCTTTCATTCAAAAAAATCACAAAATTCGAACCTTTCATCGAAGTAAAACAATTGAAAGTGAGGGGAACTCACAGTATGAAATAAATGTTTTTCTCCAATACATGTTCACTCTAAAAAATGCTGGGTTAAAAAAACCCAAGCTGGGTAAAATATGGACAAACCCAGCAGGTTGGGTTAAAAGGCACCTATTATGCCCTCTTTCACATGATGTAATATAAGTCTCTGGTCTGGTCAAGTTTCAGCTTAAAATACCCTACACATTTCCCCCTATTTGGGGGTGAGCAAAAACACGCCTTTTACTATATTACTATATTGCTGGCTAAAAAAATAAATCCAAAATTGGTTGAAAAAAATGGCTGGGTGAAAACAACCCAATCCCTGGTTTTGTCCATATTTAACCCAGCAGTTTTTAGAGTGTTGGCCACAATTATTGGCACCTCTAGAAATTCTTATGAGTAAAATATCTCTGAAGTGTATTCTCATTCATATTTACATTTTTTAGCACACCAGGGTGACTAGGAGCATGAAATTGTCCAGCCATGACTTCCTGTTCCACAGGAGTATAAACATGAGGAAACACAAAGGCCAAATTCCCGTAATCATTCATCACAATGAGAAAAACCAAAGAATATAGTTCTGATGTGCAGCAAAAGATTGTTGAGCTTCACAAAATAGAAAATAGCTAAAGCATTGAAAATCCCCATTTCCACTATCAGGGCAATAATTAAGAAGTTCCAATCAACTAAAGATGTTACAAATCTGCCTGGAAGAGGACGTGTGTCTAAATCGTTCTAATGTGAAGTGAGGAGGAAGGTTTGAGTGGCCAAAGACTCTCCAAGGATCACAGCAGGAGAATTACAGAGATTGGTTGAGTCTTGAGTCTCAGAAAGCCTAAAACAAATGATCAAACAGCACCTACATCCCCACAAGTTGTTCGGGAGGGTTTCAAGAAAAATACTCTGCTCTCATCCAGAAACAATCTCCAGCACATTCAGTTGTCAGACACGACTGGAACTTCAAACGGGACCGGCTTCTATGGTCAGATGAAACTAAAAAAAGAGCTTTTTGGCAGCAAACCCACCAGATGGGTTTGGTGCACACATGGATAAAAAGTTCCCCATGCCCACTGTTAAATATCTTGCTGGATCTTTAATGTTGTGGGCCTATTTTTCTGCTCGAGGTCCTGGACATCTTGTTCAGATACATGGCATCAAATACCAGCGGATAAAAAAATCAAAACCTGACCGCTTCTGCTAGAAATCTTATAATGGGCCGTGGTTGGATCTTCCATCAGGACAATGATCCAAAACAAACATCAAAACCAACACAAAAATGTGTCACAAAATGAAGCTTCTGCCATGTCCATCCCAGTCCCCTGACCTGAACCCTAAAGAAAATGAGTGGAGTGAACTGAAGAGAAGAAGCACCAACATGGAGCTGGGAATCTGAAGGATCTGGAGAGATTCTGTATGAAGGAATGGTCTCTGATCTCTTGTCAGGTGTTCTCCAAACTCATCATGCATTATAGAAGATGACTCAGAGCTGGTATCTTGGGAAAAGGAGGTTGCAAAAAGTTTTGAATAAAAGGGTGCCAATAATTGTGGTCAACGTGTTTTGAAGAAAAACATTTATTTCATAATGTGATTTCCCCCCCACTTTCAATTGTTTTTCTTCAATGAAAGGTTATAATTTTGTGAATTTTTTGAATGAAAGATCAAAAGGATAAACAATGCAGATTTATTTTCACAGCCGCCTTTGCTCATAATTACTAAGGGTGCAATAATTGTGGAGGGCACTGTATATATATATATATATATATATTGGCTTATATAGTATTAATGGGTCTAATGTTGATGAGAAAGATGTGTCAGAGATGTGCCATTTCTTGAAAATATCTAAAGACTCTTTGGGACACTTTTTGTTTTATCAGATTATGTAAGACCCATTGCTTCATGGGAGTGGCCAGTTGCTGAGCTAAATAAAGTTGAAATCACACTTCACTCTATTTAACACAATCACACGTGCACACTTATTTCCACGCAATGACACTAAAATAAAATGTGTGTTTTTGCTCATGTGTCATTTCTTGAGAAAAAGAAAGAGAGAGCAGCATGGTAAGCAGAGCTCAAGTGAGGAAGTGGGTTTCCCCTTGCCGATAGGTTTCTGCCTGTGAAATGAAAAGTGGAGGTGGTGAGAGAGAATGTATTCCCTGACCTTTGTAATGCACAGCGAGAGATATAAGACCATAAAGGGACAAGAATTTCTACAATGATGTGTAACTCGCAACATTCACTTCCTGCATCAAAGTGCCCACAGATACAAACATACACACATTTGCTTGTTTGTTTGGTTTTTATCATGGTGGGGACATTTAATTGACTTTTATTGATTTATACTAGACTTTACCCTTAAATTATCAATGTGATTAAACTGTGCTTGAAAACCTGTTGTACACTATGTACTACATGCCTTCTGCTGTCTAATTGATCATTTATACTTTTTTAGCCAATAAAAGGCCTTTAGTGTAATAATCTAAAAACGTGTGGTACATGTGTCTTTTTGCTGTGAAATTTATATTGTGTGTTATATTTCGAAATGAACACTTACTGAACTGGACTAAATACGCAACTTAGGTTGTTTATAATCCATTCATCATTTCAGAAAAATCTTGTTAAAATGTCATCATCTCAATCATCATTGTATTGCATGAGCCACAAAAAGCCTGATATATCAAAGATGATACTTTATTTTTAGATTTTATATATATATATATATATATATATATAGAGTCAAAAGTATCAATAAACTGTTCCATTTAAAATATATGTGAATTAAGGTTGAATGGGACACTTTTCCCTATAATCTCAAAGGCAAAAATTGTCCCAATCAACCTGAATTTATATATATACTACATTCCTAGAGTACCAAATCATTCTTAAAAAATCATTATATTTATGCCTTTGAGAAACTAATATAACAGAAATACAATTCTGAGTGTTATTGACCATGTGCATTAAGGGACAGAATGAAAAAAATAATAATACAGCTGCAAGGAGCAATCAATGGCGTTAAAGCTAATAGGAAATTTGGCAGAAGATGCTGCGGATACTGTATTGTCGGTACAGTACAATAATACATGCTGAGATTATTAAAGATACTATATGCGGCCAGCAAATAAATTAATTAATGTACTATAGCGGCACATTGTGGCCAATTTTGGTACACAAGTGCCTTGAAGAGATCCTGCACCTACAGTATGTCGTGACTTGTGAATATCGTGATAATGTCATTGGCCGATTATTTTCGTTATTTTGTCCATTTAATTCTAGGATTTCAGCAGTTATCAAAGAATATGTTGACAAAATGTGCACAGTAAGAAATGGAAAACTATTTAGACTAGACTTTAGTCTGTAGGCTATAGACATCTAAAAATACTTAACCAGTTGCAACAGTTGAGGCTCTATTTCCTTTTATTATGGAATGGTTTTTTAGGTTCTCGGTCTCTGAATATGATCGTGCAAGTCTTGTGATGTGAAGTGATAGGTAGGCTAGTTCATTATTCTTAAGCTAGCATTTAGCATGCTCAATTATTATAGACTACATCTGTTTATTTATATTGTTCCGATAAACGCCAGCGATGAGTAGCTCATATAGAACTCTCAACTCCCCAAAAACACTGCACATTTTAAACGTCTCTCTTACTTGACAAAACAATTTCAGGTCTTTGAGTCTCTGCCAACGAGTTGATGAGTTGAATCAGGTGTGTTTGTGTTTGAAGTAGACATCCAAAATCTGTACTGGTGGCCTCAAGGAACGGTGTTGGGAATGGGAACCACTGATAGTTTTATGTTTCTTTTGTCAAAAAATAAAAATAAATAAATTACAGCTTATGCCCAGAAGGGGGCAGTATAAGACTGTTTAAAGCTGCAGGGACTACGATTTGACGTTATGTGGGCCAGATGTTCACAATCATCATCACAACTCCAGAACAATTTAAGATACGTCACAAGTCTCAAATCACTGGACAAAACAAACAAAAAGACAAACAAAAGTGTGTAAATTTATCATAATTATTAGCAGTAATATAATAAAATATAATGTCAGTATATTTTTATTTTAACTAAATTACATTTTAATATTTTGTAACATTTTGTGCATTAAATTATTATTACTATTAGTAGAGTATAATGTTATAATTAAATGATCATTATATGCATTAAATTATCATTATCATTATTAGTAATATATTTAGAGTATAATAATATAATATATCAGTTTATTATTATTTTAACTAAATTACATTTTTATATTTTGCCTGTTGGGCTTTCATAAACCCAGCTGAATAGTTTTGTTTGGTGGGACAGTGGGACAGCTCGTCTCCCCCCTTCTAACAGGACTCAGACAGATAGCCTCTGGTGTGGCACCACTAATGTTAGTGTGTGCTACTGTGTACAAAGGGCCATTCTTTACAAACACAGCTATAACCAGAGAAGCTCTGTCCTCTAATCTTCCCATCTCCAGACTGTACAAACAGATGATAGTTATTACATTTCATAATTCATAGTCCTTTTTTGTTGAGACACAGTACCCTGCAGTCAAGGTGTCCAGAAACATGTGCTTGTGTACAGATGCACTTTCACGCCTGTCTAACAAAATGTCGATCTGATCACAGCAAATCTGTTTATTACTGCTTTTTTCTTTTCTTTTTTTTTTGTCTCTCATATTGAATTTGGTTTTCTGCTTATTTAAACATCTGCTTCTGTTTAGAAGTTATTTTATTTCTTGGAATCCATATAGCCTGGTGTGTGTGCTGTGTCCATTATTTGTGTATGTAATTTATGGATTAATCGTTCTTTGTGATGACACAGAGCTTGTTGGCACTGTTAACTTGTTGATTTTGTTCTCAGTATGGACTAAGTCAGTGAATCAGCCTATGACACACGCAATGGCACCCCTCTCCGCCTGGCAATGGCATCACTCCTGGCACTGTTCATGTTTGGACAGAGATTTGGCATGGCCAGGAGTTGCTGGTTCAATTTGTATGGCCTTTTATACACACTTTGCTTTCAGTAATGCACACGACCCTCCTGACTACTGATCTGCTATTGGTTCACCATATTACAGACTGCAGTGCAGTAAAACACTGTGGTGGTCACTACAGGCTAATAGAAAACCTGCTTAATGCACATACTGAAAGACATGAGCATCCTCAGGAAGTAAAGTTTATTATGGACTTCCTTGTACAACATGATTGTGTGGTCAGTCCAATGATTACGGAAACTCACCATTCAAACTCTTTGTCTTGTTGATGTGGTTTTCCTCACATCAGGAACTGCAGATGGTTTCTCCACACCATGTTATTAATAATCAGTTAAATATAGCCCAAATAAAGTGAACTTTATGAACATTAATCCTAAATTTGTCTCATGGAAATATATATAAATATTGCTCCAAAACAGCTTTACAAAGATTTGTCATTTTTTACAAGATGGAAAAAATTTGTCACCAAAAAAAGTCATTCTGTTTAACCAAAATTTCGGTTTTACCGAATGACTTTTGGTTATACCGAATGACGATATTTTGCTAACAGGCTGATATCTTGCTAGCTACCTAGCAAAAGGACAATCAAACATTTTATATTTAGTACAAGTTTTTAAAATATTACAACATTTTCCATGTTTTATAGCGGTTGTACCTGATGTTTCAGGACATGCATATGAGCAAGTGAAAACATGAAGTTTTCAAATAGTTAAAAGAGAGTTAGTTACTTTGCTTCATGACCATGTGGTCCTTTGCAGGTGTCTGAATGATGTCACATCCTGTCACATGATATTGACCGCTTGAATTGATCCAAATTGGTTTCTCAGAATAACATCAATGAAATTCATTTTTCCGGACATACTTTCTCATAACAAAGAAACGACTTCTACACATAATTTTAATACCATTTTGCACAATGTTGATATATGATGTTATAAAATCATGCCAGAATAAAAATATATACATTTATTACATTTTAAGATATTTTAATCACAAATGAAATGGCTTTATTGGCCTTTGGACGATTAAACAGAATGACCTTTTGACACTTCAACATTTTTAAAATACCTTTATATGTAACAAAATAATTAAAACCTTTTGGATTCAATAAAAGAGATCTAGTTGTACTACCTTATGTACTTTGGATGTCATTTCTTTGTTTTTTATTATTATTAAGGCCTTTGGACAAAAAGATGTTGACCAACATCTTTTTGTCCAAAGGCCAAAAAGATGGCCTTTGGACATCCCCCCCCCCACACGTTTGTTTTTGTGAATTGTGGGGACATTCCATAGGCGTAATGGTTTTCATACTGTACAAATCGTATTTTCTATCCCCCTACACTACCCCTACCCCTAAACCTAACCATCACAGGAAACTGTGCACACTTTTACTTTCTCACAAAAACTCATTCTGTATGATTTATAAGCCTTTTGAAAAATGGGGACATGGGGTAATGTCCTCATAAGTGACCCTCTTCTTGTAATATGTCATACCCATGTCATTATACACATTTGTGTCCTGATATGTCACAAAAACACGCACACACATTGTAAAGCTGTTTTGGAGCAATATGCATTATGAAAAGTGCTCCCACAAGAACACAAAAACGGAACTGAGGTTTATTTGGTAGGCGCATTTTAAAATTTCACATATTCAAGATCTTTGTTCCTCAGCTCACACTCGAATCCCATCGGTTCACTAACTAACACATTATGTTTTACGTCCCTCCTTGACACGGAGCAGAGCGGTGCCACGGTGGTCTTAGAAACACAAGCTAACAGTGAACTGGGTTTCCTCCACATGTATTGACTTAAGCTTATGAGACATTACAGGACTTCAATCCATCCACTGACATAAAAACCCACCGCAGGATCCTGAAAGAAATGGGATACTCTAAACAGACGTTCATCTAGCACACTGCGCTAACAGGAATCTCTCTCTCCTCACTCACGCTTACAGATACATACACACAGAGGTACAAAGGTCTCTTTCTGTGACGGGCCGAGGGCTGAAGTTTGATGTTTAATAACTGCGGTATTTTAATGCTGTCTGTGCTGACGGTGCAGTGGGTTTCTGAGGCAGGATAATGACAGGACTAAAACACTACCTGTGGATTCCTGAGGTATTGAGTTCTAAAGCGCCGCTCCGAGCTCCGTCGTCATATGATTCTCACGCTGCAAACATCTCAGCCACCTCTGATCAGAACTACTGTAGATGTGTATCTACGCAGGATTAGACTTGGAGCTGAGGAGACTGTGGTAACAGGGATCAATACAGTGTGCAGACCTCTGAGAAACTTTGGGCCTCATTCAGACATAAACAAACCTCTTTACAAGAGACTCAAACACTTGTTTTTATTATATTTTTTCTAAGGCTGTGATATTTATGTATCCTTGACCAAAGTACAGATAAAACCATAGAAATCCCTAATAATAATGATAGTCTCAATGATTATAGCTCTATAGGAATATCATTTTTTGAGTTTTTTACAAAAAAATAGTTGGGTTGGGTGGTTGGGCATTATACTTTGCAGGCCAGAATCAACCTTGTATCCCCAGTGAAACTAATGCTGCATTCTAGACTCGGAATTTGGATTTTTCCCACCTCTACTTGGAAATAATGTCTGTAACACCACTCGAAGTTGGACATCTGATCTATAAACTCGGGGCAGATAGATCAACCCCAACCTCAGCGAGATGCGTCATTCGACGTCGCTTCCAAGATGGCGGCAAGTCCTGTTTGCTGCTTCAAACATAGCATGGAGCTACCTTGTGTTAAAACAAACTTTAACATTAGACATTGTTTATATAGTGAATTTTTGCTTTTCAAAAATGATGTAACTGATTACCTAAGTTTTTTTTTGATTTGTCAACTAATTCGGGTTTACAGTGTATTCCATTTTATTAGTACTTTTATTCAATGCTAATTAACCAATTATGAAAATATCCACAAGAACAAAAAAAAAACAAGAAAGATGATCATGAGAGTGCCATAAAATATAAACATAAAACCATACATTTACTGTGTATATTCTGCACATAATATTTTAATCATAATTAATTACTTATAGGGTTTCAATTATTTCTCATACGTACACTACCGAAACAAGACTCTTTTGCTCACAAAGGCTGCATTTATTTGATCAAATATATAGTAATATTGTGAATATTATTATTATTTTTAATTACTCCAGTCTTCAGTGTTCCTGCAGAAATCATTCGAATTTTCTGATTTGGTGCTCAGAAACATTTCCTATTATCAATGTTGAAAGCAGTTGTTCTGCTTAATATTTTTTTGTGGAAACCATGATACACTTTTTCTAAATTCTTTGATGAATAGAAAGTTAAAAATATAGAAACATTTTGTAACATTATAAATGTTTTAACTGTCACTTTTTAAATCAATTTGCATCAAAATGCATCCTTGCTGAATAAAAGTGTACAAATTTCTTTCAAAATAGATTGATAGAATTGATAGAAACAATTAAATGAGAAGTCAAGCAGAAGTCTTATAGTATTAAGTCTGCATCAGTAAGTGAGCATCCTGATGCTTAATCACCTTTGACCTCTCAGTAAGGTGGTGGCTTTTTCATGCCTGTCAGACAGCGTGTGTTCACAGAGACCTGTCAGTCGGCAGCCATTGTGTCTCTCTGTCCTCTGGGCTAATCCGAGCAGCCCACCCACAGACCTTTACATATAGACTATTCTCTCCCATCACGTCTATCTGTCTGCTACTCTGACTCCTTTATTCAACTTTTTTTATTTCTCTGCTTCTATGTTTCTCTCTTATTTGTTGTCTCCTTATCATAATGGAAATTATAGAGCAAGTAGCCTCCTTTCAGCCTAATGTTAGTCTCAATGGAAACATGCAAAATATTTTAGCATAGATGAAACATCTTCAAGAATTCTCTCTGAACAATCACCATATTTGAAAAGAATAGCAAAGAAAAACACTGAAGAATGAAGTATAAATAAAATACAATAAAGAATTAAAGCTGCAAGNTCAAAAATGCGATTCACTTTGGAGAAGAAGAAGAAGAAGAAGAAGAATAATAATAATAATAATAATAATAATAAACGGAGCAATTCCAAAAGGGTCCTCACACCATCGGTGCTCGGGCCCTAATAAACGGAGCAATTCCAAAAGGGTCCTCACACCATCGGTGCTCGGGCCCTAATAAAGGTCAAGTTTGGAAGGGAGAAGGAGGCATGTACTGCCCCAGTGACTTTTGGCCTCTCTCTTTTTCCCCACTATGTTTGCTTATGACTGTGAGTTTGATGGAGAAGATGGTAGAGCTGTTCATCTCACTCTGACCTGTCCAATCTTTCCAGGTCTGTTTGCTAATGCTGACAGACAACACTGCCACTAATGGCTAATGATCGAATGATAAACGGCTGCATGCACGCTTCCACACACAAACACAAAAATATGTGTGGAAGACTAATGTGAAAAGCCACAGTGCAAACACACACAAGCACGGCCTCTGTTTATCGTCTATTGTCCAAGGGGCTTCTGTTTTTTTCACAGAAGCATGAGAAAGAAGACGGATATGTTTACATACGCGGCGACAGCTTTAAACTGTTTGTTTAAAATAGCGTCTGTGGGATAATCTCCCAAAAGTCACCACAGATTGTATAAGGAAATATCAAGAATCAAATACAGATTAGAACTTCATTCATTAACTAGTTTTAGAAAAATTTTTCAACATTAGCTCATTGGAAAAACATGCCTCTATCTACATTTTTGCAAAACTCCAAAAGCGTATCCATACATACAATTAACTGCTTTTTTTTTTAAATTTTTTTAGCTGAAATGAACATTAGTGGCAATAAAACACAAACAACTTTTATTTCTTTTCAAACAAATTTAAATACAATAAAAACTAAAAGACTTTCAAATCACATGAGCCAATATTTTATTCATAATAGAACATAGATAATGTCACGATCACCTGCAGCACTATATCACCCAGAATCCATCCTGGTCTACCACCTGCACTCGTTCTGAAATCACCACCAGCTGTCTTCTATCACCCCAGCACCAGATATATGTTCCTCTGTTTCATTCTCTGTTTGTCGGGTAATGTCTATGTATATCGGTTGTGTTTTCCTACCAGTCCCTATCTGGATTACCTGTGGATTATTAAAGACTGCTTTGAACTTTCATCTTCTTCGTTGTTCGTATGTTTATCTCTACCGAGTTGTGACAGAATACCTGACCAAATAAGTGAGTTATACTGCGGCGAATATTTTTCCATTTTTGTATGTTTTTTGTCACCTTCACCATGGACATTCCTGCAGTCCGTTTATTGTGCCTCGAGCAGGGAGATCGCTCCCTTGAGCAACATGAGCAAGTGAGTTTTTAGAGCTTGCCCATCTAACACACTTCCCGGACGATGCCCTGTGTTCATTACTCTACCCAGGACTTAACACCATGACAAGGGATATATATTATCTGGGAAAGGACCTCGTGGGAGCTTCGCCGCAGACAGAGGGCCCGACTCTGCCGCGATGAGAGAGCCAGCGTCTACAAGAGCGACTGAGCGGAGCATCGCCCTGGAAGCAGAGCCTTGCGCGTCAGACCAGGTGTGTGAGCCGTCAACACCATCCGTCGTTGTGGGAGTCATAGTGGAGTACGAGGGTATGGAAGAGAGCCCTGCCCACACTCCTGCCACTGAGAGTGAGTTTCTGTTGACTTTAATGGACAGTTGTTTTGTATCTGGAGGAGGATTCCCTACCCTTTTTGAGTCCGCCTGAATCTTCGTCTTCAGCATCAGACCTGCTAACCCTTCCCAACCTCCCTCTCCCACCTCCTCTCCAATCGCCTAACCAAAACTCATTGTCCCTCGTCAGTCCCACTGTCCTTCCTCAGTCTATTTCCAGCCCTCAACCATTCTGGCTACCCAATCTCCACTGTCTTCCATCAGCCCCTCTGTTTCTCCTCTGCCTACTCTCAGTGGCACGGATCCACCTCGGGCTTTCAGTGTGCCAGCTCCACCTGGAAGTGGTAACACCAAGGCTCCACCTCCGTCCTCTGATCCAGTCACTCCACTTTGGTCCATCGCCCTGATTTCTTCGCCTTCGCTCCTTCCTCCCTCGGCTCCAGCAAGGACCGTCAAATGTTCAGCTCCACTGGGCTCCTTCAGAACATCGGCTGCGCCTGGGTCAGACGTCGTCAGCACATCGCCACGGACTTGCGGGTTGTTCACTATGCTCCGCCTCTCCACCCCTGCGGCTCAGTTTGGCTTCACCTTCCCTCAGACTCCGCCTCTGCCCTCAGTCGCTCCCGTTCCACCTCAACCCTCCGGTGCCCTGCTTCCACCTCAGGGGGTTGTTGCTGCTGCTCAGTCACGGCCGCCTAAGCCTCCAGTGTCGTTCCGCTCCATCGGCTCTCTGTCTGCGTAGTGGGTCCCACATCCATTGGCTTCCTTGCCTCCGCTCATCTCCGGGTTGGCATTGAGACCCTCACCACCTTGGCTCCTCCCTCCATCAACGCCGCGTTGGGACACCATCCTGGCTGTGGCCTGGGTGTTTATCTGGCTCTTCCTGCTCATGGCCACTAACTGGATTATTCCTCCACCTAAACCACCCTGGACCTGTTTGTTTTTTCCCTTTCCCGGACTCTCGTCCTTCTCCAGAGCAGCTTGCTTCTTTCTTCTGCCGGCGCAAGGTCGCGCCTTTCCGGGAGGGGGCGTAGTGTCATGATCACCTGCAGCACTACATCACCCAGAATCCATTCTGGTCTATCACCTGCACTCGTTCTTCAATCAACACCAGCTGTCTTCTATCACCTCATCACCCCAGCACCAGATATGTTCCTCTGTTTCATTCTCTTTATCGGGTATTGTCTATGTATATCGGCTGTGTTTTCCTACCAGTCCCTATCTGGATTACCTGTGGATAATTAAAGACTGCTTTGAACTTTCTTCTTCGTCGTTCGTATGTTTCTCTACCGAGTTGTGACAGAGAACATGAAAAATGTTTAAACGGAGAAATTTTACACTTATATCCACTAAATGAGCTCATTTCAAATTTGATGCCTGCTACAGGTCTCAAAAAAGTTGGCACGGGGGCAACAACTGGCTGAAAAAGCAAGACATTTTGAAAAGATTCAGCTGGGAGAATATCTAGCAATTAATTAAACTGATATCAGGTCTGTAACATGATTAGCTATAAAAGGGATGTCTTAGAGAGGTAGAGCCTCTCAGAAGAAAAAAAGATGGGCAGAGCTATGAAAGAGTGTTAAAAGATTGTGGAATACTTTCAAAACAATGTTTCTCAACGTCAAATTACAAAGGCTCTGCAAATCTCATCATCTACAGTGCATAACATCAAAAGAATCAGAGAATCTAGAGAAATAGCTGTGCGTAAGGGACAAGGCCGAAGACCTTTATTAGATGTCCATGGTCTTCGGACCCTCAGACGACACTGCATCATTCATCGGCATGATTGTGTCAATGACATTACTAAATGGGCCCAGGAATACTTCCAGAAACCACTGTCGGTAAACACAATCCGCCGTGCCATCTGCAGATGCCAACTAAAGCTCTATCATGCAAAAAGGAAGCCATATGTGAACATGGTCCAGAAGCGCCGTCATGTCCTGTGGGCCAAGGCTCATTTAAAATTGATTGTTTCAAAGTGGAAAAGTGTTCTATGGTCAGACGAGTCCAAATTTGACATTCTTGTTGGAAATCATGGACGCCGTGTCCTCCGGGCTAAAGAGGAGGGAGACCTTCCAGCATGTTATCAGCGTTCAGTTCAAAAGCCAGCATCTCTGATTGTATGGGGGTGCATAAGTGCATACGGTATGGGCAGCTTGCATGTTTTGGAGGGCACTATGAATGCTGAAAGGTATATAAAGGTTTTAGAGCAACATATGCTCCCCTCCAGACGACGTCTATTTTAGGGAAGGCCTTGTGTATTTCAGCAGGACAATGCAAAACCACATACTGCAGCTATTACAACAGCATGGCTTCGTCGTAGAAGAGTCCGGGTGCTAAATTGGCATGCCTGCAGTGCAGATCTTTCACCTATAGAGAAAAATACGTCAAAGATGACCACAAACCCTTTCAAACTGTTTTGAAAAGAAGAGGCGATGCTACACCATGGTAAACATGCATTCCGTCCCAACTATATTGAGACCTGTAGCAGGCATCAAATTTGAAATGAGCTCATTTTGTACATAAAATTGTAAAATTTCTGAGTTTAAACATGTTATGTTATCTATGTTCTATTGTGAATAAAATATTGGCTCATGTGATTTGAAAGTCTTTTAGTTTTCATTTCATTCAAATTTAAAACAACGTCCCAACATTTCCAGAATTCGGGTTGTACATTTTGAGGTTTGCATCACTCAGCTCCATATGGATTTTCTGATGTAGTAAACTTGCTTGGTAGCTCACCTGATACATCATTGGTACAAGTCCTGTAAATCTTAGACATTTAACTGTGAAAGTGTTGCAAGAAGCAACATATTTTGCAGAAATGTCGCCACAAGCATGTTTTTTCCAATAATCCTGGGTTAACCTTTTTGCTTCAATTAAAAATGACAGTACCTCAATTAAAGGGATAGATCACCTAATAGTTCAAATGAAAATGCCATAATCATAGACCTTAAAGGGATAGTTCACCCAAAAATTATCCCATGATTTACTCACCCTCAAGCCATCCTAGGTGTATATGACTATCTTCTTTCAGACGAACACAATCAGAGATATATTTAAAAAATATCCTGGCTCTACCAAGTTTTATAATCATAGTGAACAGGGGGTGTGTTTTGAAGCCCCACAAAAATGCATCTATCCATCATAAATATAATTCATACAGCACCAGGGAGTTAATAAAGGCCTTGTGAAGTGAAGTGATGGGTTTTTGTAAGAATCCATAAGAAAATATCCATATTTAAAACTTTATTAACTTTAATAACTAGCTTCCGGCAGACGGCTGTACATATCAATTTGCAGCGGAAGAGTAACCCCTGACCCGACGCTTGACGCAATGACGAACGTGAAAGCGCAGAGGTTAGAGCAAAACAAAACACCGGTCACGAATATCAGAGGATTTCGATATAAGAGAAGAGGCTTTCCTGTAGCACAGTGGTTAGAGCATGGCACTAGCAATGCCAAGGTCATGGGTTCGATCCCAGGGATTGCACATACTTCGATACAAATGTATAGTATAATGCAATGTAAGTCGCTTTGGATAAAAGTGTCTGCCAAATGCATAAATGTAAATGTAAAAGAGGAGTTTCAGTTTGTTGCACAGCTCTATTTGTTTAAACTATGAGAGGCGTCTAAGCTTACGATACTCCTACATCCTACGTCATACATCACTTCAGGGGAGTATGCGTATGGTTGTCTGGCGAAAGCTAGTTATCATACTTAATAAAGTTTTAAAAATTGATATTTTTCTTACAAAAACCCATTGCTTCGCTTCAGAAGGCCTTTATTAACCCCCTGGAACCTAATGTATTACTTTTATGATAGATGGATACATTTTTGGGGGGCTTCAAAACATGCCCCCCATTATAAAGCCAGGATATTTATAAATATATATCTCTGATTGTGTTCATCTGAAAGAAGAGGGTGAGTAAATCATGGGATAATTTTAATTTTTAGGTGAACTACCCTTTAATCAGGGTAAAGCCATATTTAATATTTTGACAGGAATGAAAAAGAGGGTGTGAGGTCTAAAAGTATAGTGTTCACTGGATTTTACTGTTGTTTAACAACATATATCATTGACAAAAATGTCTTTTCAAGAAAAAAACAAAAAAACCTTGAGTTGACAAAAACTCCACAAAGCAGTTTTGAAAGTTGTGACTAGGACCATTATAGTGCTTGTCATCGTGAACATCAACCACTACAACACAATACTCAATGAGTAATGGGTGGCAGATGTTAATAAAGAAGATTTTTAAACATCCTCTGCCTAAGTAGGCCTACACATCAAAATGCCTGCACTTTAAAACTCTGAAGACAATGTACAACTATAATCAAAGATAACAAACATTGGTGGAGCCATACAAACAAGAATAGCTATTAGTGTTCTTCTTGCAGGCAGAACTAGTTGATGCACAGCTGTGTATGGAATGAAACAGTGGGCTTCTCTATGGGAAAATGAGCACAAATCCTTACTTAGTCAGGACGACCATTTGAAGCTCAGGCCTCTCTTCATCTCACTTATCGAGCCATCGGATATAGCTGATGTTATTTTTCTCCTCTTTTTTATGAAACATGAATAGCGCCTCTGTCATTTAAGGAGGAAAAGAGAGATGGAATGCGTATGTGTGTTTATGCGGAGTGTGCGTTGAGCGTCGGTTTGTGCGTGTGTGAGTTTGGGGGGAGTCTGTCAGTCTGGGTGCTAGAAGGGGTCTGGGATGTCTCCTTCCTGCTGACTTCCTTATCGCCATGGAGATCCTGAATCTATGTCTCTCTGGTGTCTGCCGCTGCTCCCAAGGCACACACAAACTTTCATTCTCACACAAATATATACACACACTCACTCCTCAGAGACTCAGGACGGGATGCAGGAAGCTGTCGTCCACATCACTTGAAGGTAGGCCCCTGGTAAAACAGCTTCCAGAGGGTGTATGTGTGTTAAAGTTCTTTGGTGGGGCCCCAGAAGTGAGTTGATCGTTTGTTTTCAGAGCCATTACTATGACAGACTGTTTACTGAGAGGGGCAGATTACAGTTGCACTCTGCACTGCTGTTAGTCTCGCAGAATAAACAGCCACACCAGCACAGCTTACTGTTATTAATGAAAAGCACCTCCTCTCTTTTTACTTACTTACCTCATTTATTTACCACACTCATAATTCATCAAGCTCTTGAATTAACTGCAACCTTAAAGGACACATGAAATGGCTTGGCGAGCGCAGTTGTTTTTTCCTGTGCTGGAATATTTCCTATTGAAACAGGAAGTTGGAGCAAAAGTTATTTGAAGGTTTGTGCTTTTTTAAATATCCAAAAGCCTTAGTTTACGTCATAGTCATGAACATAATTTTTTGGTCAGTAGTTTTTTGAATGTTTTTGAAAGAAGTGTCTTATGCTCACCAAGGCTCCATTTATTTGATCAAAATACAGTAAAAACAGTAATGTGAAATATTATTTCAATTTAAAATGTAGTTTATTCCTGTAATGGCAAAGCTGAATTTTCAGCATCATTACTCCAGTCTTTAGTGTCACATGTTCCTTCAGAAATCATTTTAAAATTCTGAATTTATTTGGTTAAACTGTTGTGCTGCTTAATATGTTTGTGAGAGAAGTGATACATTTTTTTTCAGGATGATTTGATGAATAGAAAGATCAAAAGAACAACATTGAATTTTTTTTTTATTTAACCTTTTTTTTATTCAACTTCCTTCCTGAATTTAAGCATTAATTTCTTTCAAAAGAAAAATCATACAGATCCCAAACTTTTGAACGATAGTGTACATACTGGTGTTTCTTTAACTATGGGTAAATTTGGGTAAATCACATGTCTCATGCTTTTCAGTGACACTGTTGTCTCCCTGGTAAATAAAGTACAATTTCTTAAAAAACAAATTTACTGGAGCAAAACTGTTGTGGTGGAAATGACAACAGAGAGTGTGGAACAGTCAATTTCCGTGCCTGTCAGTTTTTATCATACTTTTTTAAACAAAGTCGGGATCTGAGTAAAACAGTGTGTATATGTACACCGATCAGGCATAACATTATGACCACCTTTCTAATATTGTGTTGGTCCCCCTTTTGCTGCCAAAACAGCCCTGACCCGTTGAGGCATGGACTCCACTAGACCCCTGAAGGTGTGCTGTGGGATCTGGCACCAAGATGTTAGCAGCAAATCCTTTAAGCCCTGTAAGTTGTGAGGTGGGGCCTCCAGAGATCGGACTTCCCACAGATGCTCGATTGGATTGAGGTATGGGGAATTTGGAGGCCAAGTCAACACCTCAAACTCGTAGTTGTGCTCCTCAAACCATTCCTGAACCATTTTTGCTTTATGGCAGGGCGCATTATCCTGCTGAAAGAGGCCACAGCCACCAGGGAATACTGTTTCCATGAAAGGGTGTACATCAGGGGTGCCCACACTTTTATGCCTGATGATCTACTTTTAAAATGATCAACTAAATGCGATCTACCAACCAAAAAACAAACAAAAAACAGCTTAATTTCAAATGCTTGTTGCTACTACTGCATGAATCTCTACATGGAATTCAGGAAAATAAAAATAAATGTTCATTGTTGATATTCAATTTTAACAATTTTCAATTTTAGCACTAAACTCAACATACTTACAGCACAACAGATTACTTTAGCCAGGGCATTTACCTTATTCTGATGACTTGCACTGAATAGAATCAGACAGTTTTACATAATCTTTTTTGACAAAACACAGCTGCCAATGTCTAAACTGGTGTCAATCAACACTGACGGAGCACATGCGATGGTCGGCCATTCAAACGGATTCATTCTTAAGTAGCTACAAGGAGGATGCTTTTCCCGACTTCCTTAATTATCACCGTATTATACACTAACAAGCTCTATGTGCGAAAATGCAGAACATGAAAGAGATCGTGGATGTGTTCATGAAAATCGTCTGCTCAATACGTGTACGCCAAAGTCCCTTTAAGACAAGTCATTTCACTCGGCGGCCATTTTGAAAAGCCTCTCGGGCATGCAAGTGCAACTCCTATCTCTTTGAATGGGGAAACATCAAATTCTCCAAATCTGTTTGCCAAGCTTTCGATTAAATTTCATATTTGTAATCACCAATGAAATCTGACAACAACTGTCTCATAATTTTTCTTCCAAAACGCTCGAATCATGACAAAAAAACCAACGGTATTTTTCAGGTTGGATCAAGCTAATGCGCATGCGCAGACCTAAATGCGAGTCTCTTGTGCCTCATTTCGGAGGAGCGCGTCTGACTGTTTCTATAGAAACCGGTGCTTTTAACGGCTGCTGCAGTGACGCGATGACTTTACCAGTCGGCGATTGGCTCTTATTTAAAAGGCGGGACTTATTCCGCCATATATTGCGCGTTGCACTTTCTCCCATTCAAAACAATACGAGTGACACAGAGACGGCTGTTTGTTTTGTGCATATTTGGAGGAAGCCGACTTTGCGCTCTGTTCTCCGCTTCTCCGGCTAGTTGTCATGGCAACTGAATAAACAAAAATCTTGCCTGGTAAAAATGTATTAGACAAATGCAAGTCAGACAGAAACTAAAAGGATAAGAAAGGGCATCGTTATATTTCTTTTTATTAAAATTTAACTAAAGCATTTATTATAAATGTGTGCGTTCCGGATGCCACTCCACCTGGGAAAGTGACTGAAGTGGAGCAACTCTGGAAAAATAAGGGGGGTAAATTAGGACGATAATTAAAACAGAGTGCTGACAGAAGGAGAGAAGTTCAGCCAAGAGTCTGGCACGTCTTTGCGATCGACTGGTACATTTACATCTACATTTAGTCATTTAGCAGACGCTTTTATCCAAAGCGACTTACAAATGAGAATAGTAGAATCAAATCAAATCAACATGAGAACAACAGTATGTAAGTGCTGTGTGAAGTCACAGTTATGTCAGTAAAGTGCTCGTTTTTTTTTTTTTTTTTAAATAAATACACAAATAGATGGAAGAAGAATAGAAATCAAAGTAAGTGCTACTATTACTGGGTCAAGTGCTGATGAAAAAGATATGTCTTTAGCATTTTTTTGAAAATGGCTAGAGACTCAGCTGCTCGGATAGAGCGTGGCAGGTCATTCCACCAGCCAGGAACAGACCCGGAGAAGGTCCGTGAGAGCGATTTTGTGCCCCTTTGTGATGGCACCACAAGGCGCCGTTCACTTGCAGAACGCAAGTTTCTGGAGGGCGAGTAAGTCTGAAGTAGTGAGTTAAGGTATAGCGGTGCAGAGCCAGCGGTCGTTCTGTAAGCAAACATCAGAGCCTTGAATTGGATGCGAGCAGCTACTGCAATTGCAGACTGATTAAGAGAGGAGTGACGTGCGCTCTCTTCGGTTCGTTGAAGATCAGTCTTGCTGCAGCATTCTGGATCAGTTGTAGAGGCTTGACAGTGCATGCTGGAAGGCCAGCCAAGAGAGCATTACAGTAGTCCAGTAGTCGACCGGTAGATCGACCTATTGGGCACCCCTGGTGTATATTATGGTCTGCAACAATGCCAAGGTAGGTGATACGTGTCAAAGTAACATCCACATGGATGGCAGGACCCAAGGTTTCCCAGCAGAACACTGCCCAGAGCATCACACTGTCTCCGCCAGCTAGCCTTCTTCCCATAGTCCATCCTGGTGCCATGTGTTCCCCAGGTAAGCGACGCACCCGGCCATTCACATGATGTAAAAGAAAATGTGATTCATCAGACCAGGTCACCTTCTTCCATTGCTCCGTGGTCCAGTTCTGATGCTCATGTGCCCACTGTTGGTGCCTTCGGCAGTGGACAGGGGTCAGCATGGGCACCCTGACTGGTCTGCGGCTATGCAGCCCCATACGCAACAAACTGCGATGCACTGTGTATTCTGACACCTTTCTATCAGTACCAGCATTAACTTCTTGAGCAATCTGAGCTTCAGTAGCTCGTCTGTTGGATTGGACCACACGGGCCAGCCTTCGCTCCCCACGTGCATCAATGAGCCTTAGCTGCCCATGACCCTGTCCCGGTTCACCTTCACAATTTGGCCCTTGTCAAACTTTCTCAAATCCTTAGGCTTGCCCATTTTTCCTGCTCCTAACACATCGACTTTGAGGACAAAATGTTCACTTGCTGCCTAATATATCCCACCCACTAACAGGTGCCGTGATGAAGAGATAATCAGTGTTATTCACTTCACCTGTCAGTGAATAGTCAGTTATATATATATAAAGTTTAAATGTGACCTTCATATAACAGGAAAAAAAAAAAATCTGGAATTCATGTCTAGGTTTTTGAGGCACCCTGAAGTTGAATACACAAGTACACTATTGATATTTCTACTGATTCAGGTGTTGATTATGATCAGGCTCTGATTCACAGGAAAAAAAGACGTATAGGATCCTGCTATTTGGATACAAACAGGAGAAAGAGGGAGAGGACACAGGAGAAAGTTCTGGAAAGCCAGCATGGCAGTTTGGTGCCAGACCGGATAGCGTTCCGGATGCCACTCTACCTGGGAAAGTGACTGAAGTGGAGCAACTCTGGAAAAATAAGGGGGGTAAATTAGGACGATAATTAAAACAGAGTGCTGACAGAAGGAGAGAAGTTCAGCCAAGAGTCTGGCACTCAGTGCCTTGAGACATCGGTCTAGTCGTACAGTACCTACCGGCTGGAAGACTTCAGGACACATCACAAAACCACTAACGGTATACTTACGGAGGTGACACTCCAAGTCAATGGTGTAAAACAAATAAAATGCTGCAGAGAAATGGAAAAGGCAGAAATAGACAAGGCATTTCCTTCAACAGGAATTACAAGAGCATGTAGCAATTATGCTTCTGAATCTTAATTTTTAAGACCATTTACACATCTAAAGATGTTCAGACTGGTTATATTTGCCTAGTCATTTGGTTTTTAATATTAAATACAGGCTGGGGAAGTTTACAAGTGTAACAGGAAATGCAGACACCACAGCATATTATTTTGAGAACCTCATTCTGACAGCAACCCCAGCAGCAAAGACACATATGCATAAAGTGTTTTCAGCAAACAGAGCTGTTCTTTGTTTAGATGGTACACACTGCTCAGCTCTCAGTCTCCATGTGTGTCTCTGTGGCCCTCAGTCTCTTTTCAGGCTTTCGTGTAGAGCAGACACTCCTCAAACACACCGGCCCACACGCATACACAAACACAATAAACAGTGGCGCCTGTCTTCATCTTCATTTATTCCCCGACCAAAAAACACACACACGCGCAGTCACGCACATGCACCCGTCACACACAAACAGCCTTTCTCTGAGGAACGCAAATGCTAAAAGTTCTGTGAGTGTTATTCATCAGTGTTTTGAGACAAATGGATAGAGACACCATTCATCTGTTTGATTTACTGTGTGAAAAGCAGTCTTCATTCAAACTGTGTCCACAGATCGGCCAATTGCACATGTCCTCAAATCACTTTCTTACATGGGTTAGCTGGTGTCTTCACAAGTTGACACATTACCTACACATCATGCCTGAAAGGAAGTGAGTCGCACTGTTTAGTGACCCATTCGCCCTGGCGGGCACATGGTTTTTCCAAACAGAGTCCTCATTGAGGCAAAGTGATAAAATCAAGCGGGAAAAAATACTGTATTAATGTTAGTTTTGATCAGGAGACAGTCTGCCGGAAACCTCCGGGATGTTTTTACAGAAAAAATTATTCCACAGCTGTCAATCCACCCTACACAGTGAGACTTTTCAAGAAACGCTACCAGTCCAGTAAATGGTCCAGGATTTAAAGCATGTGAGTCCATGGAAATGTAATGGGAACAGAATATGTGAGTGACAAGAAGTTATAAGAGAAGTTATTTCCTCTAATGCATTTTCCTCTAATGCATTATGTCTTTGGTTGAACCAAAATATAGAGCACTTTAAGTATTTTATAGAAATGTACTTTTTTCACCCGGGTAATGATGCTGAGAATTCAGCTTTGTCATCACAGGAATAAATTACTTTTTAAAATTTATTAAAATAGAATACAGTTATTTGAACAAAAATGTAATCAGAGCTCGTCCCTCAGGGGAATCTTCCAAGACGATCTTAAAGCTACATAACCAGCCAGTGTTCAAAACTATCTCCTTACCGTAGCCTGATTCACAACAGTAAGCTTGTAATAATGTTTTCTAATTTGAGTGGTACTGGTAGGTTTTCGCGGGAAATTCGAGCATTCAGCCGTTCGTCTTTGCGTCATTACGTCACGTCTGTTTACACAAAGGATTCCAAGCTAGTAGGCTATTGCATGTGACAGATCATTTATAGCCTTTTCTCACAGCAGCTGGAATAATTAAACGTATCATTTTGATGGCGGATTCTATGGTATGACAAATTAACGTTAGAGATTAGAGTGTACAGAAATTGAAATCTCCAGGTAACGCTAAAACACACTAAAAACAACAATAATAATTTGCACAGTTTGATGTGATATGAGCTAAGCGATCATTAGATTTAATCACCATTGGTAGTGTGATTTATTGTAATGCTTTTTTTTGTCTCAGTTGGTCAGAACAAAAGTGGCAGATTTGTTACTTGTTCAAATGACATTTTCCGGGGAAAATTCTTATTTTGGTCATTCTTCCAAGACTACAATCTGTGATTCCAAAGTACAGCATCCACCGGTGCGGTCACTGAAAACAACACATTCTCCTCAAAGCATTAGATTTATCCGCTCTGAGGAGCCATGCCGATGCACAACCCACGTAAAGATGATAATTCTCTAAATGACTGCAATTGCAGGTTTCAAACAGAGATGGCAACAAAGAGGCAAAACTTACAGACTGCAGCTTTAGAAATGCATAACATGCCAGAATCCGTTCAGGGAGACGAGACTTTTTGAATGGAAGTCAAAAGAGAAGATGCATCAGTATGCAGAACCTGATTTCACATCTTGAGATCAAGAAATCTTTGTTGATCAACATCTTTGTTGATCCTGGAGCAACATTCCAATTAACCAATCAGAATTGAGTTTACAGTTTGTCAAGCTTAGGGTTACAACCAGGATTAGGTGCTTCTACATCAGTGTTATTCAACTATCATTTCCCTCTGATTTTAGGTATAACTTATGGGTAGAGTTAGGTTTAGGGGTAGGGATATGGTTAAATTTTCAGACTAGAATGTTGTTCCATCCAGGATCAACAAAATATGTTGACCCAGGAATGGATCTAACTCGTACCATCAGTATTCTGAATAAACTGCTTTAATGTGGAAAATATTCGGCACACAGTACATGTACTGCCTGTCTGCTAATCTTCAACATGTTTGCCATGACATGTACATTGTATTTGCTATATCTCTGTTTTATAGGAGAAGTCACAGACAATTTTGCAACACAGGATCTGCAAACGCGACTGATCATCGTAAAACAATTTACAAGGCAACATTTCCTACACAGAAACTCATGACATCATCTTTGGTTTATCTCATAAATGTCCAATGTCTCGCTCTCTATTTGGAAGTATTGCAATGGTCAACACAATAAATAAGGCATAAACATGAGTATATTTGAAAAAGGCGTGCATACAATTATATCTTTAAACTTCTAACGCATAGAAACTGCCATTCAGTCAGTCAATTCCAGCCAAACTTAAGTTATGAAGACCAACATGCCTTTTTGTTCTGATGATAACCATGGTAACAGGAAGGGCAGATGGGGCACAGAGGATAAGAGATTGAGTGGGAAGAGCAAGGGAAGAGGGGAATAAAGAAAGAGGGATGGGGGGGTTTGGGGCCGGTAATGAGTTTTAGGAGCGGCAGGATGGAAACAGGATGAGAGTCTCCAAGAGACTCGTTTAATGCAGAACAGAGGGAGTTTTATACCCGCTTCTGAGGAAGACCTTTTTTGTTTTTCCACTTCCGCTCTCTCATTTGGGTTTGAAGGAATGAGAAGGTGGGCAGAAATGATTTGGCTCATTGTTATGTTCGGCTGTGATTAGGGATATTAAATTCCAAATGCATTTCACAGAGTGGTTTCAACATGACCAACATGTAATGAGCATGTCACATGTTATCATCATTAATAATGTACTAAAAGGGATTTTTTTTTTTTGTCTTGATAGTGGGAGCAAGTTACCAACATTCTTCAAAATATCTGTTCTGCACACTGTAAAAAAGAATTGTTGGTTTAACTTAAAGTATGTTGGTTGCCTTAAAATTTTGAGTTCATTGAGTTAATACAATGAAGCGATTGGTTTAACCATCAGAAACACAAAATATTATGTTATCAGAACCACATTAATTATTGAAATTGATTTGATAAAGAAAAAATGTTGTGATAACAAATCATGAAAATAATTTTTTACAGTTCAGAAGAAATAAAGTCAAACAGGTTTGGAACGACATGAGGGTTAAATAAATGATGACAGAATTTTCATTTTCTGAACTATCCCTTTAAATCAAGCCGAAATGAGAGATGGAAAAGGTTTAAGAAAACTACTATTCCCATACAGGATACACACACACACACACAAAGTTTAGTCAGGAGTGACTCTCGCAGCAGGAAGCTGACTTATTGGATCTACTTTCTTAAGAAGCCAGGGGTGAAAATAGATTAAAGCCCACCCTGCCGAGTGAGACAGAGACGGGGTGTGTGAGTGTGTGTGAAAGAGATGAAAAGTTCTTCAAAGTTGTATCATAAAGTATCTGATTCCAGTGCTGCAGATAACACATCTAACAAAATACACACATACTTGTGCTTGAGGACACGAATGTGTGGAGAGGAAAGGATAATGAAAAACACACGGTTTGACGTGATGGCAGGTGACATGTTCATACATCTAAAACTGTTTGAACAAATGCCTTTTACAAAGTCACCTGGTTAAATATATGTGATGACAAACTGAAACAGTTTTACAATGTCTGAGCTTCCCAGCAGGGCCTTTATAATGCCTTATATTTTGGCAAAGTATTTTTTCCTCGATTTAATCATATATTTCAAAATTTGGAGTTAAGATTTTTTTTTAAAAAAGAAAGAAATTAATATAGAGTAAAAAAAATTATATTTTAAACTTTTCATTCATCACAGAATAAAAAATAAAAAAAAAGTATTACAGTTTTCACAAAATATTAAAGGGTTAGTTCACACAAAAATGAAATTTCTGTCATTAATTACTCACCCTCATGTTGTTCCAAACCCACAAGACCTTCGTTCATCTTCGTAACACAAACTAAGATATTTTTGATGAAATCCAAGAGGTTTTTTATCTCCCATAGAAAGCAACGAAATTACCACATTCAAGAAACAGAGAAGTAGTAAAAACATTGTTAAAATAGTCAAAGTGACTACAGTGGTTTTTTAAATTACATTTTTTTTAAATATTGAAATATAATATTTCAGAAGACTTCTTTCAAAAACCTTTCAAATAAATTAATTGTATTGTATTCTCTAAAAATATGACTATATTGACATCTATTATGTATAAAAATTATATAAATATTTTTTTTCTACTGCAACAAGATTTGTTTTTTCACAGTGTAGTGATATTAGTCAGTGAAAATGCCCACAGAAATTATGTCCTGGAACCCATAAGTTTTACTGACAACATTAACATATATTGTAACTTAATAAAAACAAAACAAAAAACACACACTTTAAAGAAAAAAACATTGACCAAAAAATGCAAATCAACAGAAAAAAAAACAATAAATTCTCATATAAGCACATTAGCATGGATGACTTCAGAACAGTTCAAGGAGGAAATGAACTGTATAAGAGAAATGAAAAAGTGTAAATTGAAATGAATGACAGGCCGGACACGGGATGTTCTTACTGGTGCTGCAACGCTAATGCGGTTTGTGCTTCCTTTCATTTTCTCTCCCTCTATCAAAAGCAAAAGGAGTCAGTCTGGAGTGTTTATGCATCAGAGGCTGGCACCAGCCGAGATAAAAGAGATTTTATCCAAATAGCACAGAGAGGACAGAAAGGGCACAGGGACAGTGAATAGCTGTATACTGATTCACTTCACTTATTCATCCATCTATTGATCTATTCATCCGATGCGCTCTCATCTCTGTTTAGAACTCTGTATGGGCCACATACCAGCAAAATATTGTCAAAAACACTGAATATTTTACCTTTCTCCCATTCTTCCATGCAAGGATCATGGCCAGAAAAAGCCTCAGATTCTTAAATGATGTATTCAGTCAACAGATGTTTGCCAACCATGAAACAGGATGCAGATTTCCCAACACTCTCGACCATGTAGTTCATGAGCCTTGGCTCTAGGTGAAAGGACAACAGTCCACACTGTCCACATGTTCTGCAAACAGATAAAACTGCCCTGCCAGTTTAAACAGAAAAAGAAAGAAAGAACATTTATTAAGAAATGAGCATTTCACGCTCAAATCTCTAATTTCTTCTTTCATATTTCATATATACCCCTCCGTCCCTTCCCCCAGTGGGACCCCATGTCTGTTATCGCTGTTCTTGGGGCAGAATTCGGTCTTTCTTCTCTTCAAAAGCTCCCGACTGTCCAATCTCTCCAGTTATCTTTCTCTTCCTCTTTCTTTTTTCGCTCCCTCACTTCCCCTGGTGGTCTGTGCGTTGGCAGACCACGGGAGGCAGATGACTCTTCCTTCTCTTTGAAATGAGAGAGAGAGAAAGCGATGTAGAGAAAGAGCAAGAGAGTCAACAGCGTAGACATCAAACACGGCAAAGTCACGACAAAGGACATTTAGAAAAGAACTTTTGATCTGTTCCACACTCCACCTCCCTCTGCCCTCTTTAAACCTGCCTATTAAAAGTGTAACTCGAACCAGGTTTGTTGGCACAGGAGGAGACATGTTTGGGCTACGATTACTCCTCTCAGGTCAAAGGTCATCGAATGGGTCTTGTTAGGTACACATGGGACTGCAACAGAGCTTAACTTGTGAATTTATAAAACATTTTGAAAAAGACTAATTGATTTGTTTTTAAAGGGATAGTTCACCCCAATATGAAAATATTGTCGTCATTTACTCAAACTCATGTCGGTATAAACCTGCACGACTTTCTTTCTTTTGTGGAACAGAAACAAGAGTAGTTCAGCAGAATATTCAAGCTGCTACAATGATAGTGAATGGTGACCATGGGGTGTCAAGCATTTTTTTTTCTGAAATAAAGCTGCAAAATGAACAAATGCATTAAATAACATTAACTAACAATGAGCAATACATTTGTTACAGGATTTATTAATCTTATTAACGTTAGAAAACAACTGTTCATTGTTAGTTCATGTTAGCTCTGGTCTATGAAATATTAGCAGACAACTTCTGATTTTAATAATGGATTAGTAAATGTTGAAATTAACATAAACCAAGATTAATAAATGCTTTAGAAGTATTTTCATTTATAGTTCATTACTAATGTGGTTAACTAATGTTAACAACTGAAACTTTATTGTAAAGTGTTACCAGGAACAAAAACCAAAACTGACATAAAATATAAAAGCTAAATAGAAAAAAACATTAAAGAACATTATAAAATAACTAAAACTAAAATGAAATTCAAAATATTAATAAATTCTATAATAGTGAATATTAGTTTTTCACTATTACTAAAGTAACACGGACCCTATAATAGCTTTATGTGAGGAAAAGACCGAAATAAGTTGCTGATCAATTCTTTTTGCTCCAGTTACTGTAATATGTAATTCATACCAGGTTTTCCATCTAAGATTCCAAACGTTATCATTTACATGGTACATGGGAACCACCTGCAACACAACAAATGTGTACACACACAAAGCTATTGTATGAGCTACTCATATGAACTACTATTATGGTACTTCAATTTTTTTTAGGCCTTTTCACATTTACTGTATGGGAAAAAACAGCTTGAAAATCCTGCTAAATCTCCTTTTATGATATATGGAAGGAAGAAAATCATTCAGATATGGAACAACAATAGTTATTTTAATTTAACTATTAAAATTGTTAAATTTTAATTTAATGATTTAATTTAATGACAATAATTAAAATATATATTTTTGGCTGAACTATCCCTTTAAAATGATTTCTATGTATATTCGCAGGCCTATGAATGCATTGAGCTGTATGTGATTACGTTAAACCAATGTTTTGTTAATCTCAAAAGAACCCAAATCTACACAGTCACTTTGGCACAGTTGGAGAGATGGAGATATTCGGCAGGAGAGACACACTGTTCGCTTTCATTCTGCCACTGGAGAGAGGGAACAAAGGACAGAGTTCAAAGGTCAGAACTGCAGGCCTCTAAAGAGTACAGAACAAAACATACAAACACACATACCAACACACACAAAATACAAGCCTAACGCCAAGCATAAAAACAAAAAAACGCCCACACACAATACACACATGCATTTTATTATTATATTAAAATCTGTATGCAATTTGCTGTGTAACAGGAAAGTCTGTATTGATGTTTTTGAAACAAGTCTTTTCTGATCACCAAGGCTCCATTTATTTGATCAAAAATACAGTAAAACAGTTATAATGTGAAATATTATTACAATTTAAAATAACTTTTTTCTATTTGAATACACTTTAAAATAAAATCTATTCCTATGATGATAACAAAGCTACATTTTCAGCAGTCATTACTCCAATCTTCAGTATTACATGATCCTTCAGAAATCATTCTAATCTGCTGATTTGGTGCTCAGTTATTATCAATTATTATTGGTGCTCAATTATTCATAACAGTTCTTATTATTATTATATCTATTTAATCTGTTTTGGTTTAGTTTTCTAGGACTTTAGTTTGCTCCTTTTTGTTTCCTGTTTCCTTGTTCTTATGTTCCCATTTGTCATTTGTTTCCATGGTTCTTCATTATATGATTAATTAGCACACACCTGTTTGTATTTGAGTTCGTTATCTTGTGTATATCTTGCCCTCTGTTTATTCAGTTCACTTTTTGGGGACTGTTTGTGTTAGAGCTTGTGTTTATGCCTACAGATTGCTTCGTTTGTGATTATCTCATCGTCTACATTACCTGATTTACTTTTGTTTAATAAATATGCTTAATTTCATCTTCCTCACCTTCCGTCATCTTCATTTGACTCTTAAGACATGACAGAATATCCAACCTAAAAATACATTTAAATTGCAGCAGTTAATATTGCCTCTGGAATAAGATGCAAGGGACTAAGGGGAGGAATTATTTTTATTTTTCAGGGTGAAGTTTCCGAAGTTTAGAGGACTATGTGGAGGAGTTTGTAAACATCTGCCACCATGCAACGTGCGATGACTTCACCCTCATGGAAGGTTTCTGTTTGGGCTGGATGAGGACATTCACTTCCTATGCCAAAGGGGGATACCTGCTGGAGTTTAGAAGAATACATCAACTTCGCTCTGTGGGAGGACGGATCCTCTTTCATTGTAGGCAATGCTGAAGAGGAGAACATCACCATCTTCCAGCCCCACCTTACACCCATCACCCCCATGCATGGACATTAAACCAGAGCCCACCGCAGATGCACGAGCCAGCGCCAGTGGAGAAAAGGACTGAGCCAGTCATCGCCCTGGAGCCCAAGCCTCATAAGACATCTGACCATGTACATGAGCCGGCAACGTTATCTATCATCGTGGGACAGCTAGTGGAGTACGAGGGAATGGAGGAAGACCCCACCCACACTCCCACCACTGAGAGTGAGCTGAAGATGACCTCTGCAATATTTATTACATAGATGATGATGCTTACATTAATCTCCTGTCCCCGCTGGTCCCGTCCAGCTCGAATTCTCCAGTGTTTCCACTGGTTCCACTCAGCTCAAAGTCTCCTGTCTCTCCAGAGTTCACATTTACATTTATGCATTTGGCAGACGCTTTTATCCAAAGCGACTTACATTGCATTATACTATACATTTGTATCGAAGTATGTGCAATCCCTGGGATCGAACCCATGACCTTGGCATTGCTAGTGCCATGCTCTAACCACTGAGCTACAGGAAAGCATAGCCCCGCCCAGCCTCCCTCTCCTGCTTCCTCTTCAAAAGTTCAGCCCTGTCTCCACTGATTTCCTTCATCCCCTCAGCTTCTCCTGCTTCGACACTATATTGTGTGTATTTGCCTGGGGTCTTCAGGTCTCCAGCTTCGCCCAGGCAAGTGGATTCCCCGGCTCTACCTCCAGCCACTGATCCCGTCGATCTGTCAGCTCCGCCTTGGCTCCTTCCTCCCTTGGCTCCACCAGATACCATTGTCCTTACGGCTTGTTCCCTTGTCCCTCTAGCTCCACCTTGGTCAGATGTTGCTTTGCCTGCGCCAGGGACTTCTAAGACGTCCGCTGCACTCCGTCTCTCCACCCCTTTGGCTTCATCTGGCTCCACCTTTTCTCCGGCTCCACCACAGTCCTCAGTCCGACTGGCTCCACCTCAGTTCTCTGGCACCCTGGCTCCACTTCGGATGCTTGTTATTGCAGCTCTGCCTTGGACTCTAGGACCACTGGCCTCCCTGGCTCCTCCCACCATCATTGCCACCCTGTTTTTTTCTGCCAGAGCTTCTTCCTTTGTCTGCCCCTCATCCGCCTCCAGAGCCCCCACCCTCCCTTCCTCATATGGACTTTATGGCACGTGGATGCGCTTTCCCGGGAGAGGGCATTAAGTCACAATTATGCTCAGTTAAATCTGTTTTGGTTTTGTTTTATAGAACTTTTATGTTAAGTTCACACTGTCAGTCCAAATCCGATCATTTGTGTATCCGATTGGAATCTGATCTAAAATCATTGGCGTTCACATTGTGTATCGCAACTGTTCAGATCCGATTTATGTGTCCATGCGCTCTTTCATTTTCCGGAATATCTGCATTGGTTTCTATGGCAATGATGTTGAGATGGTAGGCATACGCCAAAAACAACAACCACCGCAGCATAGAGGAGTTTGCAATACAGATGTTGTCTTATTTACAACATGACACTGTGTAGCCGCCACGGACTAGAATATTGCATTATTGTATTGTATGAGCTCCGCCGGTTTCAAAACATGTTTCCATTATATTGTTATTCTGCTCAACACAACCTTGTTTCTGCAGTGATTTTCAGCATGTTTCCTATAACAACGACTGAGGTTTTACATGGCGTGAGAAAGTCACAAACCACATGAAATCTAATCAGACTGAAACAAATTTCCAGAAATGCGATTTGAATAGGATTCCAAATCACATATGAATATAGCTCAAAACGGATTTGTAAAAATCACATGAAATGTGGCTGTTCAGACATGCTAAATCTGATCGGATTTCAATTAAGCACAATTATGCACAAAAATCGGATTTGGACTGACAGTCTGAACGTGGCCTTTGTTTGCTCATCTTTGTTTCCTGTTTCCTTGTTCTTATGTCCCCATTTGTCATTTTTTTCCATGGTTCTTCATTATATGATTAATTAGTACACACCTATTTGCATTTGAGTTTGTTATCTTGTGTATATCTTGACTTCTTTTTATTCAGTTCATTGTCAGGGATTGTTTGTGTTAGAGCTTGTGTTTATGCCTACATGCTGTTTCGTTTGTGTTTATCTCATCATCTGTATTATCGTCTGGATTTACTTTTGTTTAATAAATATGCTTAATTTGATCTTCATTGCACTTTTAAGATGTGACAAATATCAATGTTGAAAAGACGTTTTGTTTTTGTGGAAACCATGATACTTTTTTCTTTTTTAAAGTTTCTTTGAATAGAAAGTTCAATGAACAGCATAAATAGCAATAAAAGTTTTTTTTTTCTTACTTACCCGGTAGTGTTGTCATGGTTTCCACAAATATATTAAGCAGCAAAATCTCTTGTCAACACTGATAATAATAAGAAATGCTTCATGAGCACTAAATCATTCTGTTAGTGTATCAATACCAGGCAGAGAAAACTGCACAAAATAACTTTAAAGAATTGATATTTGAGGTATGAGAGGATATGAAGGCAGCAGTTTGTATATAATGCTTTCATCCGGGACAAGTGTGGACAACGGAGAGACATATTAACAAACTTACAAAGAGATTAAAGGGACCAATTCCTGATTCAAATACTGCTAAAAGGCCAATGAAAGAAAAACCACATCAATAAATGTCATAGCTTTAAGAGCTGCCACAAACACACGCTCAAGGACAGTCGGGTTTTGTTTACTCTCTGCTTGGTGTGTGTGTTGGTGTGCATGTGTATGCTAGCGTTCTTTCTTAAAACTTTCAGGGAACATGTCTCTACAGGGTGTGTCATAAGCATGTAATCTTGGGAGAGTGCTCATAAAATGTCTTAAAAGCTTTCTAAGGGTCAGTGTTTGAGTAAGTGCACATGTTTGTTTAACCGTCTTTGTGTGTGGTTTATGTTCCTTAGGGTCTCAGGCGTTATGTAATGCATGTCTTCTGCAACTTATTAAGGCTTTCAGTGATGTTTATATGTGTGTGTTTCTGTGTATGTGTCACATAGCAACCTGGTGGTCATGTTCAGTATGTGTTTTGGCTGCAACTGCATAACTATACGCTTAAAGCAATAGTTCACCCAAAAATGAAAATTCTGTCGTAGTATCTCACCTTTATGTCATTTGAAAAAGTTATATTGCAAAATGTCCAAGTTGTTCTTAAAATATAATAGTGACCATCATTTTAGATTTCAGTTTGTTCCTCACACAAAGCTATATGACTTCAGAAGACTCGAAAACAACAAAAGATGCATGGCTACTTTTATTTTTTGGTGAACTATTGCCACTTTTCCACTGGTACAGCTCGGTACAGCTCACTTAAATAGTACCACCTCAGTTGAGGTTCCAATCGAGCCGTACCGATACTAAAATTTGATGTGTAAACACAGCAGATCACTGATTGGTCAGAGAGAATTGTTACTACCAGCGTCATTAGATTTGCGACACGAGTAGACGGCAGTAGAGGCGGCGCAACAGTGCTGTGAACTGCAGTGGAAAAGTAAAACCGAGCCGAAGCGAGCCGAGTAGAGTCGTACTACGCAGTGGAAAAGTGCCTATCTCTTGAATTCAAATATTCATGCAGACCACTAAAAAGCCCATTATATCCAGATAATACTCTGTTCAGTTTGCAGTGATATGGAACCATTAAGGAGGAGAGGCCCCCAGATAACATTCCTAGACAGAGAAGAAAATATTTTTAGAGACAAGGACATTTTTTGCTGCACTTGTTGAAGAAGGGTCATGGCATCTCAAGTGAGCTTTTGAGAGATATGATGAATATATATAAATTGTATGTTCCCCAAGGCTGCGTTTATTTGAGCAAAAATACAGTTCAGTCATGACAACTCTCGGAGTGGATAAATTTCAACAGCATTTATTGGCATGGAGCATGGAATATACATAGGTTTGATTTTGGCGGATGAGTTCTGCTATGCTGCTGCTGAGCAAATACAATAATTTGTTCAGCTTAGTCAAAATAACAAACAAAGGAAAGGCTGCTGCAAGAAATGGTAGACCCCCGTAGCAGATCTCTATAGGTGGAGCTGGGGAGGAGGAGGATTAACCGAAGCTTTTATATCGCACAGCGATAACAGCACAGGCTAGGGTATGATATATATAATTAAGTGGATTTGAAAGTATTTCTGATTGGCTCGTGCCACAGAGTTTAATGCCTGAACTATGTATTAAAAACAGTGATATATTTAAAAGAACAGTTTTCTATTTTAATATATTTTAACATGTAATTTATTAATGTGATTGCAAAACTGAATTTTCAGCAGCCTTTACTTCAGTCTTCAGTGTCACATGATCCTTCAAAAATCATTCTAATATACAAAGAGCTCTACTGATGGGAAATACATGACCATAAACAAATATAATACATATAAGCACACATGCACTTACTCTATCTGTATGTCTTTCCCTCCATTACAGCATTGATGGTCAAGTATGTGACTTTGTAAAGAGGTATGCTTCAGTCTGAAATGTATCTCACTCAGTATCTCAAGGCAGATGGTCTGAGGTCAGACTCTAAAAGCCCAGGAGAGAGACTCCTATCTCAGCAACACTTTCCAGCTCCTCACCATCTACTCTACACAGATAGCACAGAAGCACAGCCAGCTAGCCTATGTGTCTGCATATGGGCGGATGCATGTGACATCACTGAAACAAATGTGTCCTGTGGTTACTATGAAGGCAGATGGTCACACATTCAAAGCCGGTGTGATCATATGAGAGACTGTAGTGTTTGCCTCACAGATCCAATAAATGACAGACGGAGCCAGAAAACAGACTTTTGCCTAACGTACAGTTGCTTACAAAAATAAACATGTAAATGGGTGTTATGCCTTCCATACTCTGTAAAAACAGGTCACATCGCTTTCGGTTCAGCTCTTTTGTATGTGCTTTGTTGAAAATAGAGCCATTTTACTTAAGATACCTTCATGTCCATTCAGATTAATATCTAAAAGTTTTTTATTTTTCTTCTTTTCACTAACATTTAGATATTTAAATAGAATAAAACACTGACAATAAAAAGAACTAGCTAGGTTAGCTGATTACCTTAAAAGTCCATAGATAACGCTGTCAGTTCGTACTGCTGTTAACACTTTCTCTGACAAACAGAAGCAATGAGACCTGTTTTCCTGTTCATGTTACATTCGCATAAAGCTTTAATGCTTTTTTCAGCATTTTTTTTACTTTTTTTACTGTTTTCGAACTTTCTGACGATGAACTAGGAAAAAAGCAATTAAGAAAAAAGAAATCTGATCATAGGCGCTGTTTACACCTGGTATTAAAGGGTTAGTTCACCCAAAAATGAAAATTCTGTCATTTATTACTTGGAAACACTGATTCATAATGCTCCGAAGCTTCCTGAAGCACTGTTTTGAAATCGGCCATCACTAAATAAATCGTTATTTTGTTTTTCTTGGCGCTCCAAAAATATTCTCGTCGCTTTATAATATTAATTTTGAACCACTGTACTCATATGAACTGATTTAGATGTGTTTTTAGTACCTTTATGGATCTTGAGAGAGGAAGTGTCATTGCTCCCTATGAAGGCCTCACGGAGCCATCGGATTTCAACTAAAATATCTTAATTTGTGTTTCGAAGATGAACGAATGTCTTACGGGTGTGGAACGGCATGAGGGTAAGTAATAAATTACAGAATTTTCATTTTTGGGTGAACTAACCCTTTAAGATGCATTTTGGTTGAGCAGATCACAAGTAGACAAGGGAGACACATTCCCATTTACATCTGGTATTTTAATCTTTTTTGTCCACTCTCAAACACTTCTGTCCTGATTTCTTCGAGGGGAGGGTCTATGGGTGGGTAAATGTACACTATATTGCCACAAGTATTGGGACACCCTCCAAATCATTGAATTTAGGTGTTCCAATCACTTCCATGGCCACAGGTGTATAAAATCATGCACCTAGGCATGCAAGCTGCTTCTACAAACATTTGTGAAATAAGGCGCACAGTGCGCAGAAGTTATCAACTTGCTGCAGAGTCAATAGCTACAGATCTCCAAACTTCGTGTGGCCTTCAGATTAGATTCAGGTTGTTTTTCAGGGGTTGGGCTTGGCCCCTTAGTTCCAGTGAAAGGAACTCTTAATGCTTCAGCATACCAAGACATTTTGGAAAATTTCATGCTCCCAACTTTGTGGGAACAGTTTGGGGATGGCCCCTTCCTGTTCCAACATGACTGCACACCAGTGCACAAAGCAAGGTCCATAAAGACATGGATGAGCGAGTTTGGTGTAGAGGAACTTGACTGGCCTGCACAGAGTCCTGACCTCAACCCGATAGAACACCTTTGGGATGAATTAGAGCAGAGACTGCGAACCAGGCCTTCCCACCAACATCACTGCCTGACCTCACAAACACACTCCTAAACCTTGTGGAAAGCCTTCCCAGAAGAGTTGAAGCTGTTATAGCTGCAAAGGGTGGGCCAACTCCATATTAAACCCTACGGATTAAGAACAGGATGTCATTAAAGTTCATGTGCACGTAAAGGCAGGCATCCCAAACTTTTGGAAATATAGTGTATCTTTCGATCTAATGGACAAAATAAGCACGCACAATTTACATATGAACACGGCCAGAGGTGACGGAAAAACACAGCATCAGCTTTCGCTTCTGCTCTGACAGCTGCAAGACCATACCAGACACAGTGAGAGTGTATAAGAAATCAGGAATGGTACGAGAACATTGTTGTTGGTTTGAAGACCTTTTTGTCTTCAAACCAAACGTGGGTCTTCAGCTGACAAAGTTTTAATCCTGTCTGGCTAGTTCGCTTCCAATAATGTTTACGTGTTAGGTCAGTAAGCGGTCAGTCAGTAGTCTATTGCGCTGTTCGAACACATTCAACCACATAAGCTTTTACACTACGAAAGCAATTCGGTCAAATGCGTTTTCGACTATTTCTGGAAGTGGTTGAAAGTGGCTGAAAACGTTTCAGACCCCGTTTACACCTGTATTTACCGTCGTCCACTTGTGATCTGATCGACCAAAATGCATCTTAATACCAGGTGTAAACAGGGCCATAGATGTGTTTGCACCACTTCTGCATTTCACCATTCCAGTATATTCATGTTTTTACTCTTACCTAACCTTGATAGACTGAGTGAACAAATTAATCTGAAAAGATCTCCATGTCAGTGAAGGTGGAGCCCCAGAGCACACCCACCTTTTACGTAATAATCATGGACCAATGGCAATTTAAACATAACAGCTGCTGTGAAATTTTCCTGAAGTATTGTACTGGAGAGCTGTTTCTGACCACCAAAAAGAACACCAAAAAAACTGCTTAGTTTAAGCCAGATATGTTTAGAAATGACGTCACACACATGCATTCTTTGATTTAATTTTAAGTATATTTGGGATTTTTAAGTTTACTTTACTAATTAAAAACGTTTACTTTAACTAATTTTTGAACAAAAACTTCAACCAAAAATGAAAATTCTCAAATAATTTACTCAATCATAACCACGTTAAGCACCAAAAAGAAAACACACACAAAAAAGTAATCCATTTGTGATTTGCGCTTCCAAGCATCCTCAAGCAATACAATATCAATCCTGTACAAATACAAATCCATCATATGACCTACTAGTGTTAGTTGCATCATTTTACTGCCATTCACAAATTCTCTCCCATGGTCTATAATATAAAATGGGATATAAAAATGGCTTCAGAATCTCGCCGGATGTAGTAGGTAATCCGGGTAATTTTTGCCTACTCTTATGTGTACAGTGAATTCAGACATACAGGTCCTTCTCAAAAAATTAGCATATTGTGATAAAGTTCATTATTTTCCATAATGTAATGATAAAAATTAAACTTTCATATATTTTAGATTCATTGCACACCAACTGAAATATTTCAGGTCTTTTATTGTTTTAATACTGATGATTTTGGCATACAGCTCATGAAAACCCAAAATTCCTATCTCAAAAAATTAGCATATCATGAAAAGGTTCTCTAAACGAGCTATTAACCTAATCATCTGAATCAACTAATTAACTCTAAACACCTGCAAAAGATTCCTGAGGCTTTTAAAAACTCCCAGCCTGGTTCATTACTCAAAACCGCAATCATGGGTAAGACTGCTAGCTGCATTGACCCTGCCCTTGATAAAACACAGTGGACCAACACCAGCAGCTGACATGGCACCCCAGACCATTACTGACTGTGGGAACTTGACACTGGACTTCAGGCATTTTGGCATTTCCTTCTCCCCAGTCTTCCTCCAGACTCTGGCACCTTGATTTCCGAATGACTTTGGACCACTGAGCAACAGTCCAGTGCTGCTTCTCTGTAGCCCAGGTCAGGCGCTTCTGCCGCTGTTTCTGGTTCAAAAGTGGCTTGACCTGGGGAATGCGGCACCTGTAGCCCATTTCCTGCACACGCCTGTGCACGGTGGCTCTGATGTTTCTACTCCAGACTCAGTCCACTGCTTCCGCAGGTCCCCCAAGGTCTGGAATCGGTCCTTCTCCACAAGGTACTATCTGAAGGTTGACTTTTTTTGTATTAAAAACACTTTTCTTTTATTGGTCGGATGAAATATGCTAATTTTTTGAGATAGGAATTTTGGGTTTTCATGAGCTGTATGCCAAAATCATCAGTATTAAAACAATAAAAGACCTGAAATATTTCAGTTGGTGTGCAATGAATCTAAAATATATGAAAGTTTAATTTTTATCATTACATTATGGAAAATAATGAACTTTATCATAATATGCTAATTTTTTGAGAAGGACCTGTACTACTTTTGTGACATACTTTGTTTTTCACGTACTATATAGTAAGGTAGTATGCAATTTCGGATGCAGCAAGAGCGTCAAACATTTCTTGCCAGAGCTCCAAAAACCTCTGAAAAAAACACCACCACACAGGTTTGGAGTGACATGAGAGTGAGTAAATAAAAGAACTTTCATTTTTGGGTGAACTAGTCATTTAATGTGTTAAGTTTTAATCCCCCATCTACTAAGAGACTATAAAACATTCAGGCGAGTGGGTGTATAGTAGTTTCTGAGTTAGTGCACTAACTTTCTCAAACCTGTGGGTGGCACAAAGATCACCTGTGTGCTGCCGTGAACTTGTGATTTATGTAAGCTTGAATGTGTATGTGAGAGGATTACATTTTCACTCTGGACTTTATCCACTGCTTCCTGCCAAGCTTTGCCAGTCGGTCACAATCAGACTAATGGAATGAAGTTTATCAGAGCAAGAGGAACTTTGACCTGTAAAGCCTAAACAAGACTCGAGACAGGGTGAGGTTCATAATAGGCACTTAGCCTATTATATGTACAGAATTCCCACAAACACACACTCATTTTTAATTGAATACTGAATAGAAGGAAGATCAAGAGTGTCTTTTCCTGCTGCTGTAGGAAAGAATAAAAGCAAGGTATGACCTACCACAGAGAGGACAAAGAGATGACTCTGTAGCAGGTAAACCAAGACATCTGCTGAAACATGGGATGAAACACTGTCATCCATCTGAATTCTCTCTCTCTCTGTCTGTCTCGTTGCTCACTCTTTCTATCTCACTTTCTTTCTGGTATCAAAGCGACATTGCTTTGGCTAATCAGCTACTCCTTTGATCCCTGTCTGTCAGGACCCCTGGGGACTCTGGGTTGCCCTTTTATCTGCCTGACTACTGGGTCTTTTCAGAGAAAAGAGTGATAATCTGATTAACTGTAATACTTATCCTAGAAAGAGAGAAAATGAGAAAGAGGGAGAGATAGAAATACAGAAAGAGGGACTGAGACAGCAAAAGACAGAAATTGTTTGGGTGGGAAGGGGTGTGGAGACTTTGTCTCTCAAACTATGCACTGTCTTCTGGTGAAAATTATACAAAACAAATGTTTTAAATGAACAACAGTACACAACTCTTAGTCCTGGACATACTAATCAGACTAAAACTGGATCAGCAAAGACAAAATTATTAAATATATATAAACAAACACAAAGAAAGTCTAGCATTTAGATTTGCATGCAAATGCTGAGCCAAATGTCTCTCTGCAGAAAGTATAACTGGCCTACTTTTACTGCTGTTTGTTTTCAGGGTAATTAGTTTGGAAGGACAAAGTTGCTCCACCTACTCCAACCCCCCCAGCAAATCATCCACTTCCTCCTCCTGTTTGTGCCAAGAACTCCCTTAAACAGCTCGCTCTCTCAGACACCTTTCTTATTTTAGTATCATTGACATACTGAGTTTAATATTTTGAATTGGTTTTTATTTTTGTATTTTCCATTTTAAGTTTTAGTAATTTTGCTGTGTGACTTTGTCATTATTATTAGTAGTAGTAATATTTAAACTGTCTATATAGTTTTTATTTCAGTTTTAGTTGCACACACTGCAAAGTGTAGAAAAGGCAAGCAATGAAGAGCAGTGAGACAAAGAGAGGAAGAGAGCAAACAGGTCTAGACCAGGCCAGATGGAATTACATATGATGTCCTCTCAAGAAAATGTTTTGAACGGTCACTTACTTTAAGGGTGTTCTTTGATGGAATGCATGACGTATAGGAATGCGCAAGCTAGACGCACGATAAGAGCTGTGACAGTCTGAAATCATGCGAGAAAACAGTGAATTGGATTTCAGAACTTTCTTGCCTGAAAATGTAATAGTTCAATTAATGCCTATGTTCCTTATCCTGACATCAAAGTGGCATGGATGTAGCATTACGCAAACGCAATAGTTCTCAGTTATCGATGCCATTGTAGAAATTCGGTATTCACAGTTAGACAATAATGTATTATGTGAATGAAAGTGTAATTGGGGTTAATGAGATAAAGCTATGAGATTTCAAAATGGCGACCCCCATGAGGTGACCTTCTCGATACATGTAAACAGCTTTTATTTGCTTATGCTATATTTTAAATAATATTTTATAGTAATATCTTACATATCAGCTTATATTATTATCTCATATGAATGTACACATCATTAAAAATGGTAAAATAAAAAAAAAATGTAATGCTCATCAAGACTGCATTTATTTGATCAAAAATACAGTAACAATGATCAAAAACAGTATTTTTAAATAAATGATATTTAAATAAAAAAAGTTGAAAAGAACAGCATTTATTTGAAATAGAAATCTTTTGTAAGATTATAAATGTCTTTACTGTCACACTTGATCAATTTAATATGGAAGCTTGTTTCCACCATGGAATAAAACAATTTAAAAGATAATTGCAACTTTTTATCTCACGCTTCTGACCTTTTTTCTCAGAATTGCGAGATATAAACTCGCAACTGTGAGTTATAAAGTCAGAATTTCAGGATATAAACTCACAATTATGAGAAATAATGTCAAAATTGCGAGATATAAACTCGTAATTCTGACTTTTTTCTCACAACTGAGAGTTTATATCTCGCAATTCTGACTTTTTTTTTAATAGTAGTTTATATCTCTTTTACTTTATAACTTGTAATTGCGTGTTATAAAAATAGAATTGCGAGATATAAACTCGCAATTCTAAGAAAAATGTCAGAATTACGAGATATAAACAACAAACACATTACGTAAAGTGTCTGCTGTTATTGGTTGTCTCTAAGCAAGCTGTCAGTGTGTTGCTGTCGTTTTTTTTTCTCAGAATTGCGACTTTATATCTCACAGTTCTGACTTTATAACTCGCAATTGTACGGAAGAGGATTAGGGCCAAGCAATAATAAAAAAATAAAACCATCTCGAGATTAAAGTTGTTAAATTTCGAGAAAAAACTCGTTAAATTTCGAGAAAAAGGTTGAGATAAAATGTTGAGAAAAAAGTCATTGAATTTCGAGAAAAAAGTCGAGATAAAATGTTGAGAATAAACTCATTAAATTATGAGAAAAAAACTCGTTAAATTTCGAGAAAAAAGGCGAGATAAAATGTTGAGAATAAAGTCTTAAATTACCAGAAAAAAGTCATTAAATTACGAGAACAAATTCGTTAAATTATGAGAAAAATGTCGTTAAATTTCGAGAAAAAAAGGCGAGATAAAATGTTGAGAATAAACTCATTAAATTATGAGTTTATTCTCAACATTTTATCTCGATTTTTTTCTCGAAATGTAACGACATTTTTCTCATAATTTAACGAGTTTGTTCTCGCAATTTAACGAGTTTATTCTCAACATTTTATCTCGATTTTTTTCTCGAAATTTAGCGAGTTTTTTTCTCGTAATTTAACGAGTTTATTCTCAACATTTTATCTCGACTTTTTTCTTGAAGTTTAACGAGTTTTTTTCCTGTAATTTAACGAGTTTATTCTCAACATTTTATTTAGACTTTTTTCTCGAAATTTAACGAGTTTTTTTCTCGAAATTTAACAACTTTAATCTCGAGATGGTTTTATTTTTTTATTATTGCTTGGCCCTAATCCTCTTCCGTACAATTGTGAGGTTATCTCACACAATTCTGAGGAAAAAAAAGTCAGAATTGCAAGATGTAAACTCGCAATTGCTTGAAAAAAAGTTCAGTGGCGGAAACTTCCATAACTTAATGCATCCTTGCTTAATAAAATTTCTCAAAAAAAAAAAAAAAAAACTTACTGACCTTAACCGTGCTTTAAACATGATTTAAACATATTTTTCAATAGTAATATTAATTTCTGCAGAGATAAAAAAAAACATCTCTCTGTCTCATTGGCTCAAGTTTTATTTTATTTTTATAAACACAAACAGCAGTCAAGCAAGATACAGTATTTCACTTCATCCAGGATATGTCTGTATGGTCCCTGCCTCCCTCTCCAGCTAAAGGCCTGTCTTTCACATGTCAGTGGACACCCGCAACCGCCACGGAAGAGCAGCAACAGACAGAAACATTATTATCTGTTTCATCCTTAAAGAGATCTCTCCTGCTGATGTCTACCTGTCATGACATTTCTGAACACAAAGCTCCTTCATTGAAGTGGTGTGGTGGCATCCAGAAAAGAAAGAAAACAAGATTCAGATCAATCTAAAGAGATACACAGTTAGTTTCTTTTTTAGATACTGCCTTGCTATGGGAGAAGATAAATTGCCCGGCATACAGATGGATTAGTTCAAATCACTGGGATTCTTACAGGATTAAGCGTGTTCTGGCATTTCCATTGTGTTAGTGGGCTGGCAGGGTTTGGGGCCATTCATCCAAAAATAACATATGGCTTTAAGAGGGGGGAGAAAATTACCCAGCTGAACAGCAAAAACGACAGCAGCACACTGACAGCTTGTTTAGAGACAACCAATAACAGCAGACACTTTACGTAATGATGTTTTTGTTGTAATTTCTGATTTCAGTTTTTGCTTAAAAAATGACATACACGCAATCAAAAGGCTAAAATCCACGTCTCAATCTGTAAATGGATGCAGACACCCTGGCCTGTACGCACAGCAGTATGACACACTACAGCAAAGGTTAGGTTACACTTATTTCAGCCTGTTCACTGTAATTGCATGGTTGTGTTTCCCATCAACGAAACCATTTCCAAACTCAACTCTCATTAAATACAGTGGGAGGAAACGTTTGCGTCTGAATGTGATGTTTATGGACTATATACGGAGAGATGGCCTCATTCACACAATAACAAGACTGAAACTGGATCTCTGATGCTTGGGAAGTTTAGGAGAAAATGTGGGTTTTTAAGAGGCAAAATTAATTTCAGAGATCATGCTTTATGACTCAGTTTGTCAACTCAAAAGAATGATAAAAAATTCAGAAATCTTTCCTGAGAGTTTGTTTACAGTTCGGAAAGGGGGAAACTGACTGGAAATACTGTAGCTGCATAAAATCCTAATTTCCCAGACCACAGTGGAACTCGGAAATGTGTTTGTTTATTTTCATTGCAGTAAAAACCGATCTAATGGGGTTGGAATAACAGTTGCGGATATGCACTTATGTGAATACGTCAAAATACACAGTGCTTTATGCTAGATATTATTGCCTATAGGACCCAGATTTTCTCACTTTAAAAAATTGTTTTTGGAAGTTGTAAATAAATCAAAGATTATTAGAGTACAGTATTATTGGAGAACCTGAAAATTGATCTATTTCAATTTTTCTATTTCAAAATGTTTAAATCAATGTGTTACCTGACATTTCTGTCAGGATTCTGTTTAGTTTCATTTTTGTTCATGTGTTTGTTCCTTGTATATCCTTTCAGTTTAGCGTTCTTCATACACTAGTTAGTTTTCTTGATTACTCGTTAGTTTAGTTTAGTTTATTATGTTCATCTGTGTCTTGTTTGGTTCCCTTGTTTACTCCTCTGTATTTATGCCCCTTGTTCTGTTCAGTTCATTGTCGGTTCTTGGTGTATGTAAATATAGTTTGGTATTCTCTGAGTGTTTATTAAAGTATTCTTGCTTATTAATCTGCGTCATGCTGCTCCTTAAGACTGATAATGACAATTTCTTTGTAATCATTTGTGAAATTTATTTATTAGCAATTTCTGTTTGCAAATACTGTATGCATTTTATCATAAATGTAAAAAAAAATATTAAATATCACAAAAATAAAAAATGCTGCACCCATGATGCCTATGAATCATAGGTAGCCTTCCCCCCTCTTACCATAGTACCATAGTATTTTTTTTCTACTAAGGTAGTCAATGAGGGGCGAGATCTGCTTGGTTTTTAAAGATTTAAATATGGATATTTTTCTTACACAAACGCATCGCTTCACTTCAGAAGGTCTTTATTAAACCCCCGGAGCCGTGTGGTTATCTTTTATGATGGACGATTGCACTTTTTTGGGCTTCAAAATCTTTTCTAAATGACATTATAAAGCTCGGAAGAGCCAGGACGTTATTTAATATAACTCTGATTGTTTTCGTCTGAAAGAAGAAAGTCATATACAGCACCATTCAAAAGTTTAGGGTTGGTAAGATTTTAAATTTTTTTAAACAAGTATCTATTGCTCAACAAGGCTGCATTTATTTGATCAAGATACAGTAAAAACAGTAATATTTTGAAATGTGCCTACAATCTAAAATAATTGTTTTAAATATAATTTGATAATGTGATGGCAAAGCCGAATTTTCAGCATCATTACTCGTCTTCAGTGTCACAATCCTTTAGATTTGGTGCTCAATAAACATTTCTTATTGTTATAAATGTTGAAAACAGTTGCTTAATATATTTGTGTAAACCTTGATAGATTTGCATTCAGAATTTTTTGAGTATTTCTTTATAGAAAAACTATTTCTTACTAATACACTACTATTTCTTTATAGTATTTATTTGAAAAAGAAATCTTTTCTAACATTATAAATGTCTTTACTGTCACTTTTGATCAATTTAATGCACTCTTGCTGAATAAAAGCATTTCTTTAAAAAAAAAAAAAAAAAAACTGACCGCAAAGTTTTGAATGGTTCTGTATATTCAAATGCAAGATTCATATTTCTAATTGAACTGTTTTACAAGTCAATTGGTGATGTGCATGTCACAAAGGTGTGATATTAAATAATCTTTGAGCAAAATCTGGAAAAACTGGGCCATTTGCACACATTATTTTGCACAAGCCCTTCATATTATTTGGGCTTTTTGTCTCTTGATACCTCAGAACAAACTTGTAAATTTGTAAATTGTAATTGCTGCAAAACAAATTGCACAAAAGTGATGTATTTTTATATGATCTTTCTCTGATGGAACATTAATCTCATATGGTCTGATTTCACAAGATGAAACCATGCTTGGCCTGATCCAGCACTTTTTCAAATGCAATCAGTGCACAAGGAGAGTACAGAATACAATATTACCCCATTTACCGACTCCAAGTGCTTGTGTAAGAAACCGCAAACTGCCCAAGTTTTCTCCCTTGTCGCCACAAAGCATCCTAGCAGTCTTGCAACGGAATGGTAGGGTCAGAATTCCCCATTATCTGGAGTCTATTCCAATTACTTACCCCATTATTGCAGAGAAAGACAAAGCACACAGGAAATGAGATAAATGTGCTGAAATTACAGCCTATGATTGGGCCTCCGCTCCCACTACTGACTGTGTCTGAATCCATTTGGAATGAAATGGTTCTGTTGGGTGCTTAAAGTATCAATGCTGTTTTATTGTGTCTGCTACACTCAGGAGCTGAAAATAGATGCAGTGAGTGTGTATACGTATATGTGTATACTTGAGTGTCTGTTCATATCCATGTCGAAGGAGCACAAGGGCCTCCCAAAACAGTTCCAGAGTTTTGAATTTTGAACATCAAAATTTCTTTTTCAACCTAACATTAAGGCACGTACACTACCCTGTAATTCGGTGTACTTTGACCTGGTTTCAATTTGGAGGCTGGTGTCTGCAAGTCATATTCTCTCAGCATGGAGACCAAATTAAAATGGACAAGTGTAATGGACCAGCCTCTATCTGTGTTTCCTTTAAGTAGTAATTAGCTTCATGCTAATCAGAAAGCATGCTAATGGTAGTGAAATACCAGCCTAAACCCAATTACTGATGCAGGCCTATCAGTAGACTTCTTGAACTCTGTGTTGACATAGTGACATTTGAAAAAGAAAGTAGCTGGTTAACATACAGACATGTAAGCTATCCTCATATTTCATCTCTGGGCTAAAATCAGCAGTCTGGCCACACTAACAAAATTTCACTAACCCTCTGGAATCTGGGACCGGGACGGATCCATGTCAGGCCCAAGACCGCAAAGATCTGTATCTAAAATAAGACCAACAAACCGAGGTCAGTGCTTTCAGTGTTGCCTCTAGATGAGCTTTCACCTTTTGGACTGGTACATTTTAGGACAAGATTCAAGCAGTCTTCATGTAATCTGCCAGATTCAGCTCAAATTATATTAAAATTCATATCTGTACCTTTTTGTATTAATTTTTTTTTAATGCAAGCTCATTTTTTCAGTTTTTTAGGTTTATCACCTAAAATGGCTTCATATTTGTTCAGTCATGCAGTGATGGCAAATGAACCACCACATGCATTAACCATATAAAGCTAACTGTATCATATTTGATACACAAATTTCTATGGCCTTTAAAGTATCAAATATGATACTCAACATGTGCAAACCTTTTTTAAATTTATTTTGATATTTTGTCAAAAGGTTCAATAATCTGTTTCATTAAAAAAAAATATATATATATATACATATATATATTTTTTTCTATTATTTCATTATTATTATTTCATACCGGGTTAATAAAAGTAAATAGCTAATTTAGATTTTTCAATTTAGATTGAAAAAATCATTAAAATCAACTTTCTTCATTGCACATTAAAACACACAAATATCCTGGAGCTCTTTTGGGTTTACGCCTTCCAAGCTGCAGTTGCCAAAACATGAAACGCTTACTGTATTGCATGAATAAATGCATTGTTTAATTACATTTGAATCAAGGTAATTGGAAATTAATCTGAGTGTGCATAACAACATTTTAGCTATGTGTACTGTTTTTGTTTTGTTTTTTTTAATTTGTCAAGAGCTTTCAAGTTAAACCCGCTAAACCCAAACTTAAATTGCCCTTACTGCTTTTCTTGGACCCCAGAGAAGAAGTCAAGTAATTACCGGTAACAGGCTAAGGAAACAAATTTCAGTCATAGAATGACAGGAGGACTATGTGTCACTACTCAGTTTTTAATTTGTGCCAACTCAAACCATCACACTGCCTACATACTGGGGACATGCCAGAGTGACCCAGAACTGTCTGTCATCACCCTTCTCAAAGATTTTTATCCACCTGTAACACTGGACCACAAAAGTGCCATTCTGTTTACTTTGGCATGGAAACAGCTTACAAAGTCAGTCTGCATAATTGTTCTACATGTGCTTCTGTCCCTTTCTGTATGTTCCTGCTGGCCAATTTTTCATCAGTGTCTTATTTATTTTGGCTGTGCTGTTCTAAATGCTGAACTTTACAAATTTAAAATGATCTATTTTTTTTAAGGGGGAAATATATGACCATTATCAACAAGTCATTGCATCATTGCATGTTCGCTTACTGTCTCTCTCCCATCCCTCCC
>RJVU01067793.1:1768995-1786228 GCA_003731715.1 Anabarilius grahami | reverse complement strand
CACCAGTCGGGGCTTTATGGCAGAGTGGCCCGACGGAAGCCTCTCCTCAGTGCAAGACACATGAAAGCCCGCATGGAGTTTGCTAAGATGGTGAAAAAATAAGATTCTATGGTCTGATGAGACCAAGATAGAACTTTTTGGCCTTAATTCTAAGCGGTATGTGTGGAGAAAACCAGGCACTGCTCATCACCTGTCCAATACAGTCCCAACAGTGAAGCATGGTGGTGGCAGCATCATGCTGTGGGGGTATTTTTCAGCTGCAGGGACAGGACGACTGGTTGCAATCGAGGGAAAGATGAATGCAGCCAAGTACAGTCATATCCTGGACGAAAACCTTCTCCAGAGTGCTCAGGACCTCAGACTGGGCCGAAGGTTTACCTTCCAACAAGACAATGACCCTAAGCACACAGCTAAAATAACGAAGGACTGGCTTCACAACAACTCCGTGACTGTTCTTGAATGGCCCAGCTAGAGCCCTGACTTAAACCCAATTGAGCATCTCTGGAGAGACCTAAAAATGGCTGCCAACCAACGTTTACCATCCAACCTGACAGAACTGGAGAAAATCTGCAAGGAGGAATGGCAGAGGATCCCCAAATCCAGGTGTGAAAAACTTGTTGCATCTTTCCCAAAAAGACTCATGGCTGTATTAGATCAAAAGAGTGCTTCTACTGAATACTGAGCAAAGGGTCTGAATACTTAGGACCATGTGATATTTCAGTTTTTCTTTTTTAATAAATCTGCAAAAATGTCAACAATTCTGTGTTTTTCTGTCAATATGGGGTGCTGTGTGTACATTAATGAGGAAAAAAAATTAACTTAAAGGATTTTAGCAAATGGCTGCAATATAACAAAGAGTGAAAAATTTAAGGGGGTCTGAATACTTTCCGTACCCACTGTATGTATATGTATATATATATATATATATATATATATGTCTGGGCAGAGGGATAAGAGAAGTTAAGGGAAGTCTCGAAGAGTTGTCTCTGTATGTTTGAATGCAATGTGTGTCTAAGACAAGTTTTCCCTCTACTCTGAATAGCTAAACTCTGTCAACACAACTCGCTGAGCAGTCTCTGCTACAAATCTTCATCCAGAGATTAAAGCGTAGGCAAACCCAGCTACAGCATCATTGCGATGTTCATCACAGCGCCAAAAAACCTTCCAATACTTCCATACAATTGTCTTTCGCATTTGATGTAGGTAGATTAAAACAGTGGCCAATAACATGCCTATAATGAGTTGTTCATTTGTATAATGGCGGTAAAAATAACCACACTTCATAGCAAAGAAACAAAATAATGAAAATTGCATGTAAATGGGAGTGAAGAGGTTTGCTCATGTCATATAAACATCTTACTGCGATTAAGTCCTTACTCTGATTACTGGAAATAATCACATTATTGGTGCACATGTATCTTGGCTCCATGCTAGTCAAGGCTGTGCAGTATACCATCACAGAAAATTGCGATAACACACCTGCTAGATAGTGTTTAAAATCTCTCACACACACTAGGCACAGATACTGCATTTCCACAGATAGTGGATTTCGGGCTCATTTGTCTCCAAGGCTCTAGACAGACCAGTTCTGCAGAATTAAGCTCATCCCTCATGATAAAACTTACATTCCTTGTTCCTATTTATCTACTCGACCCACTAATTTTTCACATTTTCCTCCAGCCTGTCACACTTCTTTTTTTTTTGCCCTGCATTCCTTGCTTTTCTGTTCTTTCCAAATATCTAAGAGCCCTATCTCTACGAACAAATTTCACAAATATATATTCAGTATTTTTAACAGATTTTCTTCAGCAAGACATTTGACTTGGGAAACAAATGTGGTGGAGACACTCTAAAAAGTAAAATAAAATAAAATAAAAATGATGGGATTATGTTATGGTTACAAAGATCTGACCGTGGAACATGATATGGAACTCAAAGCAGAAATAAAATTTGTGTGGTCTAATTAGCAAGAGAGTTGGAATTGCTTTTTCACAATATGTTGTTAAAATGCACATGTGAATAATTTTGTCAAACCTTCACTAACTACTGTATAAAGAAGATACTGGTCCAGGAGAAACCCCCAGGATAACATTTAATTGCGTAGGAAGTTTTTTTTTTTTTTACTCTGTATCATGGGAATAGGGGTTTTGGCACTACAGCAGAGAAATCTAAAAGAAAGTGTAACATGAAGGCAATGTTTTTCACTGTTTGACTTGGCAGGGCAAGAGGAAGTAAACACCTACGCTCATTAAGGCAACAGTCAGCAGTCAGCTGATGGACCAATGGAGATGAATGGAACTGGCCTGGTGAAAATAATAGTACTAATAGGACTAAATTAAATGAAACATACATGTGCACAACATATGCACTCTGCAAAAATAAGGAATAAAATAATAGATTCTGCTAGCGTGTCAGGTTTATGTTGTTTTATGCACGTGTACTTTGTATCACCTTGTTTTCCTGTGTACTGTTCCTGTTTCCTTTGTTCCCCACGTTCTTGCTCTTAATCTGTTGTCATGGTTACTAATTATGTTATACACCTGGTTCTGGTTAATGTTGTCTTTAAGTCTAGTGTATTTAAGCCCTGAGTTTTGTTCTGTTCATTGTCCTGTATTGTCTATGCTTTAATGCAAGTTGTTATGTTCTCTTCTGTGACCGTATTTTTTGTTGGATTTCCTGCTTTGTTTTTGTTTATCGATAAAATGGTTACAATTACATCCACCTTTCCTTCTCCTCTTCCTTTGCCTGCCTTGCTTGACGTAACAGAATACAGTACCTAGAAAAGATTATGGATCTTCCAGCCGTTTGCCTCCCCCTCCTCACCCAGGATGACCGCTCCCTCGAGGACCACACCAGTGAGTTCCTGGATCTAGCATACCACACACATTGCACTGATGTCCTTTTTCTGGACTCGCTTAAATGAACAAGTCAAACAACTAGTCCACCTGTCCCTTTATGGTCGTCGAGGGAGATCTATGGACTTTGTTGAATTAGTTCTCACGAAGAGTGGCTCTTCATTCACCGTGGGTGAGGTGAGGGAGGAATTCACCAGCCCCTCTACAATCCCGCTCACCATCTGCTCAGAGCCCATTCAGCACCTTATCATACCCACCATGGTCACAGAGCCAGAGCCCACTGAAAACCTAAGCCTGCCACGAGACCAGAGCCAGAGACAACACCCACCAAGGACCCTCCAGATGGAGATGGTCGCCCCGGAGCTAGAGCCTGCAGCCATACTTGTCCCGAAGCCCAAGCCAGTTGCCATGTCTGACCAGGTGCGCAACAGCCAGCACCCTTGGCCGTCCAAGTGTGTATTTTAGGTAGAATAGAATTGGACTGTTTAGTGTTAGGTTGCGCCCATGCCCCCACCCTTGGCGTGGATTTGCTCCCTTTGAGCACTGTTAATATAATGGACTCTATGGTCCCACCCAGCCTCAAGTCTCCTTAAGCTGGGTGCACACTGGCAATTTATAATAGTCCTTTACGATTGTTGCTTGTCAGACTGTACAAATATGATCCTCATGTCACACTGTGGGATCTCAGCTGTCATTTATGTCAGAGTGTACGACGTTAAAAATGGATGCGCGCATGAAAACTTGTTCGGAGTTTTATATTATCAACCCATTCACATTCAGTGACTCTGAGCTGCATTACATGCGGGTCTGAAATGGTGGCTAACAAAGAAATCTCTCATTTTGATCACGGCCTGACTTAAAAAATTGAAGAAAATGTGATGTTCGTCTTAGGAGAAGTCACACTGCAGGACTGTGCACCAAATCTTCTAACACTGCCAGAATTTCGTAAAATTTAATAAGGTAAAATTTGATTGCAACGGTCATTAATCAGCTGTCGGTGAACATATCAAACTAGTGATCAATGACTACAGATTTTAGCCTAGGATTATAGGAATCTTTTAGGATTCTCAAAATTTGTCTCAGACGCCACCGTGGCTCAACCGCTCAGCTTCAAGTCTTCTTTGCCACCACTGGACCCACCCAGCCTCACACTCTCTCCACCTCTGACAATGCAATTCAGCCCTTCAGCTCCTCCTTCAGTGGCTCCTCCCAACTGCTCAGATCCACCTTGGGCTTCCAGGTCTCCAACTCTGTCCTGACGTGTCAATCCCCTAGCTCCAACTCCAACCTCCGAGCCTAGGACTCAACCCTTAGCCCGCCGACCTGTCGGCTTCACCTTGGCTCCACACTCCTTCAGCACCACTGTGTTCTGTCATCCCTCAGGCTCCCCAAGGTTCCTTAGTCCCTCTGGCTACACCTTGGTCCATCATCGCTTCAGCTTTGCCTCAGGCTTCCAGGTCTCTGGCTACGCCTCAATCCATCCATTCCACCATTGTCCTCACTCCCACCGGCTCTGCCCAGGTCAGCAAAGCCCATCTCCACCTCGGTCCAAAAAGCCTGCGACTCCGCCTTTGCCCTCCAGCCAAACAGTGTCGCCCCGGGTGTTCGTCCCTTCGGCTCTGCCTGGGTTTCTACCACTCCTGGCTCCACCTCAGTCGATTGGGCTTCTGGCTCCTCCTTCCATCGGTTCTGCCGTGGGCCTTTGTCCTAATGGCTCTACTCTGGGTCACTGCTTGGCTTCTCTCTCTGTCCTCTCCTCCCTAGCTCCTTCCTCCATCATCTATTTCAGAAACAGAATCAGAATCAGAATCAGAAACAGAAAGAGTTTTATTGCCAGGTATGTTGTTTACACATACTAGGAATTTGTTTTAGTGACAGAAGCTCCACAGTGCAACAGAGTAACAGCGACAAGACAAGACACATAATAAAAAGAATAAAATAATAATATACAAATTTACAAGATAGACAAAGTGCAAAAAAAAAAAGCAAAAAACAATATATAATATAGACAATTGTATGTACAGTTATGTGTGCAAATTTGAAATAAAATACAAATTTACAAGATAGACAAAGTGCAAAAAAAAAGAAGCAAAAAACAATATATAATATAGAAAATTGTATGTACAGTTATGTGTGCAAATTTTCCTGGCTCCTCCCTCCAGCATCTCTTCCTTGGTCCTTCCCTCTGCCGGCTCTCCCATGGACTCTTCCTCCACTGTAGTTTCTATTTATGGCATGAGTAATGTCAGGTTTATGTTCTTTTTACTTTCACCTTGTTTTCCTGTGTTCTGTTACTTTTTCCTTTGTTCCCCATGTTCCCTCTCCTTCATTTGTTGTCAAGATTACTAATTATGTTGCACACCTGGTTCTGGTTAAGTTTGTCATTAAAGGATTAGTTCACTTTCAAATGATAATTACCCCCAGCTTTACTCACCCTCAAGCCATCCTAGGTATGACTTTCTCCTTTCTGATAAACACAATCGGAGATATATTAATAAATATCCTGATGCATCCAAGCTTTATAATGGCAGTGAGCGGCCATTAAATCCATGTAATCATATATATCGTACCCTAGCCTGTGATCGGCACACTGCGCGATATGAAAGCTACCATTATCCATCCCCCTCCCCAGCGCCACCTGTAGAGATCTGCTACGGAGGTCTACCATTTCTTGTAGCAGTCTTTCCTTTGTTTGTTATTTTGCTAAGCTGAACAAATTATTGTATTTGCGCAGCAGCAGCAGCGTAGCAAATCTCGTCCACCAAAATCAAGCCTATGTATATTCCCTGCTCCATGCCAATAAATGCTTTTGAAATTTATCCACTCCGAGAGTTGTCATGACTGAAATGTATTTAGTCAATTTTGATTAATTTAATGCATCATTGCAGAATAAAAGTATTTTTCCTTTCGAACAGTAATAGTGCTAGTACACAATAATAAAAAAAAGGATTAATTTCTTTAAAACAACAACCCCAAACTTTTTGAGCAGTAGTGTATACAAACCCACACATGCACATATTCTCAGGTCTTAATACATTGTGTAAATTTAGCAAAGCATTATTATTTTATTTTTGAAATGAAAATATATATATATTTTTAGGTGTATAAAAAAATGACTGATGTACATATAACTAAAATTCTACAGTGCATATAAAAATAATATAAAAGAAATGAACTGCAGAAAATTTTGTGTCACCAACAAGCCACTGTTGGTGTGCTTATGTGGCATGTGTCTATCTATGTGTGTTATAAATGAACAGCACCAATTACATATCAATGAAAATCTACTGTGTGGACATGAAAGACTGGCCTTTCCTATTTCCCAGAATAAACTTCATTCATTCATAAAAGCGGGAGACTGGCTATGAACGGAAACTTAAACACAAAACCATATGCCTAGCAGTCACACTTACACACACACACACTGCAAGGAACTGCACTTCTCTGAGAGCAAGAGAGAACCACACAGGCTATAATTCCCAGCATTCCAGAGTGAGCGTCCAAGCCACGCTGACGTCTGTGCGTCTGGGAGGAACGCCGCTATTTACCACCACAAACTTCCTCTGCCTGCACATCATTCAGAGAGGAAGAAGCAGAGAAAAAAAAGGGAAGATGGCATGACTGCTCTCTATTTAGGCAGCATGCTAAGTCAGCCTGAGAATGCCCCCTGTCTCCACCCTAATTCTGGTGCCAAAGCGCCTCGCCGCAATGGCTAATGGCTGTAAGTGTGTGCCGGGCTGTTCTCCTGCGTGAGTGTGTTTGAAAATTCCTCAGGGGTTCAGGGGTTATTGGACTGCGGGAGAGAGCTGTAATTATTGCAGTAGCAATGAGATCATGGCCCCCTGTCTCTTAATCTAATGAGGACATCAGTGTCAGCAGTAATCAGCACACTAAAGACAGACAGCAACAGCCATGGGGAGAGACGGAACCGCTGAGAAATTCAATTGAGAAGACGTAAACAGAAAAGGAAATCAAGATCAAGTTAAATGAAAAACTGATAAACGAGACAGATAAAGGAGACAGAAAAGGAGATGAGAGAAGAAGAAACAATTTCTTAAAGGGACAGTTGTCATTATTTAATCACCCTGACGTTCCAAACCTGTGTAACTTACTTTCTTCTGTGGAACAGAAAAGGAACATTTAAAAAAAACAAACGATTCAACTATTTTTGTCCATATAATGGAACTCAGTGGGGTCCAAAACAACACTGGACCCAATTGATCTTCATTGTAGGGAAGAAGAAAATTTTTTTGAGACATTCAAAATACCTTCTATCCACAGAAGAAGCAGGTCATACAGGCTTAGAATGAGGGAAAGTAAAGAACCAAATTTTAATTTCAGAGTGAACTATCACTTAAAGAACAATTGATTCAGCAGAACAAAGTATCTTATTTTAGTTTTTCTCTGCATAATTGTTAATGTCTCTGTTTCAAGTCCCAATATATTCTACCAAAAAGCAGAAAAAATGGCAAATATATATGGTTATATTGATCAAAGGACAACTGACTCACTAGATTACACACACACAGACACACTATATATATGTATATAAATCATCTGTGGAAGGCGTAGGACCATAAAATGTTCGTCTAATCATTACATTCGGACCGACCTGCCTGTCAGCGTATGTATTTCCATACCTCCGTGCACCCTGCTCGGGCAGACATCACACGTCATCAACGCATTTCATGCTATGCAGAGTTAGACAGACGTCAGCCACCTAGCACCTCAACTGACATAACAGCTACCTTTTACAGTTCCTCTTGAACTATCATAAAGTCATAACTATCATAATTTGGAAGAGATGGAAACCTGTGACATTATACTCAGAGCGGTTTGTGACTCGAATGTATGTGTTTCAATTGCAACAATATCAACACCAAAATGAATCTGAAGCAGTCAGGTGGCACAGGTTATGTTATGTCCTTTGAGACATGAGGTATGCTATATTGCCAAAAGTATTGGGACACCCCTCCAAATCACTGAATTCAGGTGTTCCAATCACTTCCATGGCCACAGGTGTATTAAATCAAGCACCTAGGCATGCAGACTGCTTCTACAAACATTTGTGAAAGAATGGGTCGCTCTCAGGAGCTCAGTGAATTTGCGTGGTACCAAGATAGGTTGCCACCTGTGCAATAAGTCCATTCGTGAAATTTCTTCACTACTAAATATTCCACGGTCAACTGTTAGTGGTATCATAACAAAGTGGAAGCAATTGGTAGGCCACGTAAAATCACAGAGCGGGGTCAGCGCATGCTGAGGCGCACAGTGCAAAGAGGTCGCCAACTTTCTGCAGAGTCAATAGCTACAGACCTCCAAACTTCGTGTGGCCTTCAGATTAGCTCAAGAACAGTGGAGATGTGTTCTCTGGAGTGACGAATCAGGCTTCTCTGTCTGGCAATCCGATGGACGAGTCTGGGTTTGGTGGTTGCCAGCAGAACGGTACTTGCCTGACTGCATTGTGCCAAGTGTAAAGTTTGGTGGAGGGGGATTATGGTGTGGGGTTATTTTTCAGGGGTTGGGCTTGGCCCCCTTAGTTCCAGTGAAAGGAACTCTTAATGCTTCAGCATACCAAGACATTTTGGACAATTTCATGCTCCCAAATTTGTGGGAACAGTTTGGGGATGGCCCCTTCCTGTTCCAACATGACTGCGCACCAGTGCACAAAGCAAGGTCCATAAAGACATAGATGAGCAAGTTTGGTGTGGAGGAACTTGACTGGCCTGCACAGTCCTGACCTCAACCCGATAGAACACCTTTGGGATGAATTAGAGCGGAGACTGTGAGCCAGGTCTTCTTGCCAACATCACTGTCTGACCTCACAAATGTCAAAAATTCCCATAAACACACTCCTAAACCTTGTGAAAAGCCTTTCCAGAAGAGTTGAGGCTGTTATAGGTGCAAAGGTTGGGCCAATTCCATATTAAACCCTACAGATTAAGAATGGGATGTCATTAAAATTCATGTGCACGTAAAGGCAGGCGTCCCAAAACTTTTGGCAATATAGTGTAGCTAAACGCTGTCTCTTGTGGTGCTTTTGTTTGCTCCTTGCTGTACGGGTTCATGTGTTTCCTTTCGAATGGGAACAGAGGGAATAGAGTCACGACGATCTAAGATGGGGAATGGTGACTCCGGACCTAGCTCCGAGTTACGACATTCTTTCCTTCAGCATGGCGGAGTGGGTATTTGTTACCCAAAGCATCCTAGGACACAGTGTCTCGTTCCCATTCTCAGAGAACCAGGGTTACATTTGTAACCATGACATTTTGGAGAAGGCATGGCTTTGAGCGCTCTGAAGGGAGGGTGGGATTTTTTTATTTCAAAGCTAGCTCGCTATTGCTAGCCTCTCTGAAAATTACCCACCCTACCTGGTGTGTCTAGCACTCATAGTTCTGGTTATATTATAAATATTAATATATAAATTGAAACAGTGTGGAAAAATTTTGCATATTCTGCCTGGACCTGCTAGTCAGTGACTAGACTAGTTGGATTGTGAAGTATTTCTACCTGATGACAATAAAATAATTCAGTAAACTGCATATTTCAGCACACATATACACTCCCATTCAAATATTTGAGGTCATTATGATATTCATTTATTTGTTTTTTGAAAGATATTAATACTTTTCTAGGATGTGTTAATACTGAAGCAAGGATGTATTAAATTAAAAAGACATAGTAAAGACATGTACAATGTAACAAAAAATTAAATCAATTCTGTTTTGAAAATTCAGCTTTGCCATCACAGGAATAAAATGTTAAAATATGTTAGAATAGAAAACAGTCATTTTAAAATGTAATACTATTTCACAGTATTACTGTTTTTTTAACTGTATTTTTGATCAAATAAATGCAGCCTTGATGAGCATAAAAGACTGCTTTCAAAAATATTACAAAATATTACCGCCCCCAAACTTTTGCACAGAACTTTATGTATAGAGATAACTTATTGTATAAATTATTGTATGTGTGTGAGAGAGGGACGATAAAGTCCCAACTGCATGTGGGTGGAATAAAATGGTCAAAATGGCCTGAGAGAGCAGACAGTGAGACCATCAGACAATAAATGCGGTCATAATCCTCTGACTCATGAGAGGAACGCCAAATCACAAACATCCACATACCACATACACAGAACAGATACTGACAACAAACATGAGCTTTGTCTTTCCTTTGCTGCTCTTGATCAAATGTTGTCATTGTCTCACTGATTATAAAACTTACAGAAAGAATATGTGCTTCAATTCTCTTCGAAACTGTTTCAGTTTTTATGAGCTAATTTACATACCTGTAATGAAGTCGTAAAGAGTGCTTGAGGAAAGGAAATGACATTTAAATGGAAGTAACATTCTGTTATAAAAGTGTGTGACTCATTAAATAGTGCACCCACAGAATCAATACACAAACAGACACACAACCAAAGGGATGACGCCTAGACTTATGTTCTTGTCTGCTGATCTGTTTCATGTCATTCCATTTACATTCAATCTCAAAAAATCTTATAAAAGTCTTCCTGCAGTAAATATAGTTAAGGTCAGCCAACACAGCCCTGTTTTATTAAAACGAGCTAACACAAGAACACTTACATCTACCACAAAACTTTTCACCAGCAATTCTTTAGTCATCAGTTCAGATTTAAGAGAAAGAGAGTTTAAGAGAAAGTTCACCACAGCAACGTGTGAGGTAGGTTAACAGAACACCAAAACAGCCAAGACTTTCCATAGTTTGACATTAGCATGTTACTAAGCAAGCAACACAAGACACTAATAAGCATAAAATACATAGCATACACAAATATTGAGTAAAATTCTTGAAAAAATTTGATACCTTTCATAACTGATGTTTTTCTTGACTCGTCCATCTTGGATTTATGTTTTCACAGAGCTTGTCGCAGTGCATTCTAGGATTGTGATGGAAACATGGAATACTAATAGGGTGACCACCTGGGTATTGCTCTGTTGCAGAACATTAGATGTGATTTGCGGGACAATGTGGGACTTGTGTGGACAGATAAATTTACTACTATTATTAACTATTGATTTACATTAGTTGGAAAGCCTATTGTCATCACTTTGGATGACAACGTTTTAAATTGTCAATAAGCTTTGTTAATTGTGACTGGCACTGTGACTGGCACTCAATTTGCCAAGGTTCGAGGGATACAATGTAATTTACTCTACGGGACCTATATTAAGTCTACTAAATATAAATAATAATAATTGAATAACAGGCTAGTAGGTAAAAATCACATTTTATACTAAAATAAATTTCCTTAAGTAATGACTAGTTTACTTTCCTTTATTAGACTATGTTAACAATAAATGCATTTTTCTGGGTTCAGTGCTTCTTGAANNNNTTTTTTTTTTTTTTTTTTTTGTTGGATCTGACAGGTTTGATCAGGATGTTCTTATCCAGGAAGTCCTGGCTGGTGTAGCTGTATTTAACGTGTTTTGATGAGGTCCACACTGAACTTCAATGCCAGTTGCATTTTTTAGTATTTCTTATTGTGGTATTGTAATTTTAGGGAAGAAAAAAATAACTGAATTGAAATATAATTGAAACTGGCTAATGGCATAAGCTGCTTATGTCTTGCGGAATGTGGGACAAAGCTCACAATTTTGGGACTGGTCACCCTAGATATATATAAGTTGAACTAAAATAATGCAAGAAAACATTCATTTAACAGCATAAAATGTAACATAAAACCCTAAGATACATAACTAATAACAAAAACCAAAGAAGAAACATACTTATTTAAATTAAAATCCATCAAATGTGAAGTGTCACACAAAGAATTCTGTGAATGTCAGTTTGCGGCTTTTCATTGTAAATTATCAGATGATTTGTTCTTTTATTACATCCAAAAAATGGTACATTTAACAGTATTTTACTGTAAAATTACATGAAATGTAAGGTTAGATCTATTAACGGGTGTTTACTGTAGCATTTTTACAGTCTGTACTGTAGCAAAATTCCAATATTTTTTTTTATGTCAACAATTACAAATGAGATAGTGAATTATATAATACCAGAATTGGAATATAAAGTCAGATAAGGACGAATATGAGGCAGTGGAAGGAAGAGCTAAAGACACTTGTTCCATGACCAGTTTACATGACATTTTCAGAACGCTTCTTTCACCAAAAAAACTAAGCCAAATGCATTTAAACGTGATCATTATTCATTGATTTCAAAAGATACCAAAATTTACAAGCAATAAAAGATGCCCTCTCAGACTATGCAGCCTGATAAATTCTTCTTGAATACACACGTGGGACACACACATTCCAGAGATGCTCTCATTTTTGTCCATCATGATAGCAGAACCTCCGACATGTCTGGATATTCTGCCTGTTGTACAATTTGCCACGTGTATCTAATCTATGGCTCCATTCTCTCTTATCTCTTCAACTCCAAAAAAAAAAGCATGCGCACACTCTGCACGCCATCAAATACTCAGCAACCAATTGTGATATACAGCACCATGTATTTATGTCAAGTGATGAAATTCATAGCACTCACTAGTCACTACAATATTGGCTTGTGACTCTCTTAAAACACTCTTTTCACTCAGTTTGAATATGAAAGGGATAGTTCACCCAAAAATGAAAATTCTGTCATCATTTACTCACCCTCAAGTTGTTCCAAACCTGTATAAATTTCTTTGTTTTGCTGTACACAAAGGAAGATATTTGGAAGAATGTTTGTAACCAAGCAGATCTCGCCCCCCATTGACTACCATAGTATTTTTTTTCCTACTATGGTAGTCAATGGGGGGCGAAATCTGCCCCCAATTGCACATTGTTAAAACTATCCCTTTAACAATGTGCAAAGTGTATGTATGCATCAAAGGACAATTTTGTAGATTTTGTCATTTTTTTCTTAATTGTCATATATCTAGACTCATTTATCTATAAAAAAAAATGTCATTCACTCTACATCTCAAAATCTATATTGTGTTTGGTAACGTGGTATTTTAAAATCATCTGAAAAATAAATAAATAAATAAATGACAAACGGCATGGTTTTCACATTAAATTATAAAAAAATTAATAAAAAATTGAATTATTAATTAAAAATATTAATAATTAAAATATGCTTTAATAAAAATAACCTTTACAACATAACAGTAAGTTGATGAAACCCATATACATACACTAATGTTCAAAAGTCGTTAAGATTTTGTAATGTTTTTTGAAAGTCTCTGAATCTCACCAAGGCTGCATTTATTTGATCAAAAAAATAACAGTAAAAATAATTTTAAATATTATTACAAATTAAAATAAATGTTTTCTATTTGAAAATATTTTAAAATGTAAAAACCTTTCAACAATAGAGCGATTTTTTTGGCAATGTTTCATGACATTTAATCTTGCGTGCGTGTGTATGTCGACCTCAACACAATGATGCGTGACAATCGTCTAAGACCCCCTCCCTGCCTTTCTTTCATGGATCCAGCCTCTCTAGAGCAGAAGCAGCTTTGAAGAAGGGCTGATGAAGGAGATAAGGCATGAGGAAGCTCACTGGCTACTGGGTGTCCAGACCAGCCCTGACATGCAGTGCATAAGTATGTGTGTGTATATTGTGTGGTTACTGACTAGATTAGAAGCAGCAGTTGCAGGAGATTCTTGTTTCCCCCAGAGCGTTTGGAGACACAAGACTTAGGCGACAGGAACCTCAGACCAACAGAGACCTTCTGTTACACACTGACTAAACCACTCTCTGCTATCCGATCTCCCGATAACACAACGACTCCCACACATGTACACTCATGCTCTCACATACGTGACACGTCAATGCCTTGTATGCCTTCATACAAATAATTCATTTCAAGTCTAATACATTTGAAAATGTAGATTTGATAACACTTCATATGAACTTTTATTAACAATATTATATTAGCTGCTTTCTACATATATGATACACATGGTACATTTTTGTTTTCTAAAACATTATATATGATATTTAAATATATAATATTCATTTAAATGAAATTCAAATGATACACTAATTGTATTCAATGAATTATATTTTGTTGTAAATTATTAAAGCTGCAGTCCGTAACTTTTTTGGTTAAAAATTATCCAAAATAAATTTTTGAGCAAGTACTTAACCAGCCAGTGTTCAAAACTATCTCATTATCTTAGCTCAATTCACAACGGTAAGCTTGTAATAATGTTTTATAATAAGAGCGACATGGTGGATTTCCGTGGGAAATTCGAGCATGCAGCCGTTCGTCATTGCGTCTATACGTCACGTCCGTAAACAGAAAGGAAGGAGTCCCTTTCAGGCTAGTCGGTTTTGTCACGTGAGGATGCTGCTGGTAGCAGATCATTTATAGCCTTTTCTCAAAGCAGCTGAAATAATTAAACTTATCATTTTGATGGCGGATTGTAATCCAGAAAGATCCAAATGACAATCATCAGTGACAACTGGAGATTCACTCGTAGTCAAAAGCAAAAGACTTTGGACTGTTGAGTGGCTACAGAAATTTAAATCTACAGGTAACGGTAATATACACATAGTCATAGCAATGCTGATGTTGTTAACATTAACAATTTGAGAACAATATAACAGTAATAATAATTTGCACGGTTTGGCATGATCTGAGCTAAGCGATCGTTAGATTTAATCATCATTGGCAGCGCAATTTATTGTAGACCTAATGCTTTTTTCCTCAGTTGGTCAGAACAAAAGTGGCAGACATGTTACTTACTTGTTCAGATGATATTTTCCAGTGAAAATTCTTATATTGGTCATACTTTCAAGACGTAGAATCTGTAATTCTAAAGTACAGTATGCACACCGGTGCGGTGACTGACAGCAAGCATTTGATTTATCCACGCTGACGAGCTGTGCCGAGGCACCACGCACGTACAGATAACTATTCCGCATATGACTGCAATTGCAGGTTTCAAACAAGAGATGGCGACAAAGAGGAAAAATCGCGGACTGCAGCTTTAACTAATTTTAATAACCAAAAACTAATTTAGTCATACCCCATAATAGTGTGCAAAAAGACATGTTTCTTATGGCAGCAGCTTCGCAATAAGTGCAAATAGCGATAGATGCTATTTACACTAAGTGTAAATAGTAACAAACAGTGAAAACAATAGTATTCACTTTGCACTACGTGTAAATAAACATTCCATTTTTGGCTTCTTTTATACTAAAACTACAAATCAGCATTTAGTCCCAAACTAGGTAGCACCGACTGAGTGAATACAACAAATAGGGATTTCTAAATGTATTTATGTCCCAAAGTTTTGGTTACAAAATAAAAATGGCAAATTTCATAAAAATGAAAAGAAAAGAAAACAGCTCAAATAGTATTTAGTTTGACCTCATGAGGTTGACGATTGTTGACCAGTTTGTTTGCTGGCTTCCATGGCTACAATACACTGTGTTTTCCGCTAACTGGCAACCCGGGGTGTCAAAATACTATTGGGTAAACTGGCAGTGGCCGGAATCACACAGACCAAAACAAAAACAGACATTCCGACACATTTCAAAGTAAAATAACTGGCTGTAGTATTGTTTTTCAGAGAAACGAGTATGTGAACTTAGCATGTTTCCTAAATATCTGAAAACATATTATAGTATTTTTATGCTTTAGTACAGCCAAAAAATTACAAACAGCACCTTTAAAGTCGGCATTAAAAAGGAAGTTGCAATAGTCTTTTATTCCCAATTGTCTTTTTTCCCCAAAGAAGAGAAGAGATGTTGCTGCAAGAGGGAGGGGAAGTTATTTTGATTAAAGATTACGAGGGCACATAAATTAAAAAATAATGATGATGATGTGTATGGATAAACCATTTATAATAAATACTGCAATATTCCATTAAAAAAAATAAGAATTTTGATTTTTGATCTTAATTTTGATTTCCTGGTGATTTGAAGAAAAGTTATGAACCTTGGTTTGAATGTACATGACCTTCTGATCTGCTATGTTATGATCTGTTGTCTGTTATGTATATATATATATATATATATATGGTTCATTGACGAATAAGGTTTTAAAAGTGTGAAAAAACATAATGGAGATATAATTAATTTTGAAGTTTTATTTAGTGTTAACAATGAGATTATGTGGTTTTTATAATCAATTAACACTGCTTTTGTAATTTTCTACAAGATGGACAAAATTTGTCACCAAAAAAGTAATTTGATTTAACCAAAATTTCGGTTTTAGCGGATGACACTTGGTTATACCGTATGACGATATTTTCAAACAATGTACATTTACATTTATGCAATTGGCAGACGCTTTTATCCAAAGCGACTTACATTGCATTATACTATACATTTATATGTGAGTATGTACAATTCCTGGGATCGAACCCTTTGGCATTGCTAGTGCCACGCTCTAACCAGTGAGCTACAGGAAAGCTATTATATTATATTATATTTAGTACAAGTTTTTAAAATATTACAACATTTTCCATGTTTTATAGCGGTTGTACCGAATGACCTGATGTTTCGGGACATGCATATGAGCAAGTGAAAACATGAATTTTTCAAATAAGAGAGTTAGTTACTTTGCTTCATTACCATGTGGTCCTTTGCAGGTGTCTGAATGATGTCACATCCTGTCACAAGATATTGATCGCATGACTTGATCCAAAACGGTCCCTTTATATTGGTTAATCCAAATGACATCAATGAAATTCATTTTTCCGGACATTCTTTATCATAAAAAAGTAACAACTTCTACACATAATTTTAATTCCATTTTGCACTATGTTGATATATGATGTTATAAGGTCATGCCAGAATAAAAAATATATACAAACCAAAATTTATTCAGACACCTTGAACATTTCATTCATTAATACAGTTTTTTAAGATCTCAGAGTTAAACTGTGTCAGAAAAAAATCATCTTAATTATGTCAGATAACACTTAAGCAAAACATGGTCAGGTCAAAATGTCTGAATAATTTATTAGCAATTTTACTGGTAGTCCACTGTATGAAGAAGTTTTGGGTATAATATGTCACTTTAATATGTTTACTTAATTTGCTATCCCCACTTACATATATGAACTATAGTGTCCTGCACCCACTAGTAAAAATATATCAAAAATGATTATTTTATAAATGAATAATTTTTGGTTTGATTGTACATTTATTACATTTTAAGATATATTAATCACAAATGAAATGGCTGTATTGGCCTTTGGACGGTTAAACTGAATGGCCTTTTGACACTTCAAAATCTTTATATGTAGAAAAATATAATTAAAACCTTTTGGATTCAATAAAAGAGATCTAGTTGTACTACCTTACATACTTTGGATGTCATATCTTTTTATTATTATTAAGGCCTTTGGAAAAAAAAAAAAAAAATCACCCGTCACGTCATTGACCCCTATATA
>RJVU01067793.1:1754565-1768970 GCA_003731715.1 Anabarilius grahami | reverse complement strand
TATATATGTTTTCTTGATGTCTTCTAATTAAAAAATGTTTTAAAAGTTATTATTTTAAACAGTTACCTTTTTGTATATTGTATTGTAAGTATGAGGGATGTAGTATGCTTTGTGTATGTTTGCTGCTGTTGGAGGAGGCGGGACTGTGTGCATGTGTGATAGTCGGGGCTTTTTAGGGCACTATACATGTCTGGATATAGTTTGGATTGGAGTCTAAATATTTACATGACCTGGGTTCATTAGTCGAAATGGAAGCTTTTCCTTAAACCACACAAAATATCCCTCCATTAGTACGGAAAAGCACTTAAAGCTAAGTGCTCTTTTTTTACCATCTTACACATACACGGACATGCGCACACATACACATTCTTTGTCTATCTTTTTGTAAAAGGCCATTTTGTGAGGCCACCCATTACACAACTGTCAACTGTCTATAAAGTGTGTTCAGTGTACAATTTATATATGTATAACTCAAGAAAATGATCTAAATGTTCAGTGACCTTGTTTAATATCACATTTATCAATCTAAACATTAATTAAAATGAAAGATATGCACCATTTGTCCATTTAATAAAAATAAAGCTGACAAAACAATCCATAATCATGAAAAATTAACCATCTCTTGTTTTTTCATATGGCAGTAAATTTGAACACTGAATTTAAGAAGATTTTAGATGGTAGAAAGCGTTTGGCGAAGTCTCATCTGATTGGTCAGTTATGGAAGAGAAATATGATCACTGGAAAAGTACAGTAGGTTGTTGGAAAACCTCTTGGTATTTTATGTGGACAGCAGCTGAGTGAGTGTATGAAACACATTAGAGAGAGAGAGAGAGAGAGAGAGAGAGAGAGAGAGAGAGAGAGAGAGAGAGAGAGAAAGAGGGAGGAAAAGTAAGCAGGAGGGAGCTACTCCCCAACAATAAGAATTAATTTATAGACTCTGATTATTGAAAAGGAGCCAGGATTTTTCTGTAGAGGAGTCAGTCTGGCTTAGTGGATGTGTTTGTGTGTTGAGTGCATGAATAATTGTGTGCTCCTTGCCATCAGTCTCTTCACCAATATAGCAATGACTGAAATCAAGGCATGACAAACCAGCTAACAGGGAACGTTCTTAGAGCTTTAGATAACGTTCTGGCAAGGTTCTCTCAAAGTTATGAACAAACATTAGTAATGTTAATAGAATGTTTGTTCAAAATTATCTGTGTTGCGTCCCAATTCGCATACTATCCATCCTAAATAGTATTTGAAATTAGAATTAGTGTGTCCCAAATCGTAGTATGCTGAAATGAGTATACCAAAGATACCTGGATGGTCTACTATTTCCTAGATCCATGCACCCTCTAACAGCTAATATTGCCCACAACCCATTGCGCTTTGGATGAGGATTTGATTAGAACAACAAACATTAATAAAAAGAATAAAAAACTACAAACATGGCAGATGTGTGAGAGGTGGGGTTTGAGTGATTAATAATCAGTATCTATCCTGATGAAAAAACATTTATACAATGTTATCCACATTATATTTAATCTGAAACCACTTTGTGAACTTTTATAAAGATACATTTGGTCATTATCTTTTAAATGCATCATTATTAGGGGTGTCACGAGATCTCGTGAGTCTAAAATGTGATGAGATTTCTCGTCGAGGCGAAAAGTAGTCTCGTGATATTGCCATGACAGAGTGATTAGGATGATTAGGAAAGAATATGCCACCGCTACATTTACATTACGCCTCCACTGTCGTTTTGCTTTGTATTTAAATAAAAAACATTTAATTCAGCTGGATAACGGTCGCCGCCGCTCCATATTCACAGAGTACGCGCGAAAGTGAAAGTAAACGCGAGGGCACATTCAAACACGATTTCAATACCCCGCATTTTGAAAGCGGCTCCCTGATGAATACAAATATCTCTCAATATGAAAGCTATTTTAGGCTGGGCAATGTAGTTGTAACCATCTCTCAGCTCTGTATCAAAGAAAAAATTGGTCTTATTTGCACTTTGAATATTGAGAGAGTGTGATTATGGTTGCACTTATTGTAAAGTGTTACCATAAAGTTGAATAACAGTTTTCTCTTAATCTTATTAAGCACAAACAATAAGGTTTCATTTGTTAACATTAGTTAATGCACTGTGAACTATCATGAACTAACAATGAATTACTATTTTTATTAACTAACATAAACAAAGATTAATAAATACTGTAGCAAATATATTGCTCATTGTTAGTTAATGTTGGTTAATACATTAACGTTAATAAATGAGACCTTATTGTAAAGTGTTACCATTTTTATTTATATTGTTTTTATTTCTATGATCAGTTTGTGGAAAGGAGTTCAGTTAGGAGGTCAAAAGTTGTAGAAGCTCATAAATCATGTACAGCAAGGTCTGAAGAGACTGAAATCATACAGAAGAGAAGTCAGCCAGTGGAGTTAGTAGCAAAACCTTTTACAGTACTTGAGTATTGTTGTCTTTTACTGCATATGATAAGAAAGTAGAACTGAAATGACATTCATTACAAGATGATTAGTTAAAACATTTCAAATACACCTGCAAAATATTTTTCTAGTCATGTATTTCACCATTGAGGATTTCTTAAAAATAGTGTGTAAAAATCTTGTCTCGTCTCGTTCTCGTGAACTCAATCTCGAGTCTCGTCTTGTCTCGTGAGCTACCTGTCTCGTCACACCCCTAATCATTATCAAACAATCATTATCAAAAGTTCTCTGCATGAAAGACCCATAACTGGTCATTTCTTTCCTTTATATACAGTTCACAGCACAAAAGATGTATTTTCTTTATGATCACTAATACAATTCATGGAAAGATGGCAAAACTAAAATGTATTAAACATATACATAATGAAAACTGAGAAATATATGTCATTAATAGCCATAAAATAAGTAAATTAGCCAATTTTCTTTAAGTTAAGGATTGCAGAAATGAGCACACCCTAGATTTAATTCAACAAATGTATAATATTCTAGCAGTTAGTATGCCCTCCATAATTTTGAATATACTGCTCTGACCCTTCTTTGCACGGAGTGTACAAGTTCATGACAAATTGTCACATCTGTCCTGTTTAACTCCTGGATGATGAGCTCCTTAAATGCCCTGATCTTGAATGGGGAGTGTTGCTCAACTCGTCTGTACAGAATCCCCCAAAGGTGCTCAAGAGTGTTAAGATTGAGTGCAATACAAGTCCACAGAAGGTTTTTCACCTTGGGAGAATGCATATCCTCATTGTCATGTTGAAAAAATGCCCAACAATGCAGGGAATGAGGAAAGGGTAACATCTTCTGTTTCAAGTTTGTATATTAAATTACACAGTGGTGTGTGAATTCATGACATCATTGATAAAGCACAACTCCCTCACACCTTCAGCACTCATACATCCCTCATACAAGAGCTTTACTACCACTGAACTTTACTGTGGGAACCAGGCACTTCTCACTGTACTCCTCCTCTAGCAACACCATAACATTTTGGATGCTGTTATAGATCCAAAATGATTGATTTGGTCTCATGAGACCAGAGTATTGATTCCCAGAATCTATATTTTGTAAATATGGGCTTTGGAAATGGCTAACTGACTTTATTGTGCTTTGGCTACAGCAGGTAGTTCCAGTGAGAACAACCACCATGCATGTCATTTCTGCAGGCTGCATCTTACTCTGTGAGATAAACAGTCTCTCTTTTCATAGCTTTTGCTGGCTCTGAGACACTCGCTTGGTATCTCTCCTACTCTTTGTCTAGCAAAAAAATCCCTCATCACTAAATGAAAGCTTAAAATGAAGGCCTGATTATTTCAAGGGCCTTGTCACAAGTCCATTGTTTTTGAATTTCTGTGTTACTTTTGCTATATTTTCACACTTATATTGTCCTCTTTTGTGCTAAGAAATAAGTCTCCTGACAGTTCTCTCCCAAGTGCTTCCATTGTTGTCAGTATTAAGTCTGAGAATGATTCAGTGGGCTATATAACACTTTAAATTGTCAAGAAATGACTTCACTTTAAATGTTTTGGTTCAACATACTTACCTGTTGATCAAATATTGCCTTAAACTTACACCAGAACATTTTAATTTCGTTTTATTTAGTAACTTTTAGGAGGTTTACTCATTTTTGCTACAAAACATTTTATCACCTTGATAAGAAAATCTTATTTTCCTGAATAATTTTGACATGCTTCTTTGGTAATTGATTAAGCAGACTTGCTGGAACATTATATCTCTAAAGAACCCTAACATGTCTTCTAAGTAACTGAATAATTGCTGACTTTCAGAAGTTTCAGAGGGGGTGTACTCATTTATGCTGTGCACTGTATATATATACCCCCCACTTAAACCCCACCTGTCACAATTGAATGTGGAGGACTTTAACTGTAACAAGATGATTGACAGGGCAGTTTAAACGTTGACGGGATGCACCTAAGAGACAGAGCGGTCCGTTAAAGAGTAAAGTAGTATGTCCCAAAGCTTGCCTACTCTTCTGCTGCACACTCAAAAGTATGTAAAAATGTTTTAAAACATAAAAAATGACTTTTTAAATGTTCAGAGAACATTCAGAAATAATGTTTTCATAACTTAATGGGAACGTTAGCAAAATGTTATTTTTGTTAGCTGGGAACTTGCTTTCTATATTTCTGTTCTCACAGCCACACAAACCTTCTCACACTTCTCATATACATGTGTTAGTTACATGTTATCAGATTCATAATTCACAATTTTGTGAACAATTGTGACTGACTATTATTGTAAAATAGGCTGTGTATGCTTCGAACACAAGATTTGAGTTGGCTTTTAAACTTGTACAAACAAATCGAGTATCCTTCCTGGCTGAATGTTTGAGTCATTGTTTGGACTGGTTTTATCTCAGATTGAATCTGTTTACTTTTGATTCATACACGCATGTAATATTTACCCATGCTGCATGCAAGTCAAACTGATTTTTAAAGGATTTAAATAAACTTTAGATACACATGCAATACATTCATGTCTATATATATATGAATAAAAACTGAATTTCCATAATGATGGGTATGTGATCCTTCATGAATGTTATCGGCTCGTGAATCTGCCCCTGAAATCATCCAATGGCACCTATATCGGCATTTGGATCGAAACTGAAATGGTACAAAGTAGGGAAAACTCTTTCTCTCTCTTTATAAAATTATCTTTAACATTAGCATTTGGCTAATCTCTTAGATCTGAAGACATCTCCTCAATGGGTCTCTTTATCTTTAGCACAGTTTCATGAGCCAGCACTGATCACTGGTTAATCATATTTTACTGACTGCTCCATCACAGTCTGTCTGTCTTAATCTAATATGCCTGGAGCCAGCACTCAACAAAAGCCTGTCAATACCCCCTCTTCTTTCTCTTCTGCTTTCCAGCCATTACAGAAAAAGTCAGTCTAGCTAGGCTTAAATACGCTATCTAAAGCACTTTTAGAAATGAGGATGGAGACACACAGGAGCTACAACTGCTGCCCAATTTAATTCACTTAATCCATTTAAAAATGTGTTTTAGCTGCTACTTTTCTATCTATCTATCTATCTATCTATCTATCTATCTATCTATCTATCTATCTATCTATCTATCTATCTATCTATCTATCTATCTATCTATCTATCTGTCTGTCTGTCTGTCTAATGGAATGGATTTTTACCTAAAGACTTAAAGGATTAGTTCACTTTAAAATGAAAATTATCCCATGATTTACTCACCCTCAAGCCATCCTAGGTGTCTTCATACTGATGAACACAATCAGAGTTATATTAATAAACATCCTGATGCGTCCAAGCTTTATAATGGCAGTGAACGGGGCCAATGAGTTTGAAGCTCAAGAAAGTGCATCTATCCATCATAAACGTCCACACGGCTCCGGTGGTTAATAAAGGCCTTCCGTTTTCAACTTACGGAAAAAGCGCAACTGACGTGACGTGTTTCTTCGTAAATTGAATACGGAAGGCGGTCTGGCGGAAGCTAGATATTTTACTTTATAACTTGTTAAATATGAATATTTTTCTTACACAAATGCATAGTTTCACTTCACTTTATTAACCCCCCCAGAGCTGTGTGGAGTATGTTTATGATGGATGCACTTTCTTGAGCTTCATACCTGTTGGCCCTGTTTACTGCCATTATAAAGCTTGGATGCATCAGGATATTTATTAATATAACTCTGATCGTGTTCATCAAAAAGAAGAAAGTCAAATACACCTAGGATGGCTTGAGGGTGAGTAAATCTTGAGGCAATTTTCATTTTAAAGTGAACTAATCCTTTAAGAAAAAGAAAAATCCTTTTTTTATTTTTTTATTCTTTGACTAAATGTCTAATTCGAAGTTTAAAATGAATGTGATATCATCCTTTATCTAAATTGTCTTTACAATCCGTGTTCTGAACCTGATGTCAGTTTTGATTCAGGAAGCAACCATAGAAGAATGTTTTTATTGTTTAGCTTGAAGATACACACCCTTGTTTGTCTTACTGCAATCACACAGAAGGAATTTACAAGAGCTATCAATCGATTATGGGAAGGGGAGAAGAGATACAAAGAGCTATATAATACAGATAAGATCCATACATAAGGATACACAAAACATCGATAATGAGTGGTGGGATAAACTGACAGCAGTAAAACGCAACAGTCAAACCACTATTAGAGTGACGAAACAAATACAATGTAAAGGTTACTTCATAGTGAAGATAAGATAAGAATTGAATCAACTTTTGTTTAAAAAAAACTACAACAAAGATGCTTTACTGAATCTATTTAAAACACTGTCTCATGAATTTTTCGTCTGTCATCATCACCTTTTCAAGCTAGCTTAGTCTCCCTACAGATCAAATAGGTTGGTTGGTCAATAGCAAACACTTCCATCCAGTGACAGAGAGTTCAACTGAAGGGAAAGTGCTCTGTTTCCATGCAGGACAAAAGAAATGATCACTGGGTTTTTTACGCAGTAATGAAGTGTCACTCATCACAAGCTTCATTACTTTAAAGGGGCAGCACAATGGACTGTGTGATATGGATCCTGCAAACGTGAAACACATAGGCCGACTGCTGCAAGTTTTTTCTTTTTTTTTTTTTTAGAGAAATAATCTATTATAATGTTGAGGGGTCATTATAATATAACTTTTCCTCATAATTTCAGCAAGTCATCTCCCTTTACTCAAAGGGCATGAAATGGCCTTAGAAAGGGGAGAGTCGGTTGACATGGGAACCAGAGCTTGAAAAAGTTTGTCCGCTGTAAATAAGTAAGTTGATACTCAATCACACAAATATTGAGGTACTGTGTGTGGTTTCAAAACTGGCAAATATAATGATTTTGTGTTTCTTAGCAAAGCATGGTCAATAAACCAGAAAAAAACAGAGAAACAAAAAACAAGCAGAGAGAGAAAATGTGTTGTGGGGTAAGGTGGGGAGGGGAACATAGGAAAATGAGGGACAGAGAGGCGAAGAGGGAGAGACAGTCTATTGATTTGGTCCACAGTGAGAGATAAGGTATCTCCACACATGACTTTATCTGACTGGTTACATATCAGCAAGCGAGCGCACCGTATCGACACGGCAACATCAGTCAATGCCATATGCTGCTCTATTCATCATCCACACTGAATAATGACAGGCACACATGGCACTGCTTTGCCATACAATGTTCTTTTTATGACAATATGTTGAAAAACAAGTTTTGAAACTTTATGAAATTAATATTATTGTAAAAATAACAATTAATAAAATACTGTGCAGACTTCACATTTCATATAATTTAATATAATTTTCTTAAACTGTATTTCTCTTGTTTTGCAGTAAAATAAACATACTTAAAATGTAATATATTATGCCTATATGATATATTTAGAAGCACAATTAGAAGCTAATTAGAATTTAGATTTTAGAATTTAATGAAGAAGCAAAATTGCATAAGAATTTGAGAGATTTTCTGCTTATTTCAGTATATCTTTATATCAAGAGCAATTTAAATTGAGATTATTTTTATTACCCCATTGGCAATTGTAGAATACTGTGCAGATTTCACATTTAAAAAACTAATTTTCTTAATCATTATTTCTGCCTTGTTTTGCAGTAAAATAAACCTCCTTACAACAATATAAATGTACAATATTATATAATATATTTAAAAGTAAATCTAGAAGCAATTTAGAATTTAGAAGCAAAATTGTGTAAGATGTTCAGACTTACTTTTAGATTTTTGGCTTATTTCAATGTTTATGTAATGAACTTTAATTCAAGTTTACCCCATCAATTACCCCATTAGCAATTGTATTTTTGCAACATTTAAATGGGTGAAATCACTGCTTGTATTAGTATCTTTAAATTTGAACTTATAGATTAACACACTGAAATCAAACATTATAGGAAGCCAGACAGAAGGAGACTGTGAATCAAGAAACAGTGATATTGAGATTCCTGTTCCTCTAAACAGAGTCAGGTTTATGGGTATAGATTTCGGTGCTGCTTCCTCTCTAGACCTTCTGCCCAAATCAATTACACACACATACAGGTTACCAAGTCGATGAAGGTATAGAAAGCTTTATCCATGAGTCAATGTCTGTGTCTCCATCTCCTCAGTAGCTCCAGTTTTATTAGACCGAGGCAGGTGTGTGTGTCTGTGTTCATGGGGGTTTATATGACAACAATTTCCCATGTTCACATCCTACAGTAATTATTGATAAGACACTGGCTTGACTCACCCGACTGGATCAATGAGATCAGAAGATGTAGCTTCTGGAGGAGAACATGTAGCTTCTGGAGGGGAAGATTGTGTGAATAGCACTATGTGGGAGAAAGACAGATAAAAAATTCAGTAAAAGAGATGCAGTTCAGTAGCACTGACTGAAATTTGCTTTTTAAAGAATATTCTGGGTTCAGTGCAAGTTAAGCTCAATCGACAGCATTTGTGACATGTCACAGTTGGTTGGAACAACAATGAATGCAGGATCTAAATGCAGCAATTTAAGTTTATTTTACAATGAATTCAGGACACTGAAAACAAGAACAGACAACCAAACTAAAACGAACTAAAACGTGATGAGAACTGACAATCAACTGAAAGAAACACAGAGCTTAAATACACAGAGAAATTAATGAACAACACTTGCAAATGATAATCAAGCAATGAGTAACCAAGGAAACTAACTCAAAAAATAGAACTAAACATGAGCAAAACCCACCCTAACAGAAACTAAATTAACAAAACCCAATTATCCCCTCATCAAGAAGGCCCGATTACACACCTTTATATTACAGCAACTATACAAAAAAGTCCAACAGAGGAGGGCGGGCGGGGGACATACGCAGGATCCAGGGTGGAGATGATGGTGGAAATTCTCAAATATTTTCTTAAGAACATCTTCATTTTTTTCTTAAGAAGAAAATAACAGGCTTTGGTGGTATTTGATTGAAAGGTGGGTATTGCTGAAGATTCACCTTTCTTGCGCTCTCTCTAGAGTGAATGTGTCCGGTATCTGTGTGCTGCCTCGCTAGTTCACGCTAGAGTTCACGCATAGTATATGCATTCACTCTAGTGATGTTTTCTAGTAGCCAAAGAGGTGGAGGGAAGAGTCGCAAATGAAGGACTGTTAAGTCCATGGCACAGACAGAGCAATGACTGACCAAGGCAGGGTCTGAGGGAAGAGGAAGCCAGGTGGAGCCGTAGGGACGACGGTCCCAGGTGGAGCCGAGAGGGCGAGGAGCCACGGTGGAGCCGACAGGTTGACAGGGTGAGGTGGAGTGACGGGCATAGAGGTTCTAGGTGGTGCAAATTGCGGCATCACAGACTTCAACAACTCAAAGTTGGGCAACGTGACAGGCCGGGTGCAGGGTGACGAAACAGGCAGGATACTATCACTCTAAAATCAATAAGTGGCTCAGAGACGAGCGCTTCTATATCCACCTTAGCAGAAGGGACAGGGCTCTATTCCATCCCCTCGTACTCCACCAGTACATCCACAGGGGCAAGCGATGTTGCTGGCTCACACACCTGGTCAGACTTGGTTGGCTTGGGCTCTGGGGCAATCTACTTACTATCCGTTTCTGTGTAAAGTTAAATGTAATTTCACTTTGTCATGACAAAGCAACTCCATAAACACTAAAATGACTGTAAAAATAATCATTTAAACAGCTGTACAGTTCAAATAATACACAAGTTTAACAGAAGAATTCATGTGTGTTTTTTTTATTTTTATTATAAGCTTCAAATTTCTGCTTTTAAATTCTAAAAAAATTGGCCCCATTCACTTCTGTGTCTCACCGTAACCTTGATTCTTTCAGTTTTTAAAGAAAACAAGGAATGATTCAAAATCATTTGTTGTGGTAATCAAATTTATGCCACAAATGCTGTTGATAAAGTTTAGAATAAGTAGTGACAGATCTTTCCTTTTGTATTTTGATGGACATCTGAGTTTAACAAATTATGGAAAAAGAAAAAAAATGTAGGACGGGGACTTGGTTTTAATCATCGGTTGTTGATTGAATTTTGTGGCTGTTGAACTCAAAAATTTATGCAAGTTTGAAGATGGCTGTGAAGGGTTTAAGTGGACTAAATGATTGGAGAAGTCCAGCATATGTGACCAGAGAGAAGTCTGTCATTTTTGATTAGGTACTCTGTGTAAATTTTGGTGCTCTAGCAGTTAAATAAAAAACTGCATGGATCTTCCAGAAGAACATTGTAGCAGGAGCTACTGCTCTCTGTTTATGGATATGACAAGTCACATAGATACTGGGCTACTCCACAGTGGTTGTTGTCCTACCCAGTCTAAAATAGTCAGATTATAAACACTTATTAGAGGCATACTATAGCGATTCAGGATAAGACAAAAACACGGTTTGGAAGATGGATTCATGATGTAGGCTACTCGCTTATTATGTAAATTCTAAACAAAAAAATTACATAGTATATCTTTAAACACGAGGTTAAAACAACATCAACACTACCAAAACATAAATCATAATAGGATAAATCAATAAGATCTATAACATGCATTGATACAGTGAATTTTCATTTCATGTCGACTTTAACTTTATTGAACCCGGAATATTCCTTTAAGAAGAAAAGAAAGATGAACATATTGACTAAATATAGTCAATAGTCTAAAGCTACTTTTGTAATTACTATTCAATGATGCTTAAATCCATTTAGAATTGGGTGAGGCCTTGCTCTCACTGTCTGAAAAAAACTTTCACCATACTTTATGTCATGGGACACAAGATGTTGAGGCATGACAGCTTTAATTTAAGTAGTCCTCATCTGGCCAGTTCAAAGCCTAGCCCTTCATTATCTATGTCTGGTGCCGACAGCTTCAAAGCACCTCCTCAGACGGTGTAACATGCTCTAATTGCACAGGTTAAGTTTGGTTATTGGCCGGGGTAGCAGTAGATGTTAGCAAATGTCATAAAAATGTCTCTGTGGTTCAGCTTTTTTTTCTGTCTCCTATAGTTGTCGGATTCATAGAGAAGCTGTGGGTTGAGAGAACAGATCGCGCCCTACTTATTCATTCAGAGAGACTACTCGGCGTCTGTTATAATGCCGATGTGTGTGTTACATTTAAAGGGTTAAAGTCCCATGAAATCCATCTACAAGTGCAGTTTTTTGTCCTGTATTGACACTTTTCCTAATTGTAAAGTTTGTTACTTCACAGAAATGAAAATACTTGCTAATCAGTGGCATTGGGAGAGACGTTTACATCGCTTTTAGTCGGACTAAATCAATAATTATTATTTTTAAATAATAATTATGTCATGTAAACACTTTAGTCCAATTTTTGCAAAGTCGATCAAACAGGTAATGCTCTTGTTTATTGGCTGAAGTGCCTTTTTAGAGAGGCTGACCTTTTGACTGTCTATGGGTGCCTGAGGCAGAGATGTTCTGGGTTCATTATGGCAAAGCTTTTGTGTCAAAATCCCTTGTTAATCCAAGCTTCCATTTTCCTTTCAGTCTTAAATCTGATGGAAGTCTGATAGAAAATAGTTTTGGCCCTTTTCTGAGCTCCAGGAACCATTTGAAACTTTTTGACTCTAGTGAATATTGAAACATAGGCTATTTCTCAGGGAGAGTTAGTTATCTATAAGTTGTTGAGGGGGTGAATTAAAATATCTTGATATTTAGCTGTTTTGGCCTATTTTAATGCTTGTTTTGTTTTATTTCAAATCTTTTTGAAAAGTCATCTTGAGGCCCCCTTGGAAGTTCACTGAGGCCCCCTAGCAGGCCCCAGACCCCTGGTTGAGAACTACTACTGTAAAGCCATGGCTACATAAAAACTAATGAACATTTGCACCATTACTACCCAGGAAAAAAGATACAGTTCATCTTGTCATCAATGGGTCGAGCATGTTGTCACATCACTTGGGGTAAGTTACAATTTCTGCCTTTACACAGTTTAATGCAGGCCTTTCAGCAAAATATGAAAGGTAAAGCAATTATGACCAAAAAAAAACTATCATGGAATCAGCACAAAACATAAAAAGTAAGTAACCATCAAACCATTATTTTAACCAACAAATAATGTCATTGTTAAATCTTGTACAAATGCAAAACAAAAATTGGTGTAACTTATTACTCAGAACCTTTTAGTTACTGTGTTACAGCCATTGTGGCAACTTCTCTGTGTGACAACTAGCCCCACAGTAGACTGACACAAAGAGAAAGACAGACAGTTAGACAGAGATCTTGTAAGCTCAGCAGAGGGAGCTCTTTCTATCATGTGTGAAAGAGAGCGGGAGAGAGAAAAAGAGAGAGAGAGTTAGTAGATTCTCTTCACAATTCATGTTTCTCCCACAGTCTTCACACAAGCTCTGAACAACTTTGGGCAACCTCACGATTAATATGTAAACCATACATCCCCTTCAGAACACTTCAAAATGGCACATACCGGTGGCCAGATTCATCAAACATAATGGTCTAGCTGTAGGCTGGTGTGGTCGCGTTTTCTCCCTCCCCCCCTCTCTTTTTTCATTTGCTTCTGTCATTCATAGAGGGCCTTAGGTCAAAGCTAAGTGCTATTCTGCTATTAGCAGAAACTGGAGAAAATCCAGAGTCAAGAAATCTGATCTTAGTTTCTGGATTTTGGAAAAACATCATTTGTCTTGTAATATGAATGGGTAGCAAGAAAAAAAAATAAAACCACAAGGACCAACATCCATTCAGTCAGGACAAGAAAGATGAAGAACTCTCATTTCACTGCTGGTTATATATGCTCTATATAATTGTGCATGTGACAAATAAAACTCTTGAATCTTGAATCTTGAATCTTAAAGCATGGGAGAAGGGGTAAAAGGAAAACGAAGAAAGAGTTGCAATAATGACGGGTTATAAAAAAACATAATAACAAAATGCTTTTGTTCCCCATTTTTTCCTACAACACGCTTTATTATTACCCACAATGCACCATAGTCGCCCTCTTTCCCCCTCTGTTCCTCCACTCTGCTTTTGTCCAGCTATCAGACAGAATTAAAAACTACAGGAGCAACAAACTCGAGCTGACATGACCTGATGAGGGCCACGGTGGGGTGATGGGAAGGGGGGCTGTGGTGGTTAGAAGAGAGCGAATCACTCAAGTCATGTGACACCCTAGTCCAGTCTGCAATCAGCTACAGAATGTAACAAAGAACAAAACACTTCATTCCCCCCTTCCTCTCTTTTCTTCTGAATTTCTATTGTGCTAATGTGAGCAACGGCTCACTGTAAGCATGAGGAGTAACTGAAGTATTTCTCCCATTTCCCTTTTACAGGTTGAGGTCAAAGGGGAGGCATCCCTGTGTCTATTAAGCATTCATGATCCTCACCTCCTTTCTAAATGCTCTGTGGCCCACAAGGTGTTAGCAATGGATAAGGAGAGAAAGAATTGTTATGGGGTGACAGGATGAGAGTTGGCACAGTCAGACTCAGTTAACTAAACAACTGAAAGATTTGAAGATGAACTGAAATTGTCACGGAATAAGAAGACGGATGCAAGAGCAAGATTCAATTAATTATTTATTGAACTTCACGCCAGCAGAAAACACAAGTAACAGTGGGCGGGCAGCAGGAGAGGGGTGAGCACAGGGACTTCGATGGGCCGTGGAACTGGTGAGTAGAGATCGTGGAAGTCCGTGAAGAGTGCTGATGGTGTGAAGTCCGTGGAGAGTGAAACCAACGAAGAACATCAGACAGGAACACGAAGACATGAATAACTCCAGTCACAGGTAGGACTCACGAGGAACACAGGAAACACACAAGGAACTCCAAACAAACGATCTGACAACAAGAGACGAAAGACAGGGCATTAAATAGGCTGAGGTGATGAGGAACAGCTGCCGCTGATCAGACAATCAGCGGCGACGCCCACACGAACTGATTACGTGACAAACCACACGCACACAGGACAACAGAATGAGACAGCGGAT
>RJVU01067793.1:1720632-1745979 GCA_003731715.1 Anabarilius grahami | reverse complement strand
TGTGTGTAGCCCCACAGCTGTCATCACTTCTTTGTGTCACCAATTACCCATAATTACTCCTGGCAGCATAGATTCCATTCAACTACGAACACAAAGCCCACCAAACATTCATCCGGTCACTGAGGAGGTGAGTGGGGTCCATTTACTGTTTTACACACATTATACTGTATACACACCAATCACTGTAAAGTATAGTATGCCCTTTGCCAGTGAAGATCAGTGTTTAATTTGTCTAAACGTAGTTTGTATGTTATGGCAATTTAAGAAAAGAGTAAAAGTCTGACATGTTGTTGTGTTCCCATATTTAATTTAACCATCATTTTTCATTCTTGACTGGAAAATGTCAACAGCAGCTTTTTATTTGCAATCATATTTTACTGCCTAACTGTACACAAAACACAAAACTATGTACAATGCAAACATACACAAACGAATATGTATGTTTACACACAAATGTTTACACACCTTTTACTCTGACAAGTATCAGAGTATAATTCACCCAATAATGACAATGTTGTCATCATTTACTCGCTCTCATGACGTTTCACTTATTATTTTCCTTCTGACTTCAAACCCAAAACTAAATGTTACATAGAATGTCTGAGATGCTCTTTTCCATAAAATGAATATTTATATACTGCAAAGCTGCATTAGGGAAAAAACACCATAAAAGTAGTAATAATTTATTAAACTATAAATGTACTTCTTATAGTACTATACTTATAGTAAGTGAACTGTATTCCCAGTCGTCTTTGATAACTTTGTGTAAGGAATATGCCACAATATAAGCCGTTTATTCACTACTATCTTCTTCCACTTTGCTCATTTGTGTTAGAGTTTAGTAAAAAATAGTTCCTTTTAATGTTGTCAAAAGTACCGACTTCGATACCAAGTCGGTACTGAAATTTTAAACAATTTTAAGCGCTGTTGAGCGTATTCGTAAACACCTCTGATTGGACTTTGTGTTCACGCACTCATCAGATATGTCTGTGATTGGCTACAGTGATCAAGGCATGGGAGCCTTTGAAAGCACACAGAAGTGTTTGAATTTGAAAGCGGGAGCGGGAGCTTTTGAAAGTAGGTGTCTATCAGTGGACCGGTCCACTGATAGGTGCCTGCTTTCAAACGCTTCTGTGTGTATCTGTGTAAGCACTTGGTGAAGAGCATCATTGATGTCTATTCTGAAGTGTTGATCATTGTAGCCAATCACAGACATATCTGATGAGCGCGTGAACACAAACGCCAATCAGAGGTGTTTACGAATCCGCTCAACAGCGCTCAAAGCGTCACATTTTTTAAATTTCAGCACCAACTTGGTATCGAAGTCGGTACATTTAACAACACAGTTCCTTTAGACATGTCACACCAGGTTTGACATCACTGATAGAGAAAAAATAATCATAATTTTCCCCACCCAAAACGTGACTAACATTATATATATATACATACATACATACATTCTACTTAACATCTCATATTGTGATTCACGAAAGAAACAAAATATTACAAAGTTGGAATGACATGAAATGGAAACTTTGTCACATAATTAAAAAAAAAAAGTGTACATGTTTGCTGCATGTGAATGTGCTGGCAAAATATTACCTTTTGTCTGTTAAAAATGAAAATAATTGTCACATGCCTTATAGTGACAGGTGTCGAAATGCACTTGAGGTTAACTGCACTAAAATGGGACAATGCATGAAGCCACACTAATGCCTGAGTAAATCTTCTGTTATGCCCAAAAAATGCCAGCTGTAAGACACTCATTCAGTTCAGCTCTAAAGATTCATTTCAGCTGAAAGCTTTCGACAGCTTTATCTCTCAAACCCTCTCGTTCAATAGCCACATTCATACATTTGGAAAAGTCAAATACGAGAGGGGGAGGGACAGCGAGCAGGAGAGAAATAGAGAGCGAAAATGAGAAAAAGAGAGGGAAAATGAAGGACATTGATTGAAAAAAGCCAGACTCTTCATCTCCTTTAATTATGCAATCCTTCCTCCTCCGCAGCCTATACCCTCAGTTCATTTTCTAAACACTTTTTCCACCTCAATTTCCAGTGACATCTTAAAACTGTAGCAAGCTCCAAATTAAGGGTCAGGCTGCAGGCTGCTTCTGATTTAGAACATAAAGAACCGAAGAACAGAGAAGCCGACTGCTGCTACCACTGTGAGGCTAACTGTTACCATCTGTCTGTGTGTGTGCGTATGTGTTTGTGAGGGCCTGTAGCCCACACTCGTATTTCCCCCTCCTTCCATCCGCGTCCCGCTGGTTCTTACCCTCTCTAAATGCTCCATAAAGCTTGTGCACATGAGAGGAGCTGACTTAACAAGGTGCGACCCCAGGCCTGACCAATCAGAGGTCACGATTCAGGGCTTCACTCCCACCCTGCCTTTCTGATTGGCTGTCTGTGTTCCCCAGATGTTCTCTTTTTAATGATTTTTTTAGCCATTAACTTGATAGTTGTTTATGGCTGTGAAATGCTGGAATGTAGGGCTGAGGGGACGGGGTTTAAGGGATGAAGAAAAGAGGGGGTGTGTACGGTCTGGAGGAGTGGGAATCTAATGTTCAGGGAAAGGATGATAGTTAGGAATGAAATGAAATGGGCAAGACCTAAGAGCTAAGCAATAAGATAATGTGTTTGTTTATAAATTTGTACTTTTAAGGTAATCTTTTTAAAGTGTTGTACTGACAGGATAAGCACAAGAATGAAGACCACTAATGCATTAGGCAGAACATAATATAATTAGTTGTACATAATCTCTGCGGCACATTTCCCAAAAGAACTGTTATCTTAAACAATAATGAGAGTCTCTTACCTCTTGTAAGATGTTACATGCAGTTTGTATAGATCTTTCTCTGGTTCATTAGAGGATGACTGATTTTGCAGTGATGATGTATTTTTGTAGGCCAGCCTGGAAGTTAGCCTCACCCATTGGTCTCTCGACAAAACCCAAAAGGATTTTTCCATTGGCTTTTGGATTATTGCAGAAAATAAGCTCTGTGATCAACAAGAGTTTATGGTTCAATCACATTTTTAAATAAAAACAACTATGAATTTTGAAGCCTAAATACAGTCGCCAGAAGTAAAGCTGAACGTAGGCTATAAACAAACTACACAACAGCCGCATGACTTTAACGTGAACTTTAAGCTTCCGACAACACTTTCAGTCCTTATTTAAAAAACATTTTCCCTGAAAGTTAGAGTTAAAAAGCAAGTTTGCAAGAGCATGATTATAAACTAGATTGTTCAGCATGATGACATTTAATGTCCCCGATAACCTCTGTAGTCCCATTTATCAACAAAAACCTTTAAAAAACCATGAGAGGGTTATTATTGATGTACAGAGCCCCGCACATGACATGCAGACAAAAAATATCAACATGTTCTCCAACCAATACGACCATAAAGGTCGTTTGTCACCTCCCTGAAATACGACTCATTAGGAGCATTTACTAATGTGGCGCCCCTATCGACAACAGGACACTTTCATTTTAATTCATGAAATACGACCCATAGGAGCGTTTGCTATAGTTGCGCCCCTATCGACAACAGGACACTTTCATTTTAATGCATTGTTCCCTTTTACCTGCGTCTTATTTTGGGTTTCGCGTAGCTCAATTGGCAGAGCATTGCAATAACAAAATGCTTAAAAATCATGTGATCATGCGATCGTGGGTTGGATCCCAGAGAACGCATGTGCTCATAAAGTGTGTATGCACTATAAATCACTAAGGGTAGGTTTAGGGATGGGGTGGGTGTAGTCGTTAATAAAAATTTGTTTTGGTAAATGGAAATAGGAGAAATGGTGTAAAAAGTCCACACATTGCATTTAAATGAACACGCATTTTGATTGGTAATGACAGTCATACATCATTTCATGACGACAGACGTAACACGACACTGTCATTATTTTTACGCCCACTAGAGGGCACATTACTTCAAAACGTAAATATAGGTCGTAATATGGTGCTTAAAAAACGACCTATAGGGTCGCTTTTGTGACTACGAATTAAGAATTCGTTCTCTCCTTTGTTCCCTCGATATAACTTATGGCCACATTGTACTAATTTGTTCCCTCATTTTGATTGACCTAAACAAGGGAACGAATTATTACAACATGGTGCGATTTAGTAAAATGAGGGAACAAATTTTTATCTCGTGCACATAATTTATTTAAAATGATGGGATGAATTAGTAAAACGTGCTGATGTACAACACGAATTCCGGAAATGTTGGGATGTTTTTTAAAATTTGAATAAAATGAAAACTAAAAGACTTTCAAATCACATGAGCCAATATTTTATTCACAATAGAACATAGATAACATAAATGTTTGAACTGACAAATTGTACAATTTTATGCACAAAATGAGCTCATTTCAAATTTGATGCATGCTACAGGTCTCAAAATAGTTGGGACAGGGGCATGTTTACCATGGTGTAGCATCTTCTCTTCTTTTCAAAACAGTGTGAAAACGTCTGGGCATCAAGGTTATGACTTTCCGGAGTTTTGGTGTTGAAATTTGGTCCCATTCTTGCCTGATATAGGTTTCCAGCTGCTGAAGAGTTCGTGGTCATCTTTGACGTATTTTTCTCTATAGGTGAAAGATCTTCAGCAGAAATTCAGCACCTAAACTCTTCTACGACGAAGCCATGCTGTTGTAATAGCTGCAGTATGCGGTTTTGCATTGTCCTGCTGAAATACACAAGGCCTTCCGTGAAATAGACGTCGTCTGAAGGGGAGCATATGTTGCTCTAAAATCTTTATTTACCTTTCAGCATTCATAGTGCCTTCCAAAACATGCAAGCTGCCCATACCGTATGCACTTATGCACCCCCATACCATCAGAGATGCTGGGTTTTGAACTGAACGCTGATAACATGCTGGAAGGTCTCCCTCCTCTTTAGCCCGGAGGACACGGCATCCGTGATTTCCAACAAGAATGTAAAATTTGGACTCGTCTGACCATAGAACACTTTTCCACTTTGAAACAGTCAATTTTAAATGAGCCTTGGCCCACAGGACACGACGGCGCTTCTGGACCATGTTCACATATGGCTTCCTTTTTGCATGATAGAGCTTTAGTTGGCATCTGCAGATGGCACGGCGGACTGTGTTTACCGACAGTGGTTTCTGTAAGTATTCCTGGGCCCATTTAGTAATGTCATTGACACAATCATGCCGATGAGTGATGCAGTGTCATCTGAGGGCCCGAAGACCATGGGCATCTAATAAAGGTCTTCGGCCTTGTCCCTTACGCACAGAGATTTCTCCAGTTTCTCTGAATCTTTTGATGATGTTATGCACTGTAGATAATGAGATTTGCAAAGTCTTTGCAATTTGACATTGGGGAACATTGTTTTTAAAGTATTCCACAATCTTTTTACGCACTCTTTCACAGCTCTGCTCATCTTTACTTCTGAGAGACTCTGCTTCTCTAAGACATCCCTTTTATAGCTAATTATGTTACAGACCTGATATCAATTAACTTAATTAGTTGCTAGATGTTCTCCCAGCTGAATCTTTTCAAAATGTTTTGCTTTCTCAGCCATTTGTTGCCCCCATGCCAACTTTTTTGAGACCTGTAGCAGGCATCGAATTTGAAATGAGCTCATTTAGTGGATAAAAGTGTAACATTTCTCCATTTAAACATTTGTTATGTTATCTAGGTTCTATTGTGAATAAAATATTGGCTCAGGTGATTTGAAAGTCTTTTAGTTTTCATTTTATTCAAATTTAAAAAACGTTCCAACATTTCCGGAATTCGGGTTGTATTAGTAAGTCGTGGGAACAAATTGTTAATTAGTGGCCACAATATACATATGTTTTCCCGCATGTCATGTGCAGGGCTCCGTACTGATGTATTTTATGTTGTAGAATATAACGTAAAAATATCTTGAGCCTCTGTTCATTTCATGCATTTAACCAAAAACCCACAACAATGGCTGCACACAGTGTTACCAGAGCAATATTTATTCAGTAATTATGTGTTTGGCAAAATGTAGTACTTTCATGTTAGCATTTTGATTTTGGGGAGATCTTAAGTGCATCTTGTTACATTTCTACTTAATAACAAGCACCCTAGCAATAAACACAGCAAAAATATAGAACACCTTCATAATCACTTAGAAATGCTCATGCAACCACCAATGTTGTGGTTACCAGTTAGCCCAAAATCCTCACTTCTAATTAGACTAATTAGATCCGCCAGTGGGCTGGTGGTCATTTATTCTCCCATCAGTCATTTAAAACATATAGCATTATAATCACACAAACACAGGCCTGTCATAAACACTACAGTCTAAACATTGTATTCAGAGCAGCAGGGATTTGAGGTTTTATGTTCCTGTTTTATTTGTAAAAACTGTTCTAGCATGCTAACAAATGAAATGACCTTAGGTTTTACTAATCTTGCTGTAAGCCTAGAAAAAATGCTATAAAAACATTAAGAGAAAACGAGAGGCCAGTTCTGTCCAATATAATGCATATACAACATATTCTAACTTGCCTTAAATGTTCTTGGGTTACAACTACCCCAATTGTTGTTAACAATAATGCTATCTTAAACCATCAGGAACTGCAATAAAACATAGTCTTTGGTCCAGAAGTGCTTTTCTATCCTGCTTTTTTGGGGGGGAAGTCTGATGTGGGTCTGTTTATTCCTATCCATTTAATTACTATTCATTTTATTCCTGTCCATTTAATTGAATGAAAATGAATACGTTTCAATTGGACTACAATTAATGTAATCTTTAGATTTATTTCTTATTTTTAAATCTGTGCACCACTGGTAGTACATGTACCACATGCTGTAGTGTTTACCTGTGATTCAGAATTTGATTAGAGTCCTTCTCCCTCAAACCCTTCCATCCTGCTCTGTCCCAGTCTGTAATGTATTTGCCTTTCAAGGTAACCATAAGCTAATGATAGGTTTGAACTAGTGTGCTGGGAAAGCAGGCTACTGTGATTATGAACTGCTATCCAGACCATAAAAGCTCAATGTAAAGTTCTTTGTTTGAAGCAGCAGTGGATAAATCTTTAACTATCACCATTAATAGTTTATTAATAAATCAGCATGCAATCTCATTCTGATCTATGGACATAAAAAGTGTGGTCATACCAGAAGTTTGGGTGATGAGGTTAAAGATTAAACTCTCTTTTCTGTCTTCCCTCAGCATCACTGCTAAAGAGAATCATTAGAATATGTAATGGTGGGAACACAGCGGGTGAAAGATTGCAAACATGCTTTTGGTCCCCTAAAATAGTGTGTGTTTGTGTGTGGCTCTGAGCTCACCTTATCCATCTCTGTCTTCCTGTAGGGAGTAGAGCTGTATCTTATAACCAAAGGTCAGGACATCTGGTCTAACTCAAACCTTAGACCGGTCAAATTACCTTGCTGTATTCAACCATTCGCTCTCTTTCATGCATACATACACAGATTACACACATACACACACACATTAATACATTAATACATTACATTAATTTTGTTCTTTTGAAGTTTCTATTCATCAAAGAATGTTGAAAGAAATTATCACGGTTAACATATTAAGCGGCAAACTGTTTTCAATATTGATAATAAAAAACCTTTCTTGAATCAGCACCAAATCAGCATATTAGAATGAGTTCTGAAGGATCATGTGACACTGAAGACTCAAGTAATGGCTGCTGAAAATTCAGCTTTGCCATCATACGTTATACATTACATTTTTAAATATATTAAAACAGCAGTTATTAAGCAGACTTAATACTCCTAATACTCTACTAATACTCTAATGAGAGTTAGTTGAGTTGTAGTTACTTATAGAAAGTAGAATGTCTAAAGTGGACCACTGGATATGTTACTTAATACAGGTGCATCTCAATAAATTAGAATATCATGAAAAAGTTTTTTTTTTCTTTCTGTAATTTAGTTCAAAAAGTAAAACTCAAATATATTCTAGATTTATTAGACATAAAGTTAAATATTTCCAGACTTTTTTTGTTTTCATTTTGATGATTACAGCTTGCTGCTCATCAAAATAAAAAAATCAGTATCTCAAATTATTAGAATATTTAATTTCAAGTTCTAAATTACAATTCTCAGGGTATAAATACTGGGTTTAGGTCAGTAATCCCAACAGCAATCATGGGGAAGTCTGCTGACTTGACAGTTGTCCAGAAGACAATCATCAAGACCCTCTACAATGAGGGTAAGCCACAGAGGGTCATTGCTGAAAGAGCTGGCTGTTCGCAGAGTGCTGTGCCAAAGCATATTCATGGAAAGTTGACTGGAAGGAAAAAGTGTGGTAGGAAAAGGTGTACAAGTGAAAGGAATGACCGCAGGCTTGAGAAGATTGTCAGGCTAAGCCGATTTAAGAATTTAGGAGAGCTTCAAAAGGACTGAAGCTGGAGTCAGTGCATCAAGAGCCACCGCACACAGACGTCTTCAGGAAATGGGCTACAACTGTCACATTCCACGTACCAAGCCACTTTTCTGAACCAAAGACAACATCAGAAGCGTCTTACCTGGGCTAAGGAGAAAAAGAACTGGACTGTTGCTCAGTGGTCCAAAGTCCTCTTTTCAGATGAAAGTAAATTTTGCATTTCATTTGGAAATCAAGGTCCTAGAGTCTGGAGGAAGAGTGGAGAGGCACAGAAACCATGTTGCTTGAAGTCCAGTGTGAAGTTTCCACAGTCAGTGATGATTTGGGCTGCCATGTCATCTGCTGGTGTTGGTCCACTGTGTTTTCTGAAGTCCACAGTCGACGCAGCCATCTACCAGGACATTTTAGAGCACTTCATGCTTCCTTCTGCTGACAAGCTTTATGGAGATGCTGATTTCATTTTCCAGCAGGATTTGGCACCTGCCCACACTGCCAAATGTACCAAAAGCTGGTTCAATGACCATGGTGTTACTGTGCTTGATTGGCCAGCAAACTCGCCTGACCTGTATTGTCAAGAGGAAGATGGGAGACACCAGACCCAAAAATGCAGATGACCTGAAGGCCGCTATCAAATCAGCCTGGGCTTCCATAACACCTGAACAGTGCCACAGGCTGATTGCCTCCATGCCACGCCACATTGATGCAGTAATTCATGCAAAAGGAGGCCCAACCAAGTATCAAGTGCATAGAAATGAACATACTTTTCAGAAGCCTGACATTTCTGTTTAAAAGATCCTTTTTTTTATTGATCTTATGAAGTATTCTAATTTATTGAGATTGGTGAGTTTTTGTTAAATGTGAGCCAAAATCATCACAATTAAAAGAACCAAACACTTAAAGTACTTCAGTCTGTGTGCACTGAATTTATTTAATAAATGAGTTCCACAATTTGAGTTGAATTACTGAAATAAATGAACTTTTCCACAACATTCTAATTTATTGAGATGCACCTGTATGTAAGCAATAAGGTATGAGAGGCTGTGCTGTATCGGCTAAAGGGCATTGTTAGGCACGTCGCAAAGCGGAATGCCTGCAACCCCTTCAGCCGTGACTTATTCACGATACAGCATAGCCTCGAGTACCTTATTGCTTTTATTAAACAGTTACCACACAAAACAAATATTAAAGCCAGAAATATTTATCAATGCAACTTTCATGAAGTAAACTTTTTCTAAAAGCCTTCCTTCCGCCGGGAAAAAATTGTCCCTGACCGTGAACAGCAACAGAAGTTACATTTTCACGCCATTAGATGGCGGCAAAGACTGTCTTTATGAGTGTGTCAGTCAGTAGCGAAGACTTTTATATTGAAAAGACTGAATTGTTGTGAACATGGAACAAGACGCGCTGTCAGTCACGGGAAAACCCCTTAATGGTTAAAAGGACAAGATAATACATCGGGCATTTAAACAGATTTTTTATTATGAACATAGGACTGACCTGAAGGAAAATGCTAAATCTGAATGCAGGTAGGCTAATAAACTCTCACAATCAATCTTTTTCTCACAACACTCTTCTACATAATACAATAAGCTTCAATGAAGAAAATCAATTGAGAACATACAGTTTACGTTGCTAAGAGTGGTTGCTAAGGGTGTTATGTTGTGATACACATAACCGTTGGGTGAAGCGGTCATAGCTGTGTTTTATCGTAAATAAAACACAGCTATTGACCAATCAGAATCAAGGACAGGAACTAACCGTTTTATAATTCACAATATTACTGTTTTACTGTAGTTTTCATCAAATAATGCAGCCCGGGTGAGCATAAGAGACTTTTTTCAAAAACATTTAAAAAATATTACCAACCACAAATTATTCCTATGTTTGTCTTGCTGCCAGTTCTAGTCATTTGACTGATGTTCAGTACCTGTGTGACCCTCAGGACCCCCGTACGCATGACAGCACAGACGCCACTGGTCAAGTCTGAAGAGAGGTGTCTGTAACTGTGCCTGGAAGTGCTCAACTTCTTCTTCATAAATTACTCAAGCAGTCAGTCTCGTGCTTTTAACCTCCCTCTCTCACCTCTGTTAAAGTGTCACAGCCATCTTAACCAACATTTACAGTTCACTGCTAAATGACAGTAAAACAGCTAAACAATGTTTTTAACTGCCATTAGCATCATGTAGCTGTCAAATCACCTCATCTAAATGCCTTTGATTTCACTTCTGAAAAAAATGTCATGTTCAACGTCTTCCTGTTTGGATCAAAGCTTTGCTGAGGTATAAGGGTGAATCACAGTCTAGAGTCTAGACTGTATAATAATTACTTTGATACATGCATCCACAAATACCAAGACTCCACCTGGTAGAACTGTATGAAAAGTGGTGCTTTGGTGTACTGATATTCATTTGGTTAGTGTTTATTCTAAACTCCTAACCCTAAGTTTTGTAAATGTTTTCAACATTGGGTGTACTAGCTATTTTGGGATTTTGTAAACGTTACAGTTTTACAGATATTTAAGATTACAATGGGTTACATTTTATTGTAAGAAGACATTGTTACAGTGTAATTACACAAAAAAGTAACATTAATTAACTACATGTTACTGTAGGGTTAAGGTTATAGGTTTAGGGTTTGGTTTTGGGTTAGTTACTTGTAACAAATTTACTGGTATTACTATAGGTACATGTAATGTGTGTATATGTCACATTAAAATAAAGTGTTACCTTAAATTAACAAAGAGTCGTACCCGATTATGTTATCATAATGTGTACCTGCTGAAATCTGATTGGTTCTTTCTTGCTAAGACAGTGTTTCAGTGTGTTGTTTATATGGAAACCCATTTCTAACCCAAAATCTCCCATTTGCAACTTCATATTTAAAAACTTAAACTTTATTTCTTGTAATTGTGACTATTAATCACCTTATGACTTATGATCTCAGAATCAAAGGGAAAATTTTGTCATCATTTACTCACCCTCAAGTTGTTCCAAACCTGTATAAAATTCGAGATCTGCTTGGTTAACATTCTTGCAAATATCTTCCTTTCTGTACAGCAGAACAAAGAAATTTAATACAGGTTTGGAACAACTTGAGGGTGAGTAAATTATGACAGAATTTTCATTTTTGGGTGAACTATTCCTTTAACCTTTTTTGTAATTGTGACTTTATATCTCACAAAGTAACTTTTATTTTATCTCACATTTATAGAGATGGAAACCATACAATTCTCACATACAGCCAATGGAAAACAAGGCATGTACTCATGACAGCAAACCAGCTCTGGTCCACGGAAATTACTGTCAGTACAGAATCAAGCCAGGTACCTATACACAATACACCTGAAAATTGCTTGGCTAAAAATATCCATTATGCGGATGAGACAGGCCTGCAGGTGTGTGCGTGGTAGCTTCTGGGTGTTTGAGCGAAATATCTGTGCCATTGTCACCTAAGTGCAAGTGAGCTCATCAAAACAATGACCAAGAGACACAGAGGCGTCAAACTGTCCCATAGATAAGGCGTAGTCTGCCTGTTATTACCCACGGTGTGTGTGTGTGCGTGCGCATTTGAGGGGAAATCCCTCTCATCATGCCCTGTCAACTCTCATGCCATGATAATAACGCTGAACATGAATAAGCAAGCAGTGAGCAATGTCTTAATTACTCACGTTCTTTTTAAATCCTTCCTATTCGGTACACAGACACGTTTAGTGTTTTTACTTTTCCCTCTTTGTCGTCTTTTTCTTTCTTTCTCTCTTTTTTTTTTTGCTTCCTTTCTTACGTGTCTCATCTTCCGCTGTCTATATCTTTCCGTCTGCTTCAGAAGAGCCTATAATCTTCCTCAGCCATAATCTGGTTCAAATGACACACCCTACTCTTTTTTTTTCATGTCCACTTTCCATAAACTGAGGTTGTAGAGAAGTTAGATTTGAGGAGTAAATTATAGCTTACTCCATCTTGCTACTCACTTTGGTTTGATACAATATCTGGAATATTGATATACTTTTACACAGTATTTCATCCACATAAAAAGTAACAGTGCTATAAAATAATCTTTCCCCACTAACCCATTTATAGGCTATCTCTCTTGTTCCATCTATTCATATTTTGACTGTAGATGTTTCAAAATCAACGAGCAAGCAAGTAGACTTGCTGTATAATGTGTAATGTAATTGGTTTCAATTAATGCTGCCGTTTTTGTCTGGCAACCCGTTAAAACCCCTTATAGCTATCTAAATATTTGCTTAGGTTTCACTGTGTGCTATTAACATATTTGGACCTTATCTTTTGCTTTTGACAGATCTCTTATTTTATTCCAAATCTCTGTAAAAGTCATTTGTCACGTGTCGATTTCTGAATGCCTTCACTCTGAGCACTGGAAAGGTCTGAGTTCTATAAGCATAACAACCAAAGAATGGCTTTTTTTTAGTTTAGTCTACTAAATGTTGCTGATATGTCAGAGGAGCCCAATGGCAGTTTTATCATTGTAATCAGAAAGGCTTTAATGAAAGGTGATGTAAGGGCAACTGTAAAGACAGTCCTGTATAGAAGTACATAAAAAGAGCCTGTCATGAATGCCTGCTGCGCCCTATCCTTTAATTTAGAGTCTTTTTGCAACATAATCACAGCCTAACTACTTACGGTTATTACCTGAGCTCACGAGAGGGGGAGAAAAACATGTGTGCGTATTTGTGTGTGTGTGTGTGTGTGTACAATGGTGCCAGTGCTCTAGACTGACCTGAGGGCACTCATTACCCAGCCAGGGACATTACCGTGTAGCCTCAGTGTCTCTGCTGTTCCAGTGGAACTGGTTTACCTCACCATCAACAAATGGACAGAATCAGCAGATAACTACCTCATTGTATGTCTGTCTTTGTTTCTTATCTCCTCCTCATTATTTCAGTTTTTTACTGTTTCTATCATTATTTATCTACTGTATGTCTGTTTTTTTAATATGGGTAACTCTTTAATTAGGGAAACTTTTATTTTACCTACTGAAATTTTTTGTTGTTGTTCAAAGTCCCCCTGTAGTGAATAATTGTATCCCTTAAAACTCATCTTTGATCACCAAATTGACATATTTAAATGTTTTTTTCCAGTGAAAAAAAACTCTTTATGCCTTAAAATAGCTTGAATGTAACTCTACACCCTTGCCTCATTTAATATACTCTGATCAATGAATATGCAAATTAGCCCCGCCTCCACTCGCTCACACCAGCTCAGAGATCCACTTAGTCAACGCTGCACAATGGTATCGCTCTTTACAACATCGGACACATAACAGTAATTAATATGATTAGCCTTTTGGTTGACTATGCTATTAAACAGCTAAGAATGTGTTGCTAATGTTACAGAAACCATGTTCCTGTTCGCCATGTCAGAGTCAGACAGCTGCCTTCTAACAATCAGCATCCTTACAAACGCTTTAACAACTCAGAACTCCAGTGGAAAAAGGCATATAGTTCATCATAACATCGTAATGTCATACACCTGCCATATTGCTAAATCAACACGATTTTTCATATCAACAGAAAAATATATCAGGATAACCTGGCTTCTCTCGAGACTCCCCTGCTAGTTCGCTGTTAATGATATGCTAAAGCCCGCTGGCTCGTTGACGGGAGTGGTTACAAGGTAGTTTGTGACATCACAGACACCAGCAATTTCAAACCACGGGTCTTTTTTTCACTGCAGTTTTAAGGAGAAAATACTCAGCAATGGTGTTGACACATGAATTTGCACATGGTTTGTTTTAAATTATATTAAAAACACCACATAGACATATAAACAACATTAAAAACTTGATTTTCACCACAGGGGGTCTTTAAAGGATATATTATAATAGCTTTAAACTTTATATTGTGTTTCATTAATCCATTCTTTTCCATATCAATCCTGATCAAACGTTATAGCATATACATGTATATATGACAACATATGAAGAGTTTGGTTCCAAAATGCGATAAACGCCATTTTCAAAAAAATTCAGTTTCTGCCAAAATCAATTTTGGGGAAAAAAGAACACGTTTTTATAATAAACTTTTCAAAATCAAAATGTAGATTTGAATTTTTAATGTTTTTATAACCAAAAGATCTTTTGAAACAGAAAATAGTGGTTTTCATCTTGCCACTTTCTTGGTAAAGAAAACACCTTTTTACTCAAATTAATCAAAATGGAGTTATTGCGTTTTGGAACCAAACTCTTCATATATAGATATAAGTTAATATATTATAAATTATGATGACATTTATTTATTTACATAACTGAAAATGTCATTACCATCGCATACAATTTCAAAAATCCACACTATCACATGGTATGGCAAAAGAGTTGATCAAAGTCATGATCATATCTATGTTCTAGGAATGTGACAAATGTTATAACTTAGATGAAACAGAATTTGTCATAGTTTTCAAGTAGTCAGACATGCCCCTAATTGAAGAAATACCTACCATGAGGTCATAGTTGTTCATGGCCTCTAGCTGTATGGTTACTGTGGGTGAAAGACATCAAAAATGTTGTTCATTGCACACCTGATGGAGTATAACCCGTTTTGTCAGTGTTCTCTAAGGCAGTCAGACAGGTAGACTCTGGCTTTCTGGGAAAAGGGTTATATTTTAACAGTGACACTGACCTGCTGAACTCTGGACAACTGTCAATTCCAATTTACCCTGATTATTTACATTCCCATGGAGAAAGCAGTTGTCCAGGTTACTGCTTTTTCTCCAGATTGTAGAGCTGGTGGTTTGTTCAATTTGTTTATATGAGTGAAACACATTAAATGCTCTGTTCCACTGACTACGTCCATAATGAATCACACTGTGAAATCACAAAGACAGCATAATCCACACCAGAGGGTACAGTGTCATATTCACCAACCACCCTAAACAAACCCAGTGTTTACAGTATGACCAGTGTCAAGCAAACCTGTCTATTAAACAAACATGCAAAAAGGAAGAGAAAGAAAAACACATTTTTCATGGAAAAACATAAGTAATACCGGATTGGATCAACATGAGGATCAGTACATTTTTATATTTAGATGATCTATCCCTTTAAAAGCTTAAGTGCATACTTCGTTCGAAGTCAAAAGGCAGTTCATTCTTAATTTATAGGGTTATGAATACATAGTCATTGGCATGTTTATTATCCAATGTTATTGGAAAGAAAATGAAGACTCTTCTAGCTCGACTATTCTCGGAACAAAGGCGTCATTGCCTTTTCTCTGACAGAAGTCCTAAAGATAGAAATGTGGAGAAGCTGATATTGCCTCAGAGTCCATGCTTGAGAGATTTATATTTATGTCTCTGGAGCACAAACTGTTTTTTCTCTGTTTCTTTTTCGGAGTCTGCCCTAAAAAACAGACAGCAAAAAAAGAGTGCCCAGCATCAATGCACATTACAACCAGATGTTCCGCCAACCAGAGAGAGGGGATCAATGACCAGACCAAGCTTCCTAGTAAGAGAAACAGGGGAAAAAATGAATTGAATTATATGACATTTCTTTAATAAGATTCACTGGAAGGCTTTCAAAGGCCCTCCTCACATTGGGAAGTTCCCAAAGAGAGAGGAAATGATAGTCTCTAAAATATCAACCGACATGCTCGCAGTGGTTATGACAAAGACAGAGATGCTGCTTATTTTGTGTGTGTGTGATTATATAGAGCGGCTGGATGAATCCATGCGGGACAAAATGGAGATTCGGGAACGGAGATGGTTTTAACGGCGAAGAAAGGCAAAAATAACTTCTAGTTCAGATCCAAAAGGCCCAACGGATGGTTTGCTGATTATATATTCTCTTCTCTGCCCATTTGTTTTGTTTTTGGTTTTGTATCTTGCTCATATAGTGTAATTCATTGTCTGTGAAAACTGCAAATGTCATAAAGCATTTGTTTTATTCATCCTAAAGTCCTAAAAGCTATTTTTATTTTCTGGTCCAATGTAGAAACTGTTGTGTGATGGGTTGATTGTGTCTGAAAAAGTCTTGAAATGATGCAGTTAGCTGAACTTTAGAATCTGAGTTCTATAACAGGAATATCAAAATCAAAACGCGCACGGTTTCAGACAGCATTGTTTTAGATAGAGATAGACGCATGGCACTGGACAAACTGATAACTGTACATACTTGTCTGGGCTTTATTTTTCTTGGATTTAACACACATACGATTAAGGACTTTGCTTTACATGTCATCTGTTAGTCCTTGTTATCCAAGGACAGGAAAAAGGAAAGACAAAAGAGAGACAGTGTTCATTTGCTTATCACTCCACACTTCTCAATGGACATTTTGTCCATGAAAGGAAGTGTTTTCTTAAAACTGACAGAAATACATAATTTACAAAATTTTTAATTTTCATAATTTCAAAACTTTTAAGGGGGAAACACAACAGGAAGGGAAAACTGTAGATGTATAATGTAAAAAAAAGAATATATTTTAAAGAAATTTAATAACCAAACAGATTTGAGGACCATTGACTTCCACTGTATGGATAAAAACACATTGAGATTCTCAAAATATCTTCTTATGTTCGACGAAAGAAAGTCATACAGGTTTGGTACGACATGAGGGTGAGTAAAAAAAGTAAACACAAAGGTATCGTATAATTTCAGAAGTCTTATAATATGCCCCAAAAGTTGTTTAAACTACTTTTATTGTGCTTTTGGGTCATTTTTTGAAGCTTCACCATTCACTTTAATTGTATGGGAAAGAGCAGCGCAAACATTCTACTAAATATCTTCTTTTGCATCTCACAGAACAAAAAAAGTTGTACCATTTTGCAACAATGTGAGGGACGATGCATAAACTATATGATTATGTAATTGTCATGTTTCATATTCTTGATCCTCCTTTTAATATTTTAAATCTCTCTCTTTCTATCCACTCGTTCTTTCATTCTCTGCTCTGCCCATCCTTTCTACCTCCACACACAATCTCTGGTCCAATCCTGGTCAGAAAAAAAGAAAAGAAAGAGAAAAACACAATGAGATTATTCAGAAGAAAAAGCGAGGGATGGATATTTTCTCAGGAGGAGGACAATAGGCGCTCTCCTCCATTCGCGTTCCCCCTCTTTCATCCTCAGAGGTCCACAAGGGAGGCGATTGTTTGGACACAATGTGAAACGAGAAAACTTTTGAGAAGACACATCGCATTTAATTAACTAGTGGTAATGATCTCATTACTCTCTCTGAGTCCAAGGCACACACACACACACACACACACAGTAGAGAGGTGAGACAGAGGTCAGTAGAGCAGAACTGGCCCTCAGTACTATTGAGAGAATGAGTGGTCAGTCTTCTCTATTCTCTGTGCTTTCTGTGGATATGACGGTTTGGTTTAAGCTGTGGATTTTCATCCAAGAGGTTTTAGACGTTTGCTTTTTCTCTAAAATCCTTATCCCTGTCTAAGGGGTCTTCATAATATTTTCTTTAGCAGATAAATAGGCCTAATAGAGAAGAGAATGTCATGAATTCCTGTGAAGCCAAAGGCCCAATTCACGTTCCCGCTTTTTTCTTTCGAGAGATGAGAGTTAATCTTTTGATATCGCTGAACAAACATTCTTTCGTCTATTTTCTAAAGCTTGCCTTGTCTGAGAGTGTTTTTGTTTGGTCTGTCGCTTGCTGAATGGTCTGTTATGCTTTTTTTAATTCATGAAAACTATATATACCAGAGAAGGATGTTGCCGTTTAAACACAAGGAAAATACAGACTATGGTTCAGATGGAACTATATTTAGATCCAACTTTTGATGGGCTGAGTGAATGCTGTAGATTACTGATGAAGGACAGACTCGCTAATGAACATTAATGAGTTTTAGCTATCACCAAATGCTATAATCCTTACTGGAATGATAACAGTCTGCTAAATGCAGGGCACATGTTTGAAAAGATGCAAAGCACAGAATTCGGAACTGTTAATCATCCACTCCGAGCTGCTATTTGGTCCATCAGGGAATCAGTGAACTTGAGAACCAGGGCTGCTTTTCTCAAAGCATTGTAAGCCTATGGTAGAACCATTGGCACCAGTGGTATAACCTTAGCTCAAAACAATTTTGAGAATCGTAGCCCAGATCTTTTTCTCAAAAAAAAAAACATTCTCTCCACCACAGGTTTTAAATCCAGTGTTATTTTAGTAATTTTTTATATTTATGAATATTTTGAATTAGCTTTTAAGTTTGTGATTTTTTTTTACTAATTTTAACATTTATATTTAGTAGATTTATTCCAAATAATTTTCGTAAATTAAAGAGCTAGTTCACCCAAAAAATAAAAATTATGTCATTAATTACTCACCCTCATGTCGTTCCACACCTGTAAGACCTTCATTCATCTTCGGAACACAAATTAAGATATTTTTGATGAAATCCGAGAGGTATATGACTTGTCCATAGACAGCAATATAATCACCACTTTCAAGGTCCAGAAAGGTACTAAAGACATCATTAAAACCGTTGGCGTGACTGCAGTGGTTCAACCTTAATGTTATGAAGCGACAAGAATACTTTTCAACCTGGTCTCATGGAAAGATGTACCTGTGGGAACGTTTTCAGGAGTTGCAAAAATACGTAACAATACATACATATCACTGCAGTTTCCAACAGAAATGAACACTAGAGGCAGTAAAACAGCAAGCGTTTTTAATCGTTTTCATACACAGTTACGATTACAGGGTCAGATTATGGATTAATAAAGACTTGTTTTTACGTCTCCTTGCACAATATTATGTTATGATCTCAAAATATGATCTCAAATATATTTTGGACTTCAGTTAACCAGCTCCATATGTTTCGTTTTTCTGACATAAACTTGCTCAGTAGTTCAGCTGATACGGAGTTGGACTTGGACGAGGAAGCCGTGGGTACGAATCCAGGGAAAAACAAGTCACAGTAAAAAAGCTCAAAGATGAGAGATCGAAAAAAGCTAAAACGGCATGATGATGCTTTTTATGTCACATTTGCTTTTGTTAACATTAACGGGTAGGTTTAGGTGTAGTGTTGGTGTATGTTATTTTAAAAAATAATGGAGCACTACACTTTTACCGCCACTCATAGGACAACATTTCAAATCATAACTTCGGTGATTCGTATAAAAACCAACGTCGAAAAGAACATGCTTTTAGCGCCACTCAGTGGACATTTCACATTGAAACTGTAGTGATATGTACATATTGGTATGTATTTTGCGACTCGCGAAAACGTTCCCACAGGTAGGTTTTTCTAATGAGACCAGGCTCATACTATTTGTGCGCAAAAAGAAAACAAAAATAACGACTTTATTCAACAATATCTTCTCTTCTGTGTTATTCTCATACGTTGTTTACGTTCAGCGCTTCCAGGTTCCACGTCCAAACGCCGACTCCTTATTGGCCCGGCTCCTGCGTCAGCATCACACACATGCATTGTGTTGCTCACGTGAACAGCTTTGGCCAATACAGAGCCGGCATTCGGATGTAAACACAGAAGCCTTCACTGTGCTTACTGCGTCTCCCAGTGTTGCCAAGTCTGCAGTTTTCCCATGGAATCGGGCTACTTTAACACTGTTGCCACAGGTTGTTTTTCATGTCTGCGGGTTGAAGCGACCCAAATAATATGATATTTAGCCCCTGGAATGCGAATTTTACCAGAAGAACCCCGCCAGAAATGCGAAATTTTACCTTTTGGAACGTGACTTTTACCGGGGGACCCCCCTGAAACGTGATTGGACTAGTTTTGAGTAGCAATTGGGTGGGTTTTGTTGTGAAAACCTGGCAACCCTGGCGTCACCTGTGCATGGATAATGACAGGGAAGAGAAGAGATTGTTGAATAAAGTCGTTATTTTCATTTTGATTTTGTGCACAAAAAGTATTCTTGTTGCTTCATAAAATTAAGGTTGAACCACAGCAGTCACGTCGACGGTTTTTACAATGTCTTTAGTCCCTTTCTGGACCTTGAAAGTGTTGATGATATTACTGTCTATGGATGAGTCATATACCTCTCGGATTTCATCAAAAATATCTTAATTTGTGTTCAGAAGATGAATGAAGGTCTTACGGGTGTGGAACGACATGAGGGTGAGTAATTAAAGACAGAATTTTTATTTTTGGGTGAACTAACTTACCCTTTAATATTTTATTTCAATGGATGAAAGAAAATTTCATAGTTTCAGTTAACACAACAACACCATTTAAATTTCATTGAAAAAGATACATTTAAGCACAGAAGCAAATAAAATGTAACGTCATTGACGTACATCCTGTCATAATGCTTCTTAAAGCGCCAACCTACAAATGATATTTCAGAGCTACAGTAAAGGGGAAGATATAGATTCAGTGAATAATGACTTAAATATTAGTACATTTTTAATAAAATATATTTTGTTTAGGCCCTATATATAGAATATAGCACACAAGTCTGCTTATTTTTATGCTGCTTGGAAAAAGAGACATTCAGACATTTTACTCTAGAAAAGCTTTTGTCCACAGAATAAAAAATAAAAAAAATCACACTGATTTTGAAAATCATGAGGTGGGTGAGTAAATAATATCATCATTTTAATTTGAACCTTGAGTTATAGAGTTATAGAGATCCTAGCTAGACAAGTTGAATACGGTACCAGAGGGATGTTTGAAAGTTATTTGAAATGGTACAAGAGAGACTTTTTGGTGGTGCAGGATAACAGTGTAATGTTTCCTTATGAGACTGTGTTGATTTAATGATAGAAAAAGACAGAGATGGAAGAAGGAGAGTGTTCAGTTCAAAAAGGGGGACTTTTTATGGTGAGAATGGGGTTGGTGCAGGAAGCATGGACACAGGAGGGTGAGTGAGGGGATTTTTGGCATGGAAGAGTTTCCTATCTCCAGACAGACAGGGCCAGAGTGATAATGAGCTCAAGGGACCATGTAAACCACAACCTGTGTGTATGTGTGTAAATGTGCGTTTTGGGTGGAGCGCCTGACTTTGCAAAATAACCTCTTATCTGTTTTATCAGATAGAGCACTGGTCATTCTGGACATCCTGTGAAACTCCCCTCACTTTTAAAAAGTTTATATAAATATGAGACTCAGCACTGAGACTTCTTTCATATGTGTCTGAGAAGACTGTATCATTAAGAATAGCAATGTTTTACAGTCAGCATTACTGTCTGCACAGTATAAGCATCATGACAAATATTATTTGGTATTTGTTGGAACTCCAAGTATACAGGTCCTTCTCAAAAAATTAGCATATTGTGATAAAGTTCATTATTTTCCATANTGAAGAGAAAGTTGAGAGACGCAAGACCCAACACTCTGGATGAGCTTAAGGCCGCTATCGAAGCATCCTGGGCCTCCATAACACCTCAGCAGTGCCACAGGCTGATTGCCTCCATGCCACGCTGCATTGAAGCAGCCATTTCTGCAAAAGGATTCCCGACCAAGTATTGAGTGCATAACTGAACATAATTATTTGAAGGTTGACTTTTTTTGTATTAAAAACACTTTTCTTTTATTGGTCGGATGAAATATGCTAATTTTTTGAGATAGGAATTTGGGGTTTTCATGAGCTGTATGCCAAAATCATCAGTATTAAAACAATAAAAGACCTGAAATATTTCAGTTGGTGTGCAATGAATCTAAAATATATGAAAGTTTAATTTTTATCATTACATTATGGAAAATAATGAACTTTATCACAATATGCTAATTTTTTGAGAAGGACCTGTAGGTGAAACATCTCAATACCATGACAATATTTTAATGTTGAATTTTAATTTTAACCCTGAATTACAATTATAGTATTTATTTATTTATAAAATATATCAAGTTAAATTAAAAACATGAAATATTGACATAAGTTAAATATTACAATATTAAAAATCATTAATTGAATCAAGTTAAATATTTCAGTATTATTTTTTTATTTAATCAAGTAAAATAGTGTAACATTTTTAATGTAATCAAGTTAAATATTTTACTTGTTGTATTTGAAGTTCATTTTAAAGGGTTGTCAATTTATTTAAAATATTGAATTAATTATGTTATATATTTTTATTTAAATAATTGTGCAATTGAATGTGTTCAATTGACAGACATATTTTAAACCTATATTGACCTAAATATTTTTAAACCTATTTAAACCTTTTTTTTTTTTTTTAAATGAACCTGTAACATCTAAATCTCAGGTACCAGAGTAACATTAAATTTAAAAAACAGGTGGATTTTGAAACATGGCTGAACCAAGCCTGCACCCCAACATGTGTCTCTGATCTAATAATTTCAGTTTATAGACAGAGGTTAATGAGACCTGTTACTTAAAGCCAACAGATACTGAAGGGTGTTAGTTTTAACACATATCTGCTCTTTTATAAACACAGACCAACTTCTAATATGAAGCTGCACGTCATGGCACAGGGCCTGCATGGCTAATTCATTTAGCACACTGAAGTAGATGAGTCCACTTAAACTACAGGATCATCTTAAATACCATTTATTCCATAGCCAATATAGAATACTATATTAACTACTACAGCAGGTCACTGTTTGGTTTATGCATTTTTGGCTAAATGCCCCGAGGCCTGTTTGCGGCTAATATGGAGAGAAATGAAGAATTCTTATATAAACAATTACTGTGGAGTCATAAAGTCTATACACACAGAGATGTCACACACTTATAACTATATTTAAATATATGTTTTATTGCTAAATATGAATATACGCTACCAGTCAAAAGTGTGGGGTCAGTAAGAGTTTTAATTATATTCAGCAAAGATGCATTAAATTGATCAAAAGTGACAGTAAAGACTTTTACATTGTTAAAAAAAAAAATCTATTTAAAATAGGGGTGAATTCAGTTTGATTGGGATAATATTTTCAAGTCATCTCAATGGCAAAAACTGACCCTAAAGGCTGCTCTTTTTGAACTTTCTATTCATCAAAAAATCATGCAAAAATGTATCACGTTTTTCACAAAAATATTAAGCTTTTTAACAGTGATAAAAATAAGAAATGTTTCATGAGCACCAAATCAGCATATAAAAATGATTTCTGAAAGATCATGTGACACTGAAGACTGGAGTAATGATGCTGAAAATTCAACTTTGCGGTCACAGAAATAAATTACATTTTAAAATATATTAAAATAGAACAGTTACTTTAAATTGTAATAATATTTCACAATATTGCTGTGTTTATGTATATGATCAAATAAATGCAGCCTTAGTGAGCGTTTCTTTCGAAAACATAAAACAATTTACTGACACCAAATTTTGAACAGTATTGTAAATGTAACTTATATTTTGTAAAAGTGATCTGTGGCAAACGTGTTGTCTGAACATCTGTAACATACAAATGCACCTGTGTGTGTGGCTGCTGATCTTGTGTGTTTCTAGAGGACTTTCAGTCTGAGATTTACTCTTAAAGGTCCCCTCAGCATCCCGAGGGATAATTCCCTGCAGCCAATGTAAACAGTGTGTAAATAATGGCCTCTCCCTCACAATCACACACACTCCGCCCAGAACTTAAAGATTACAAAGTGTGTTTGCCGCTTACAGTAAACTCTGACCTGCCCGTGTTTGTCGCTGGTAATTAAAAGGATAAGTGCTCTCTGAAAACACAAAAAGTTAGCTTAGATAAGTCAATGAAGACATACATAAGCTAAATATTTGTATAGTGTCAGGCTTACTTTAATTAATTGTCTACATGTTTGATAAAATATTGGCTACTGATAATTAATAATAAAATAATAATAAAAGAGATTTGTTCAATACCAAACTTTTCATTTTAGTTCCACAAATATAATTTCGTAAGGTATTTGTAATGTTCTTTATGAAAAAAGAAAAAGAAAAAAAAGAATTCCTTTTCCAGGTTGGTATCGTAACGATCTTCTGTCAGTGAGTCAAAATTCCAAGTGTTGTGGTCATACAGCCACATGTTCAACCTCCACACAGCACAGGACAGGGAGAAGGAGAGATTGCAGTGGCACAAACATAGTAATTAAACAGCTGTTCTTCCTCGAGCAGGTGTGTGATTATGTGAGCGTGTCGTCTTTGAGAACTGTCCTCTCTGAGAACTTTCCAGGTGCATGTTAACATTCTGTCTGTGGTATTTACAAACTCAGGAAAACATTCACATGGGAGAGAAGACACGCTCCCAGTCTCACTGTCCAAGGGGTCAGAGAGGTTATTTGTATTATCAGTCACAGGCAATCGGTGAACGACAAGTGAAATTCTATATATATATATATATATATATATACTGCACTGTACATGCAACCAAATCTAATAACGTTCATGTTTATGAGATGCATTTGGTGTTTTGGGTTTGATCTTAAATGAGACTTCATGGAGCCAGTTTCTTAAACCAAGATTAGCTGGTTTGCCACAGAACTAGCCTAATAAAACTAGGCTTGTAGATCTAAAAGAAAACGCTAGTGCATACGCTGTAAAAAATTATTTTCATGATTTGTTATCACAACATTTTTTCGGTAACACGTTACAATAAGGTTCATTAGTTAACATTAGTTAACTACATTGGTTAACATGAACTAATAATGAACTGCGCTTAAACAGCATTTATTAATCTTTGTTAATGTTAATTTCAACATTTACTAATACATTATTAAAATTTTGTTAACATTAGTTAATGCACTGTGAACTAACATGAACAACGTACTCGGTTACTGACGTAACCTCGGTTCCCTGAGATACGGAACGAGTACTGCGTATGGGGAAAAGTCTCCCTTTTTCCCCGTTACTGAAGCCTTTTTCAATAACGCAGTGCAACTGCACCGTCATTGGTTCACTCATAGACAAGTCGTTGAACCAATGACGGCGCGGCACGGCCGCGCAGCCTATAGGCGAAGAGCGCGCGAATCTTCCCGCCGAAATGGGCGGGGCAGGTGACTATATAAGCCGGCGATTCGCCATAGGACATCAGGTCATACGACTGAAGCGACGACACTGAAGCCGCAGCCCTGTGGCACGGCAAGAACGCAGTACTCGTTCCGTATCTCAGGGAACCGAGGTTACGT
>RJVU01067793.1:1650337-1720308 GCA_003731715.1 Anabarilius grahami | reverse complement strand
CTGATGTCCTATGGCGAATCGCCGGCTTATATAGTCACCTGCCCCGCCCATTTCGGCGGGAAGATTCGCGCGCTCTTCGCCTATAGGCTGCGCGGCCGTGCCGCGCCGTCATTGGTTCAACGACTTGTCTATGAGTGAACCAATGACGGTGCAGTTGCACTGCGTTATTGAAAAAGGCTTCAGTAACGGGGAAAAAGGGAGACTTTTCCCCATACGCAGTACGAAGTGGAGTATCGAAAGGGAACTGTATTTTCATCAACTAACGTTAACGAAGATTAGTAAATCTTTATTAGTAAAACAGTACAAATGTATTGTTCATGGTTAGTTCATGTTAGTTAAAGGGTTAGTTCCCCCATAAATGAAAATTCTGTCATTTATTACTTATATAGTGATGGCCGATTTCAAAACACTGCTTCATGAAGCTTCGGAGCGGTATGAATCTTTTGTGTCGAATCAGCGGTTCGAAGCGCCAAAGTCACGTGATTTCAGCAGTTTGGCGGTTTGACACGCGATCCGAATCATGATTCGACACAAAAGATTCATAACGCTCCAAAGCTTCCTGAAGAAGTGTTTTGAAATCGGCCATCACTATATAAGTTGTTATTTAGTTTTTTTGCCACACCAAAAATATTCACGTCACTTTATAATATTAATATTGAACCACTGTACTCACATGAACTGATTTAAATATGTTTTTAGTACATTAATGGATCTTGAGAGAGGAAATGTCATTGCTGGCTATGCAGGCCTCACGGAGCCATCGGATTTCAACAAAAATATCTTAATTTGTGTTCCGAAGATTAACGAAGGTCTTACGGGTGTGGAACGACATGAGGGTGAGTAATAAATGACATTATTTTCATTTTTGGGTGAACTAACTCTTTAATACATTAACTAATGTTTAACTAATGAACCTTATTGTAAAGTGTTACCATTTTTTCTTTTGCCAAATCAATTTCAATAATATTTTGAGTTTCTGTTGATTAAACCAATCGCCTTCATTGTATTGACTCAAATTTTTAACTTTAAATTTTAAGGCAACCAGGTAACTTACTTTTTTAAGTTAAACCAACAATTCTTTTTTACAGTGTATACATACACATGTACATTGCATAAGAGTCATCAGATGGTTGTTTAAAAGATTCTTTCTAAGATTTTACATTGGATGATGGTAATCCATGTTCACTACCTGACGTGAATCAATTTTAAACAATCATGTGATGACTCTTTTGCAATGTATGTGTATGTATATGCTCTAGAGTTTTCTTTTAGATCTACAAGCCTTATTTAATTTTCTATGGCAAACCAGCAAACCTTGTTTTAAGAAACTGGCTCCATGAAGTCTCATTTAAGATCAAATCCAAAACACCAAATGCATCTCATAAACATGAGCGTCATTAGATTTGGTTGCATGTTCAAACAGGATGGAGAGATTAAATTTTCTTTCTCAGGAGGAACTATAAATGTGTAAGTTCAGGTGCTGGGCAGGAAAACACAGAAAAGAGCAAATACTGTTTTGCACCAGACGTACAATAAATGTACAGTGAGTGAGAAAAAAAAAGCATAGCATGAATATGGTTCCTTCTCTATAAAATGCTCCAAGTGTGTGGTCTGTCTGCTTCTTAAGCGCTTGTGGTCACTGTTAAGAAAGTCCTTACACTCTTTCATCATTTCATCTAATCAGTGGCTGTTTTTCCATTAGTTGAGTGAAACTATCTGCCCTCGCTGCTGAACATTGACTACCAGTAGATGTCTAACAGCTTCAGCTTATACCTTATTAAAGTTTGGTTTCTCTAAGTGGTGCTACAAAGCTTTGGTTGAAAAGAGAGCTCATTTCATCAGTCACTCAATATAAATGATGCCAGCTCCCTACTGCTGAGTTCCTTGGTTTGTGTAAGCGTAAACCATTTACCATACTTGAGTAATAAGGCATGATAGTGAGGCATGTGAAGACACAATCTATCAAAGTGTGGCTTGATTGGAATGATAGAAGAAGGTGCCATGTGAATTTTTACACATGGCCTTAAACTGGCATTTTCTTTACTGACACATTATCAAATCAATGTTATGGCTCACAGTCAATTAAAATGAGTCCCGGCTTTTGATCCTGATCCCGATCTCTGTGGTCTCACCTCTAGCAGCAAGGCTCAGAGAAAGATATTACGTCATCTTCTATCAACCACTGTCTATGTCAGGCAGTTTAAGCTCAGATACAGTGCTGTACTCATACTGTTCATGTGAATGAGAAAGATGTACTAATCTGACATGTTAAATTCTTTTAGAACAGGAGCTGACAACTTTTTCTGAACCAAGTACACAATACCAAAGCTCTCAACCAAGTGAAGAACCACATTATGTAAAAAAATATATATTTGGATTTTCTTAGTAACACTACATAACTTTCAATAATAAAACTTCGAAACTTGCTGAAAACTTATAATTACATAACTACACTCTTAATTACTTGCATTTGTTTGATGGCCAAAAATATTTTGAGAACAACTATAGAGAAAAAATGATCTACATTTACAAATTCCGTATTAAAAAATTTTTTGAAACATAACATTTTCTTTTATATTCTACTTTTTTATCTTCATTAGATTCTATACACTCTAAAAAATGCTGGGTTAAAAACAACCCAAGTTGGGTTGAAAATGGACAAACCCAGCAATTGGGTTGTTTTCACCCAGCGGCTGGGTTGAATGTTTGCCCAACCTGCTGGGTAGTTTTATTTAACCCAAATATTGTTTAAAAATTACTGTATTTCTTGCTTAAAATGAACCCAAAATATGTTGGAAATTAACATTTATTAATATGTTTAATAAACAAACATTTATTAATATTTTTTTTGAATTTGAATAATATTTAAACAATAAACATTTATTAAATTGCTTATTAATAAATGCTCATCTTTTTGATTATTATTGTTGCCTCTAGTAATTATGAGTCTGATTTTTAATTTCCAACCTATTTTGGGTTCATTTTAAGCCAGACCTATAGTAATTTGTAAACAATTGTTGGGTTAAATAAAACTACCCAGCAGGTTGGGCAAACATTTAACCCAACTGCTGGGTCAAAACAACCCAATCGCTGGGTTTGTCCATTTTCAACCCAACTTGGGTTGTTTTTAACCCAGCATTTTTTAGAGTGTAGTTTCTATTTGTTGTTAAATATCAGTCCACTGACCCTCTGAAGTATGTTTGTGGACCCGCAGTTGAAACGATATAATGTATTAGGACATTATTATTTAAATTTATGTCATCTAAATGACAATTGTGTATGCTTTTGTACATTGAACACACATTTTAACAAAAGGCAGCATGCAGGAAAAACACGCATGAACACGCACACATACATACAGTATATACACACATTAGGTTTTCATGTTTTATGGGGACATTCCATAGAAATAATGATGTTGATACCGTACAAACTGTATATTCTAACCCCTAACCCTAAACCTACCCATCACAGGAAACTTTCTGCATTTTTACATTTTCAAAAAACATCACTTAGTATGATTTATAAGCTTTTTTCCTCATTAAGACCAAAAGGATTTCAGATATTGCCATCTTTGTGGGGACAGTTTGTCCCTATAATGTAGGATTTACCTGAACCAAACACACACACACACACACACACACACAGGAGGAGTTTGTCTAATGTTCAGCAGACATTTGTAATGTTCCTTTCAATCACCCGAACAAAGCCACGCAGGTCAAAATGTAGGAAAATTGAAACCTCTTCAAAAGCCCTTATACAGCAGCCTTTTAAGGGTTATTTCACCCAAAAATGAAAATTCTGTCATTTATTACTCACCCTCAATTCGTTCCACACCCGTAAGACCTTCGTTAATCTTCGGAACACAAATTAAGATATTTTTGTTGAAATCCGACGGCTCAGTGAGGCCTGCATAGCCAGCAATGACATTTCCTCTCTCAAGATCCATAAATCTACTTAAAACATATTTAAATCAGTTCATGTGAGAACAGTGGTTCAATATTAATATTATAAAGCGACAAGAATATTTTTTGTGCACCAAAAAAAACAAAATAATGACTTATATAGTGATGGCCGATTTCAAAACACTGCTTCATGAAGCTTCGGAGCGTTATGAATCTTTTGTGTCGAATCAGCGATTCAGAGCGCCAAAGTCACATGATTTCAATAGTTTGGCGGTTTGACACGCGATCCGAATCATGATTCGACACAAAAGATTGATAACGCTCCGAAGCTTAATGAAGCAGTGTTTTGAAATCGGCCATCACTATATAAGTCGTTATTTAGATTTTTTGGTGCACCAAAAATATTCTCGTCGCTTTATAATATTAATATTGAACCACTGTACTCACATGAACTGATTTAAATATGTTTTTTGTACATTAATGGATCTTGAGAGAGGAAATGTCATTGCTGGCTATGGAGGCCCCACTGAGCCATCGGATTTCAACAAAAATATCTTAATTTGCGTTCTGAAGATGATCAAAGGTCTTACGGGTGTAGAACGACATGAGGGTGAGTCATAAATAATAGAATTTTCATTTTTGGGTGAACTAACCCTTTAAACTGTGTGTGTGTGTGTGTGTGTGTGGTTCAGGAATACCCTGTACGTTATGGGGACAAAATGTCCCCACAAAAGATGGTAATGTCCAAAAACCTTGTCCTTGTGGGGACTATTGATAGTCCCCATATAACATGAAAGCCCAACATGTATGTGTGTGTGTGTGTGGTAGGCAGAATGTGAAGCTATAAGTTTAACAGCAATAGCTGCTCGAAAAGAACTCGTAAACATGCCACTAGGACCTTGACCTTGCAGTAAACAGCTCCACTCCCCATGGTACCTCTCTTTCACTCCTTCTTATTTCTTTCTATCTCACTTCCTCTGCTTTTTTCAACTTAACCTCACCCCGTCTGTCCTCTTCTAAACCTTTGACCCAAATTTGTCGTCAAAATTTTAAAACATATTTGTGATTTTACATCATTCTATAATAAAGCACAACAGAGTCTGCATATCATCTTTGTTTAGTTGTCAAATGAATTATATTATCATTTAAATTTAACTATGCTAAAGCATTTAGTTGAATTACTCATTCTCTGTCAGGGCATCTGCTCTGCTCCTCTTGAGCCAGACTCTGCTTTCAAACAATCCCTGTCGTTTAACATTAGCCAGAGAACTGCCATAAAAACATCTCAAAAGAATAATTACCAAGCATTTAACCCTTGTGTTTTGGACCGAAGCAGAGTGACTGTCATAATTCACTTCCCCCCGAGCAGATGATGCTCAACACGTGGTGGTGATGATGTCGTTCTCCAAAATAAACAAACATAAATTCATTTTGTCAGTCAGTTTAATGACAAGATGATATTTTCTTCTACTGCACAACCTTTGAATCACATTTGTTATTCTATTTATTTAATATTTCACCCTGCCAATGAATTTAAAAGGGTTTTTTTGTAATATTGGGTTTTTATGTAGTGTTTGAAGCTCAAATTTCAGTCTGACTAATCAAACACCTGGCGAAAGTGTTACGCTATCAATTTATTTTCAAAGAAAAGCTGAACACAATGATGAAAACGTAGTGATTTTAAGTCCTTCTCAAAAGGCATAATACTTCAGCAAACAGGTCTCTCAGAAGTGGAGCTGTTGCTAGCAGACTCATTGTCATATGGAGCGCTCTGTAACCACACCCTTTAAATAATTGCTCAGGAGGTGTGGTTACAGGTGTGGCCCTTGGCATTCTTCAGTTATCACCAGCTTGACTAAGAGATAATTGCCTTTACAACCTGTAATATACAGTCCTCGCTGAGTGTTTCGATAAGATGCACATGAAAGGTCACGTCCACGGTAACATGGGCTTTCATCTTGATCAAAACCAAGAGCTGGGACAGAATAAAATGCAGATACATACTCAGCTGCTGATTGAAGCTCTCTTTAGTTAAACCACTACATCTTATACTACCTATTCACTACATACACACACTACCATTCAAAAGTTTGTGGTCGGTATGATTTTTTTTATGTTTTTGAAAGAAGTCTCGCCAAAGCTGCATTTATTTGATCAAACATACAGTCAAAATTGTAATATATTGAAACATTATTACAACTGTTTTCTATATGAATATTTCTATATTCCTGTGATGGCAAAGCTGAATTTTCAGCAGTCATTTCTCCAGTCTTCAGGGTCACATGATCCATCAGAAATCATTCTAATATGATGATTTGATGCTCAGGAAACATTTCTCATTATTATCAATGTTGCTTAATATTTTTGTGGAAACTAGTGCATTTTTTTCAGGATTTTTTTATTTGTAGAATAACATTTATTTGAAAGAAATCATTTGTGACATTATAAATGTCTTTACTGTCACTTTTGATCAATTTAATGTATTCTTGCAAAATCAAAGCTTTTTTTTTTTTTTTTTTCAAAAACTAAAAACTTACTGACCCCAAATATAAAAGTGGAGCTGGGGAAGGTTTCAGAGAAACTCTGAAAGTGTGCTGCAAACTGCAATATCAAACACTATCCAGCTATTTAAATGTTTAACAGCGAGCTCATTGGCTGCAGAAGCGACAGGAACCAATCAGCTTGTGTCACGTAGTAAACGATCAAAGACTATAGAATAACACAAGACGCGTCACTCTTATTGTTTTGAATGGGAGAAAGTGCTACGCGCAACATGACGGAATAAGTCCCGCCTTCTAAATAAGAGCCAATCGCCAATTGGTAAAGTCATGGCGTCACTGCAGCAGCCATTAGAAGCTCCGGCTCCTATAGAAACATTCAGAAGTACGCTTCCTATAGAGATGCGCACTTAGGACTGCGCATGCGCATTAGCTTAGTCCAGCCTAAAAAATAGTTTTTTTTGTCATAATTTGAGCGTTTAGAAACAAAATGTATGAGACAGTTGTTGTCAGTTCAGTTGTTTCATTGGTGATTTCAATTATGAAATTTAATCGAAAGCTTGGCAAACAGCTTTGGAGAATTAGATTTTTCTCCATTCAGAGAGATAGGAGCTGCACTTGCATGCCCGAGAGGCATTTCAAAGATGGCCGCCGAGTGAAATGACTTTGTAAACGATGTAAATGTCAACAGGTTGGATTAAGGACCAATCTGATTCGTACACATATAATAAAACATATGATTGGTATAGATATAATAAATAAGAAAACAGTAATACTTAAATTGTTAACAACCATACAGGGTGTGGCTCTGTCAATTTCCATGCTATTAAACTCTTAGTAAACTGTGTCAAATGTATTGAAAGAAAAAAAAAATTCAAAAAAGGCCAAAAGGAAGTGCCGAGGTACATCAATGCCGGCGCTTTTCAGTGGCAGCGTAGCAAAGACAGAAGAGCGAGAGACACAGACTGCTCTTCTTTCAGTGCTGTAATCCAGGGCTCTGCACTCACAATACACACACATTATATCTCTGCAGGAGGCCTCAGGCTACGGCTGCCAAATCAGGGTGTGTGTCACAGTTTTAAAAGGAGAGAAGAAAAAAGATAAGAGGCTTCTCGGGCCAGGAGCCAATTCTGTCTGTGAAATCCATTATTAGTCTCGAGCATGCACGCAACCTTTAGTCTTTTTTTTTATTTTCTTCTGACTCTTTCTACCATTCTCACCTTTGTTTTGATGATTTTCCTTCCTACCTCCCACTTCAAATTCATTAGAGGACATTTTCAGCCTTTTTGGCAGCGATGAAATGTCTACATTTACGAAGACACAGTATTGCCATAATAACTTCACAATCACTTGATCAAAAAACATCCTAGAAATCCAGGTGAGATTAGATCTTTTTTTGTTCAGAAAAAAAAAACCTAGAGAAAAGTGCTAGCTTTCCTTTACACACATAACCTGAGTAGAGATAAAATACCACATTCATCATTATTATCATTAGATAGATAGATAGATAGATAGATAGATAGATAGATAGATAGATAGATTAGATAGATAGATAGATAGATAGATAGATAGATAGATAGATAGATAGATAGATAGATAGATAGATAGATAGATAGATAGATAGATAGATAGACATTTGCATTATAAACATAATCTTGACATTTGAGTAAATGTTTAGACATGAGAGGTAGATGGGGACATCATTCCGGTTTGTGTTTTGTGGACATCAAAGATTGTCTCTCGGCTCTTTGAGTTGTTCAAATATTTAGGTTCTGTGTCCAGTACATGGACTCTCGTCAGAGGACTGTCACTTGAGTTTCCATGCCAACAGGTTTCTTCCAAATTCTGCCTGCATAAATAAGCATTGTGGGATGAAATTTTGTGTTTGTTTGTTGGGAGTGGCCTGGTTTATTTCATTGGTAGAACTGATAAATAATCAACTGAGGTAAGGAGAAGATCTGTTGTTAATGTCAGAATTACAGACTGGGCTGGATTTTTACATTTTTTATAAAGACGAACAGTATATATATAAAAAAAGAATATGTAAATAAATATATATATGTACACACACACATATATACTGTGTATATATATATATATATATATATATAAAACGTACATTTGACTGATGTGCCGGATGTATTCTAATGAATTTGAGACCTGGATTGGCTAATCACACACACATCACAGACAGACTGTTAATAATAATGGCCCTTGAGGCCACAGAATGGTTTAAATGTAAAAATTTGAATATTATCTATCTAAAGGAACTATGTCCAGAGGCTACATGGGGAGGGGGCTCAATAAAGCTACACTCCTGAATAGGAGGACAGCAATGGCAGTTTGAAGTCAATTCAAAACAAATTAAGCTTGTAAAGGAGGCTCAGCTGGTGCCCTTGTTAAATTTGCATGTCAATACAAACGGCCTTGCTGACTACTGCCACGGCAATGAGTGATGCAAACACACCTCATGCTGCTTTTATATAGACCAGAGAGGAAATCTGACGTGTTTTTATTTTATTTTACAAAACGCATTGATTTTGTAAAATAAAATCTAATTCCAAACTCTCTCTATTCATTGATTGTTCATTTAATAAAATGTAAATGTAAAAATATTATTCCAGAGTGGCCTGTTAACTGCAACTACTGACCATAAAAAAAAAGTGAACAAATTTTTTTTTTAAATAGGGAGGGGGGACTATTAAGTTGGGGTCAAAAAGTGAATAAAACTTATTTGGAGACACATTTGATTAAAGCACATTTAGTCTCTGAAGCAGATGATTGGCCAAAGTGAAGCTGAGAACACAATGAGATCATTAGCTCGTCCAAACTCTCAGGCTTTTGTTATCATTAACCGAGCGCTAATAGTCCAGGGGGAGGCTAAACTCAGTAATGCTAGCGCCTGTTAAGTGGACCGCCAGCTAATGGCGTCTTCCTGGGGTCCTGACATACAGCAAGGTCAGCTGAGACACATGGGAGAGAGAGAGAGAGAGAGAGAGAGAGGAAAACATTTCAATGAAGAAAGAAGTTCAAGGTATTATATAATCATGTTTTTATGACTTTGTTATAGGGGTTTTTGAAATGGTATTTTCAATTTTTTTATTCAACTTGTAAATACATCACTATAGATGTCTATAACAACATAACTTTCTGTAAAGCTGTTTTGAAACATTGGTATAGTAAAAAACTATACAAATAAACTATACTTTTTTAAACATTTTAAATTCATATCTTCAAAATCAAGTTCTGATGTTCATCGGATAATTTTTAACACACATTTGGAGCTATTCACATGCATTGGCCTAAAAAGTATACTTTTGGAAAGTGTAAATGTGAAATAAATAACAAATAAAAATGTATGAAACTCATGAAATAAAATATCAAAGAGTCATCTACAAACAAATGATGCTAGAGCTTTTCTCAGAACTAACTTCACTTTCTAAGCCAATTTTGCTGTGACTTTTATCCTTTTTTTCTTTATTGATGTATGAACCCAGCTAAAAGGGAATGTTCTCAGAAATTATGGCAAGGTTATGAACAAATGTTGTTTACAAACATTAAATAAATATTCGTTCAAATTTATTTGGTCTTTATGAATGTTCTCAAAATGTTAGTATAAAAAAATGACATATACATTGTTAATGGAACTTTTTTCCAGAAACATTTTAATTAGAAGTTAATTTAACGTTTTTTTTTTAAATGTTACTACCTGTTTCAGAATGTTCAGAGAACATACAAAAGTAACATTCCCATAATGTTCACAAATAATGTTCCCTTAACGTTCATATAACCCAGTAGTTTTTTTTTATGTTCACAGAACATTAAGTAATAACATTTTCATAGCTTAAGGTTTAATGGGAACGGTAGCAAACACTCTTAGAACATATTGTTTTGTTAGCTGGGAAGTTCACACAGGTGTCATTCATCACATTAACTATGTACATGTTACAACCAGAAAGTGTCTTAGTTTTAACCACTATATAAATTGTTTTATTTAAAAACGTACAAACTTCTTTTTGCAAAATATTTGGCTTGAAAAGTATGCTTGTAAAAGATGTGTTCAATAGTTTCTAATCTAATGCACTCATTTTAAAGACATTTTAAGCATATTTTATATTTTTTTCCCTTAATTTAAAATGCTTTTTTTGTGGCCACTGTATATAAACCTAATCATTTTTTGCCCTTCACAAATGTATTTTATGAAATAAAGTACTTTTACAATATTTTCAGGGTTATTTGCTCCTTTTTCATCTCAAGGAGTTGATTTCACCAACAATCCTCTGAAAAAGAGGGGCAGCTGTCACGTGGAGTCTCTGCCGTGAATCTACCGCAATGAACTTTATCACAGAGGAATGTTAGCAATGGCTGCTGGTCTTAAGGACATTTAGTGTGTGAAGCTGCAATCATGTTTTCAAAGTAGGTCAAAAAAAGTTTCACAGTTCTCAAATCTGCCCGTGATTTGTGGATTGTAAAGTCAAGCCAGAGTGCATACAAGGGAATTACTGTGTTCAGCGAGTGCAGGCGAAGGACTCTGAACTCACAGCTTACCGACATTCCCTCACTTACTAAATAAATACTCGCTCTACCTCCAGTATTAATCCCAAGAGAGCAGCTGAGAAAGCCAGAGAGATGTAATGTGTCCCTTTTGGAGGGGTTTCAGAGATGACGCAGTCAGATGAAGGGCACTACTTTAGAACAAGGCCTCTGTGTCAGTTTCCCTGCTACTGACTGACCTTCATCACTCAAACACACACACACACACACAGTTGAATAGAGCTAAAAAACACAACTACACAAATCTGTTTGATTAATGAAATCATAAGCAGAGGCGTGTGATTTGTTACAGTCAAGATTGGATCCTTTATTCATACAATTTGACTACAACAAACCTTTTTTGTACCCTGGTGTCAGTGTAAAATTCTTCAACAAAAAAAAAGCCGCTTCGAATGCAACTTTCCAACCATCCCATAGTCATCTTGTCCGTTTTAGACAAATGTGCAAAATAAGACCGTCTTTACGAATCCTTCAGTGTCATTCCAGGATCCACAGGACACGGCTTGGTGGGTAAAGGGGCGGGGTTTGCAGTCCTTAGCCCCGCCCACTTTCATATTCACCACAACCCCACAGTGACCGGCCATTCTAATTCAAGTAAAGTGCTCTTTTGAGAAAACACAAAAATTTGCGTCCTTGAAATTTCTTCGCTCCCTATGGAGACAATAAAATAACGCACCAAGCGGGACGATAATAAAATTACGACAGCAAACTACACAGTTACCCTTTTGTGCCCGGACGAGTTCCGAGTAGTCATACGAACTCCAGCTTGCCCTGCCCCGAGTACATCCCCCAGTGCACCAGAGATAGTAGGCGTTCGCCTCCACTTCCTCCTCCCGCGCACAACTCCGTCTGCCGCAGTTTATCGCAGCCCAGACAGCAGTTCTCATGTCCTGTTACCGGCACCATGCACTCCAAGTCCAACTTGGCCACGTGGCCTTTCTTGGCATGGTGGTGTCCATGAAAACTGTAATGCAGGCGAGACAGCATCTGTTGGCGCTGGGCCTGTAGACGCTTGTTTTCGCTACGAAGCATTCGCAACGCCAGCATAATCAGCAGAACCAGGATAAGGCCACCCGCGATGGGAACTGCTATCACTGCCGCCCGGAACCACACCTCTTTAGCGGACGTTAACTCTTGTACTCTTGTGATCAGGTTCTGATTGGAGCTGTGGTATCGGTCTAGACAGAAAGAAAGCATAGTAAGATATGGAGACTGCATTGGAAATGAAAAAACAGCATGAGATTTAATGCAAACGTGTTACGTTTATACTTGTTCCACTCTCTCTTTAATATCTCGGCGCACCTTTTTCATTAAACGGGATTAAATTTATGTGATTCAAGCCGTCTGTCAAAGGACGCTGTGGGAAGCACATTCCAGCACAGTGGGAATGTTTCATGATCCACGTGCAATGAAAAGTATGTGATCTGAATCCAAGTGCTAAAAGGTAAACTGCCAGCAACCCGCAAACTCAAGCTGCACTGGAAACCATTAAATATCAGGAGCCATGAGAACAGTAAAAGTCAATGTGTGCGCACATATATTTCTGATACTTAAGTATCTGTCACAAGGGTCCATGTTTGAACAGGATTGACGTCAGACATCAGTAAAGATAATAGCCTACTTCGATTAGATAAAAAAACAACTATCTTCTCATAAGGGAATAACTGTGTCCTATTCAATGCCAGACATTCTATACCAAGGCAGGAAAACTTCACCCAGAAATTACAATTCTTTCATCATTTATTCACCCTCATGTCATTCCAAACCTGTATGACTTTTTTTCTTGCTTCTGTGGAATATAAGATTTCATTGTATGGACAAAAAGACATTTTTCAAAAATATCTTTTATGCTCCATAGAAGAAAGAAAGTCATGCAGTTTTGAAACGATATGAGGATGAGAATTTTCATTTTTGGGTGATCCCTTTAAAATGTGAAACAAACATATGATACAATCTACTCAGATGGCTTTCGTTTCTTGCACATTTGTGTATCTCACCTGTTGAGTCACCTCGAGGGTGCGTAAGGTCATGCAGACCCCTGTAGTTACACATATCATCATGGCAACACTCTACGGGAGAAGAGCTTCCGCTGGAAACATCCATGTTTTTGCTGGAGCACACATCCGCAGAGTTTAAAAGCGAATCTACGCAGCCGTGCGTTAGAGGTGAGTTTGTGTTAAGTGGGTCCAGGACCTTAGTGAAGCACGCGTTGAGCTCAGATTTACACATGTATCCAGTGGCAACGCAGTGCGGTGCGTCACAGTAGCACCTGATCTCTCCTGCAAAACAGAGAAGTTGTGTTAGTTAAAAATTTTGAAAAGAAAACTGGTCATCATCTGTGATAACAGATAACACTGGAATTAAATGCACCATCTTGGATGTATTAAATCATAAAACATTAATATTATGTATATAATAAAATATAAAACTGCCCAGATGTGTTTCCAGGAAACTGAACTTTCCAAAGAATCTTGACAAATTTGCCCAGTACAGCGTGGGAATGCTGAAATTCCCATCACATCCATTCCAACAGAAATTGAGCATTTTACTAGGAAATTAAACTGTGCAGTTTTTCTAACATTACTAGATGCTAAAAACTGGTTAACTTTATTACTAAGAAGGCGTTCTTCATTTCGCCAAATAGGATGTGAGGGAAAATAAGCAACTAAAGCTAAACTACTCAGTTCTTATTCCAGAAAAAGCCAAAAAGAGACAGGGTTAACAAAGTGCTGTGACTAAGTGTTTGTGTCAGAACACTAATATATGGCAATTCTGTTCAACACTGTAACTGTGTCATGGCTTTTTATGCAAGGGATCCTTTTAGTCTGTCTTATAAAACAGGAACCGTGTAGCTTATAATTAGTGGTTTGTTTGCCAAAGTCAATTTCTTTCAACCCAAATGGAAACTCGTAAAGGGGGGTGAGAGCAGGACTCCTTTTTCAGTTAGCACGCAAGCTCACTTGTGGTCAAACCTGGCACCGAGTCGGAGGGTAACTTTTAAAGGGAAAGTTCACCGAAAAATACAAATTATCTTTCTTTTTTTTCACACTCGTGTTGTTTCATACCTGTATGACCTTCTTTCTTATGTAGAACACAAAAAGAGATGTTAAGAACTGACAGTCACGGTTACCATTCACGTTTGTTGCATCTTTTTTTCAAAACAATGAATGTGAATGGTGACTGGGACTGTCATGCTGTTTAACATCTACTTTTGTAATACAGATTTGGGGCGACATGTGGAGGAATTAACAATTCCTTTAAAGTTTCCTCAGAAGAATTGAGGTAAAAAATGTAGCGTGGTCAAGTATAAGACGACAGATTGTTAACATTTCGCGCTTGTACATTATTTACGGTTAAAATATATGTAAGTGGTCAGTCAGTCCGGACTCTGCGCGTGGATGTGAAACAAAACACTAAACACACACCACTACACGAACACAAATAAACACGGCCTTTGTATTGTTGTAAACTGCTTGTGTACACTGTCCGAGGCTGGAGTTACATGTCATCTCATTAGTTTGAGAAATCACTTCTTATCAGTTAGACTAAATGGGTTTATTACTTACTTTGTGACTGGTTGTTGTATTGAATAAAAACGAAGTATATGTTCTTGGTAACTGTTGCAAATCAATATTTAGCAAAGGCTCAGAAAATGACACTGCTGTGTTTTGGAACATAATAGCTGGTCTAAAGTTGGCAATTTATACCACTTTAGACCAGCAACAAAATGGGAATGTTTTTGGAACATGTTAACCAGTCTTTAGCAGCTAGAAACATTTTTAATCGGCACATCCAACATGCTTTAGAGACCACATTCTTCTTTTTTTCTACAATATCGACTCGCCTGTATATTCGAAAATGGACGACCAAAGCAAAATGCAAGTTGTAAAGACAGTCAAAGCAGTTATAAGAAAATTAAATGAGTTGTTAACTTAGAGTATTAAAGCCACGCGTTGAGACGTCAATTTTCTTCGGCAAACAAGGCCATTAGCCGACACACAAGTGTTGAGAAATGCACTTATGTATGAATATTTTGAAGGACTTTTTGTGTTTGGGCGCTGCAGTTTTACATGCTCTTAAAGTTAGTTTTAATAGTCTCGTGCGCTTCTAGAAACGCCTATATAATCTCAATGTTACCTTTCGTGAGAAGAACAGCCATCGCACACAGTTCCAGCTGAAACCAAAGAGAAACAAGGCTGGAATGACGATCCATTTACAACTGCTTTTCCTTGTCTTGATACCCTGTGGCAAGACCCTCCGAATGGTTTGAGGACTTGTTACATATGTCCTACATTGATTTCTGCATTCCAAGGGATCTGGGATCTACGCTGTATCCAAAAACAAACGGGCACAGAAAGCCTGTGTCTCTTGTTCCATCAGAGACCAACGCCGAACTACCGCAAGTGTAGAAACATTCCTTGTGCGTATGTAAACAAACCAATCCGTCATGCGTAAGAAAACCGAATATATACGCAAAAACTAATAAAAAGAAGGACCCAAAAGAAAGAAAACATAGACAACTATCCTCGATCACGGAGCAGCGGATCACTGGTCGGAGAAATTTCACTGGATCAGTTTTGGGGCTCCGCGTAGCCACTCCCACTGGCACGCTCATTGGTCGAACATGTTGGTTAATTTGCATACACCGTCCTATTGGCATTGGTATTGGTTCACACAGCGGTCATACAATTTGTCTTTCCGCCTACAGATGCTGAGACAGAATCGCATGATGAGGCAGGTAGCGAGGAGAAAAAAATCATAATAACATAATGGTTATTAAAATGAAAGCTGGTGTGGCCTATTACGAGATAGAAACCTAATATATAGTATCATCAAGACCCTATCAAAACCATTAAAATCTTAATGTTTTGTCCCTGAGGGTAGTATTAATATGGATTTTTTTGAGAAACGCATTAAAGTCAGAACTTTGTCAGCCGTATGACAGTGTTTCCCAGACTGCTGGAGGTGGAAACTGCAGGTCTGCACTGGAGAGTGGATGTAGGCGGGTCGGTTAGAGAAATTAGCAATCCAAAGAGGCACATGGCGCCAGCGAGACGACACAGACAGACAGTGACACTCAATTACCCCCCAGACAATCCCATGCAAAACACACAGAGCACAACGATCGATATCTCAACTGCCCTACCCGCCCTAATGTGTTGAGCACTTTGGTCAGGGCATGTGCGTCCCAACTGAAGGCATTTTGGGCAACCTTGAACCATAAATAAACGAATAAATGCTCTACAAATGTAACCAAGTCTAGTGCTGCAGTAGGTAATGTATGAAAATATTCAGACCCACCCATCAACCAGTAGCCTACTACGATGTGTTTTCATTTTATAATAAAACAAAATGTTTTGGTTAAACGTTTAGGCTAATATGTTGTTGGTTTGAAAAAAAAAAATCCGCCGGAAAATCTGTGAGGTTGTTTATTTACCTCATTTGTGAATTTAACTATTTTGTTAAATGTAGACTACTATGTATTTATGCAGGCTATTTATGTATTTTACCGGGTAGTGGGGCGGGATAAAAACAGAAAATGTCAAACATACAGCTGCAAAAAATGTCCTCCAATGTTACACAGTATAAAACATGGTAACTTGCAATTGTTAGGCTACTTTAATGAGCTATATGTGATTTAACGCTTTGTTTGTATGAATTAGCCTAATGTAGCCTATTTAGGTTGATTCAGTGATGTTAAATAATATTTTAATATAAACAGTTAATTTACTTAAATAAAAGTTAACTGACTTGAATAAAAACAGTTATTTTAGATGTCACAATATTTATTGGAACCTAAACGTTTTTTTTTTTGTTTACTTTAAATAGGCTACAACCATACGTTTATGAATTGTAATCTTTCTATCATATTCATAACAGCACTCACTTTAGAAATCGCCAGATCCCTTTGTTGGAAAGCTGATGATTGTATAATAGCTATGCTTTTATCTTATTGTGAATTTATTAAGGCAAGTTTAATGGCCTTCAATAGGCTAATCAAAACACGGTTTTTGACTAAACTTAAAAAATAAAATAAAAAATGTCTTGATTGTGTGGGGAATTCGCAGATACTATGGTTTATTATAGCTGACAGACAGCAGTGCTCAGGAGATAGGGAAGTGTTTGATGATGAGAGACAGACTGGGAGACGCTCACATCTGATAGACGGCCATCGATCCAGTGTCAAAGGCTAAAGGCAAGCGATTCCGCTTCAGGGGACACATTCAGAGACCTACAGAAATTACCGGATTGACAGCAATTATCCTAATTGTTGGTAATTTCACAAAGGCGCCAGTTCAAAACCAGTCCTCCCTTCAAATGGTGAGATTCACACCTCCACAGACTAATCCAAGCGTCTGTGAAACTGCCCTGGAACATCACTACTGATACTTCTAATGCCACAGTGAGTTGTTTGGGGGGGAAAGGTTAATTTCTTTTTTGCAGTCATTCTTAATTCGACCCACCTTAGCTAATTCAGCATATTAACTTTAATGTTAAGTAGTTTGACTATGAATAATGACTTTGCAGTCGCCTATATTTTAGTAATCAACTTACTAATTATGAGGAATCACAAGATAATAAGGAATACAGTAATCAAGGCTTTCATTATATCAGTCTAAATGTTCTCAAGCACATTACAATAATTTACCAAATAACGTTTTTCGTAATAGGTAGTTTAAGTAGGGCACCAACCTTTTTTCTTTTTTAGATAAACACGTCCAAATTCATGTATTAAAAAAAATGAGAATATCCGTTAATTAACATTTCAAACAACGACGTTCGACGATTTGCAAAGTCTTTAAGTTTTAATGATCAGGTGCTGCCCCCTGGTGTCTATGAGTGAAAATGTCCAACTCGAGTTTTTTTTTTTTTTCGCCATGTCCTCGTTCGATCAAAATGCAACCATTTACCAAAACATTATTAGTAGGCTACGAAGAGGAGTAGCCTAGAGAATAAACTGTACTGACATTTGCTCTAGACTAATTGGGTGATTTATGCACATGATAAAAAAGGTCATGTAGGGCGAATACAGAGAGCACTTTATGCTAATTTGAGTTGATAAAATCGGATAGAAATGACTCAAGCCTTCAAACGACACCATTTTAGATAGCTCTGCACCAGGGGTTTTCAATTGTTTGATGCCACAGACCCCTAAATATGACAATCCTTGTTTTCCTATCCTAAAATTTAAAGATTGGCATCTATTTTTTATAAAAACTCAATTTACAAACAGAAAAGCAGTTTCTATTAAGTTACATTATCTTTGTACTCACTATACTAATGTAGGCTACTGTTAAAGGTATTATTTAATTTTAATCAAATTTTTATTAATCAAATGATTTATAACACAATCACATCAATCACTATTTTAAAAAACATTTATTTTTATTTTTTCTCTAGACCTTTCCACAGACCTTGTCGCTTCCTTGCAGACCCCAGTTTGGAAACCCCTGCATTATTCTACTAACAAGAAGGATATTACATAACAATGCAAACTCAAATATAAATATCTGAAATAAATGCTTTATTTTTGTTGTTATAGTGAATAGGTCTGAAAACCAGTAGATGGCAAACTATCGTAAAATCAAATTTTCATAAGACTTTCACCAAGCTTGTCTCATGCTTTAATAAAGAGTTTATATATGCTGAAACCATTGAGCATTTGATGTTGAGTTACTCAGCATGCCAGCATAACCTACTCTTCACATCTCAAGACCTCAAGCTGAGGCACATCTGAGTCCTATAGGGAACAGACATCCAGGCTCACCGTTACCCGTTTCTCTCGGCTTTGAACTGCTCTAAAATGATGGGACACGTCATGCTGCTGATGTGCTATTAGTCGAGAGGCATTTAGCTAAAGTTCATGGTTGTTCCAACATGTATCTATTTGTGTCATCAGTATGACATTTATTTTTAGTGTATTTTCCTATTTTAAAGGATAATCTACAGTTGTTTTTAATCCACAGATGGACCTTGTGTTGGAATATTTGGACAGACTGATGAAACATGGAACAGGTCTGTCTAGATCTGACATGATGCAACCTTTAAAATGGAAAACCTAAGAAATCAGTCTTGTTTTGAGTCACATTACCAAGACAAAAAGCTAGCAAATATTCACAGATCTGTAGGAAACGACATCAGCTCCATAAACACACCTTCTTAGAAACATTTTTAAAATGCACCTATTAAGAGTGGCAGAACACCAATTAGACAGTCATTATTTTATGGACCATAACCAATAAATAGCCTGTATTAAAAATCTATATGGTTACATTTAGATAAATTCAAAAATGAAATTCATGTTAAACACAAGAGAATCTAAGCATCACATTATGGACAGTATAAACTTATTTCTGTATTTTATATTATAATATATAATTTTTATATACCATTATATAATTTATCAATGCTTTGAATTAGCTTATTTTTAGTCATTTTAGTTTCTTTTCATTTTAGTTTGCGTTTTAGTATTTTTGTGCACTTTTGCTTTTTTGTAATATTTATATTTAGCCATTTAAAGGGATAGTTCACCCAAAAATGAAAACTGTCATTTACTCAGCCTCAAGTAGTTCCAAACCTGCGTAAATTTCTTTGTTCTGCTGAAAAAGATATTTTGTATCTAGGCCACTTTGGGGCACCATTGACTTCCATAGTAGAAAAAAAGAAAAAAAAAATACTATGCAAATGGTGCCCCAGAACTGTTCAGTTTCCCACATTCTTCAAAATATCTTTGTGTTCAACAGAACGAACAAAATTTATACCGGTTTGGAACAACCAGAGGGTGCGTAAATGATGAACTATCCCTTTAAGTACTCCAACTTTAACATTTCAATTAATTGCCAAGGCAAAAACAAAATGAATCTATATTGGTTTTATTTCAGCTTACTGAATAGTTTTAGCTAATAACACTTGAACAATAAATATTCATTTTGAGATTTATTAAAGATTTAGATGTTAAAATATTGCTTTTAAACTAACTTTTAATGAGTGGTAGATGAGGGAAAAGACAATCAAAATGTAAAAACGGGGGAAAAGGGCATGAATAATTAAATATCCAAAATCAACAAACAAATATCAGCTGATACCCGATCTGGTACTGATATACCAAATCTATTTTTAAAAATTGATAAGTACCTTAATGTCCTCCAAACTGTAAAACCTAACTTTCAAGCCTAATTTTAATTTATTAATCTCGACATGGAAGAAACCAAGGCATACTGACAAAAAAAGAAAGCACAACAAAATTTTAGTTTAGCATGTTTATTACAATACATACATTTCACATTTGACCTTCCGACCCCAGGTGACCCTGCCCTGACCCTGGTATAACAGGGTTGGTGATGTCCAGTCCTTGGCTGACCCTCAGTTTCCTGTTTTCCAGTAGCACTTTTCCCCCCATTCCATCCAATCAGGGTGCAAAGGAAAATGTGTGGTAATAATTTATGAATACAACATATCTGATAGACTAGTAATCACTGCAACTTTAATAAAACTTTAACTTCATTATTACTTAGCAACTGTACATAGGAATGAACTCTGGTTTTAAACGCAAGTCGCCACGGGCAGCTCGCGTTCATTTTTTTCCTTTTCTTTTTTTTAAAGTACAGTTTTTTTTTTTTGTTTTTTTTTAAACAAAACAAGGGTACAGAAAAGAAATAAAAAGAAAAAAATAACCTGGAAAGATTGAGAAAAGAAAAGAAAAGGGGATTCTGGGTGACAACCAGTCTTCATCTCCTGCCAAGGGAGGTGAGGGAGGGGAACGACATGGGTTGAGCTGCAGGAATGATTCTCTTTCTCTCCTTTTGTTCTTGCTCACATTCACTCCATCACGTAAGCAGGCACTGGTGTTGACCATGGGCATATTGCTGGGCCATTAGGGGCAGGTAGGAGACCACTGAACCATTGTGGACAAACATGATGTAAACCCCCTCAAAAGGCATGGGGTGAGGGAATGAAACCATTATAGTGCAAACCAGAGAAAGAAATAAACTAACCAAATAACCATGTAGCATTACTACCATTTTTCATACGTAGCTAGAGAAAAATGAACCGGTGGATACGTGTGCAGAGTCGTGAGAAGACAAAAAGTGTGTGCGTAATCGTCCTCGTTAAATGTCCCGGTCGACTAGTCCACCTTTTCCATGCAGGTCTGGTACATGCTCAAGGCAAATGGTTCCCCGATCGTATAACTGAAGAGCATTTGTTTTCATTTTGTTTTGTTTTTTAATCATGTCATTTAAAAATCTGCAGTCAAGAGTTCTACATATGGTGACAATGAGGGCACTTGAGATCCCAGTCTGCCTCGGTGCGGATTAGTTTAACGTTTGGATGTCAAAAGCTTTGATAGGCATGGCTTCCCATGGTTTCATCTACAAAATATATTTACAACATGGAAATAACATCTACAAATAATCTACATGTACAGGGACGGGGCGAGGGCAGCTCCTCTGAAAAACTCTCCGCGCCCCTCTCCCCTCCCACCCTCAGTCCAAGCAAGACCTCGCTGCAGTTTGTTTAATGTAAGACTGGGCCCAGAGCAGAACGCGACAGAACTTTGGTTCTCCAGGGTTCCGCGCGCATGAAATGGGTTTTGCCCACTCATTCACCTACCCCCTCTCTCCTCCTTTTTCAAGACCACGTCGCAAACCCAGAGTTCCTCAAACCATGAAGGAATTTTGATTCTTCAACTTTTCAAGTTCTTTAATTTGTTGTCTCAAAAACAGTATCCTGTCGAGAAAGAGAACAAAGTTAGTACATTTGCGCAATAATGGCCGTCACATGCACATGCAATGCTACGCAAGAAAGAAATGCACCTCTGCTCGCGCAACGTGGCCTGGATCTCGCACACTCGCACCAGTGAGCGCAGGTTCTTCAGCTCTGTGCAGTTCTCTGACATGTAGATGCTGCCCATGGTGTGAGCCTCTTCACGTAACCGCGAGGCCTGGGTGGGAGAGTCACATGTGAATTGTTAGCAATGCAACAAAAATATAAATTTTTTGGGATCAAGACAGGTGGTTGTCGATGTTTTGTTTGTTCCCAATACTTCACGGCTCAGATGTATTATTACCACTCAAAAATTTGGGGTCGGAAATATATTTTAGGTTTTGGAGAGAAGCCTCTAATGCTCACCAATGCTTTTGGATAATTTGATGAAAATGACAGTTAAAAACAGTAATATTGTGAACTATTACTACAATTCAAAACCGTTTTCTATTTTAATATATTTTAAAATGTAATTTAATACTGTGTTGGCAAAGCTGAATTGCTGTCACATGATTCTTCAGAAATCATTCTAATGTGCTGCTCAAGAACATTCATTATCAATGTTGAAAACAGTTGTGCAGCTTAATATTTTTGTGGAAACATGATACTTTTTTATATTCTTTGCTGAATAGAAAGTTTAAAAAACAGCATTTATTTAAATGATATCTTTTGTAAAATTATAAATGTCTCACTTTTGATCAATTTAATAAATGCATTTAACTAGGGCTGCAACTAATGATTATTTTGATAATATGTAGATTACTTTTTCAATTAATCAGATGAAGAATAAAATTCATACATAAAAATAAATAATAATAATCCATTATTTTAAACAATGTTATTCCACATCCTGCCTAGTGCTGTCCTCCAAACAATGTGTAATATAGAGGGAGATTTGAAGAAAAACAGAAAGAGAGATGCAGAAAGATAAGACAATACAAAAGAGCTCAAAAGAATAGTAATGCGCTGAGGAATACACGTCTCAGAGGCAAACGCTTATGCTTTTGTTTGAAGCGCTTATAAATATGAAGCACTCATGTTTCGGACAACATGGATCATGTACCTTTCCTGCAGCAGCTCACTTTGTGCCCTCTGCTATTCTATTGTCCATAGAAATGGGTTATTCATTATTCACTGCTGTAAATCAATGGTTTCCCAAACACAGCACGCAGATGCGACTAATCGATAAACAAATTTATTGTTGATAATAATCGATTTTATCAATTATTTGTTGCTGCCTTACATTTAACACATACAATAAAACTTTTGGAATGGTCATATACGAAGTCAGGAAATCCAAATCTCAAATAATGATTTAGCTGAAATATGTTCTGATGGCCTGCCAATATCAGAGAATTCCTCTAACTGATTCACGTTCCCATACCTGTTTCTCCACGTGCTCCGCGGGCCACCCCTGCACATGTTTGATGAGGTTCTCATTGAAGTGCGCGGCCAGCGTGGGTGTGAAGGAACATGTTGCTCTGCCTGGGGCTGAGCCAGCAGGTACTGAACCCGGGGGCATCGCTCCGCTGACTACACCTGGTCCTTGACCACCACCACCACCGCCATTATTACTGCTGCTGTTACTGCCCATGTGGTTTGAAGCTGGAGATGGACTTCTCTGACTGCTGCAAATCACAAATGTCACAAAAGGTCAATGTCTTTCTACATTTTTTTTTAAAAGCAAAACTACTTTGTCTGCACCAGGTCTTTACAAATACATTCATTTTAATATGATCCTAGAACACCAAAAGCAGCATTACCACAAACAACCAGAAGATGGCAGTCAACCACCACAAAACAAGCCACTTTAAGCATCAAATATGGCTGCTGAGGCATGCAGTGGGCAGTAAATACCCATAAGCCTTCAATAAACTTCAATGAAGTTCTGATGGATCTGTTTAATCACTTCCAAACGTCTTATGTCACCTCTGTCTCTGCAGCGTCCGTGGAGAATTGCCGTTGTCGTGATGCTTGTCTGTGGGGTGGGACTGCTGGGACGACGGTGGAGGGAGAGAACTGGACTTAACTGTCATAACGTTCATCTGAGAAAGAGAGGGAGAGTGCGTTACAAAGCCATAGTTTCATTTGACATCCGTCATCCCATTTGACACCTGTATACCTTGGTCTGTGAGGAGACTGGCGTGGTGCTGAGGGGGGGTTTGAGGGAGGCTGTGTTGGTCTGCGGCGTGCTGATTCTGGGAGACACGTACGACCGAGGAGAGGAAGCATCTGATGTCAGAGACATTGGAGACTGGCTGGACTGCTGGGCTACTCCACAGGACAAATGAGGAGAAAAGAGAGAAGGTGAAAAGATATAGTACCTTCAGTAATCACAACAGGCAACAATATTTTTGTTGGTAACAAATGCAGTTCTGGCTCTGATTCCAATCTAGTTTTGCACACTGTGCAGTGTTATCATTAACTAAGACTAAGACATTTGTTGACTGAAAATGCTGAAATATAAATATTAGACAAATTGAAATATAAGTTGTGTTTAAGCACTAAAATATTTATAAAAAAAGAAGAAAAAAAAGTAAAAAGCACAAAATTACAAAAGTTAAACTGAAATTAAAATGAGTTTGAGTAATCGAATGTTCACTAATGATACAGATTGACTAGTAAAGTGTTCTAATCAAATTTAGCATACTGAATCTTCCTTTGTACCATCACCTGTTGTAAGCAACAGCTAAATATGCTTTCCCATCGAATTCCTTGTATAAATTTCACAATTACAAATGAATGCTTTGTGTGGAACTGTGGACAAGTGACACTGAAGACATGTGAGATGGTGTGTGTGGTTTTAGGCACATTTGGTTCTCAGCAGGAGTCATTTCTATCATTATAAGAACAGAAAGTGGTAAAACTTACTTTATTTTTAATGTTGGAAAGAAAATGTGAAACATGCCACTAGACGTGCTGATATTAGGTAATACGATATATCACGATAATGAATATGCACGATATTGTTATCGTGGGCAAAATACCGTGAATAATTACGAATTATTCAAATTATGCTTTCCTCATCAACCGTATAAAATGCACAAACCGCTGTATGCTGTGTCAAAGAGGCACAAGCAATGATGTAAACAAACCCAATGTGCATGAGAAGCACATGGCAGATGGAACTTTCTGAATGAAAGTGCACTTTCACTCTCTGACAGCAGAGGGCGCTGATGGAACAGCGGAAATGCAGCGGTTACCCCGGAAGCCCCGTAAACAAAGCAGCTGCACTTCTACAGTATTTAAAATGCTTCAAACAGCAGTTTTGGTATTCGCAATGTTGTTCGTCACAGGACCAAATACTTAAAGACTTAAAAGGCTATTTATTTTCAAACTTAAACATTTTTATATTTTAATATGGACTACAACATGCCCTATAATGATTGAAAATGTTCGGGATTATTTATGTAAGCAATAAGGTATGAGAGGCTGTGCTGTATCGTGAATAAGTCACAGCTGAAGGGCGTTGTTAGGCACGACGCGAAGCTTATTCACGATACAGCACTAGCCTCGAGTATCTTATTGCTTTTATAAAACGGTTACCACACAATACAAATATTAAAGCCAGAAATATGTATCAATTCAACTTTCATGAAGTAAACTTTCTATGAAAAATGCTTTTATTTTATAGCATTTATTAGCATTTAAAATAGCATTTATTAATCTTAGTTAATGTTAATTTTTAGTTGATGTTTAATAACATTACTAAAAACAAAAGTTGTAATTATTATTTAATGGACCTAAAACAATGATAAGTTTTTTAACCAACATTAACAACAAAAAAAAAAAAAAAAACACCTGTAACAAACGTAGCTATTGCTCATTCTTAATCTTAATTAAAAGGTGCTAAATAGGATGTTTTGTAGGATCATCGCGTAAACGATTGGCCCTCTGGCTTGTCAATCACTGCCATTACGTTCCTTGTGAGAGACGTGCGTGGATTGGCCCTCTGGCTTGTCAATCACTGCCATGACGTTCCTTGTGAGAGACGCGCGGCTGCGCGCTCCAGTAACTTTCCACACTCCACAGGCGCTGCATGCAATGTTTTTGTCAGGAGACAGGAGTAACAACTGCAGATTATGAGTTACCTGCGGTGAGTCCGACATAATGAATCCACTAAGTGTGTGCGCAGTTTTAAGTCGCGCACACACTTAACGATTGTAAGGCCGATTATGAATGTAAATTGATACTTATGACTGATCGCGCTCAAACGCGTCCAGTCAGAGCCAGTTGCGTTCAGTCTGCGATTACAGTCGGTGTTCAAATTCCATGTGAAAGTATATAAATCTGCTTCAGGAGCAGGAAACAATCGCTGTATGTTGAGCACAGTCTTAGAATGTTTTAGCTAGTCGTTAAATGTGTGCCCGGCTTAATAACAGCGAATGCCGGTGGTAAACACTCGTGTTCCAATACTCGTGCACGAGTTTTGCGAGGCGTTCCCACGAAAAGAGCTGTGAAGGAGGGGGGTTGTTCTTACGCATGCGCTCATTTAAAAAAATCAGTCGACGAAAAGATCCTCTGTACCACCTTTAATGCACTAATATTAAATAACGAGACCTTATTGTAAAGTGCTACCTGTTGAGTTCAGTTATTTTTGTTATAAGAAAAAGAGTTCTTAAACCTGACATAGTATGACAACACTTTTTCTGCAATTTATTTCAATACCGTGATAATACCGTATAAAAGCTTAAGCAATTATCGCAACATGAAAATTTGATACAGTCACGTGCTTACATGCCACACTATCTGAGGTTATTAACAGGCTAACAAGCAAACTTCAACCTATAATTTTTCTGAATAAAAACATGGATAGCAAAAAGGTGACAGCATTTATATACGCATCAAGATTTTGTACATTCATGCACAATAGTCTACTTTTCAAATTGCTTTCTATGTAAGCTCTGGGGTAATTTATTTATTTTTTAACATGTTTAAGCAACGCAAATTGTTCATTTAATTTTTCAAAAGAAAAGTATAGGCTGAAATTTGAAATTATAGAGACGATATAACTTATATAAATGATATAAAATATTTCTGACATTTAAAAAAAAAATTGCAACAATGATTAACACACGGGAGCATTTGAAAGCACACGGAAGTGTTTGAATTTGAAAGCAGGACCGTTTGACCAGTAGGCTGATAGACACCTGCTTTCGAAAACTCCTGTGTGTATCTGTGTAAAGCACTCAGTGAAGAGTGTCAAAGATGTCTATTTACAACGAGTTTTAGAAACGTTGATCATTGTAGCCAATCACAGACATATCTGATGAGCGCGTGAACAATGGCCAATCAGAGTTGTTTACGAATTCCCTCAACAATGCTCAATGCTCTATATTGTTTATACGAGTCTGTAAATATATCCATTCATTACTATAAGTAACTGACACAGCAACAAAGGAACAAACAAGATTGCAACATATGAAAAATTAAAGAGGCATGTTTGATATTCAAAAAAAGTTTAAAAAAGGAATAAACTGCGAAAGAGAACTCAATTCAGTACTGGCACACTGACAGCTGCTTTCTGTGCACTCACACCCAAAGCGCACAGCCAAATTGAGTTCTCTTTCGAGGATTATTGCACTTAAAAGGTCAAACACAAATGTGTCAAATGTAGTGGTTAAACGGATCGTTGTTGATCCGTGATCCGTTCGGATCAAGCCCCACGGTTCGGGACGCATGTGATTCACGGATCAATTGCAAGTTTCACCGCAATAGAGTGAACAGGTTATCATTTGAACGTGTTTTGTCTTGCTAGTTTACACATTAAATAGATATTAAACCATTCCAGCACTAGAAGAGGCAAAAGAGGATTTAATTCGGTATTGCGCGCCACGCTGTTATCGGTGCGCACAGACGCGCATACATAGAAGGCTCGCGCACAGAGAGAGAGAGAGAGAGGCGCGTTCCAGAAAGCTCGCAAACTCTAAATTGATTTCTCTTTCGCATCCTTAATGCACTTGGATGGACACACACGCATTATGTCAGTCAAAATACCCCTCTCGGCAAGTATTCTCGTAAACACATTCGGTTATGTCTAAATTGAACGAGGTGAGAATTCGGATGTGTATCTATTGGATGTGTGCGTACATGGGGTCTTATTTTTAAAGTGTCAGCAACATACACAGCTTTAACAAAGATTAATCTATATTACATTTACACAGTGAACAGTTTCATTTTATATTTAATTATGACATTTCTGTACATGAAAATTAACACTACAGTTAGAACTTATACTATTTGTAACTTTCTGTTGTATTTATCTATGCTTGTAATTGGTGTACAGTATTTGTTCTTTTTACAGTCTGTTCACTTGCCTTTAATAATGTATTAGTTAGGCTTGTAGTTTCTGCTGTGGTATCAGAGTAGTTAAAGTGGGCTAAGTAATAAATGCAAAGTTAAGTTACCCCCCAACCCCTAATTTTTTATTTTTTTTTGTGCTGATCTGAAAAATGATCCGATCCGTGACTTCATAACCGTGATGTGATCCGAACCGTGAGTTTTGTGATCCGTTGAAATGCCTATCTTGCAAGTATTCACATAAACACAACTGGTTATGATATCTATCATTACTGTGAAATAAAATGATTCATATTGTGAAATAAGACACTGGTGATATTGCTCACCCCTATTTTATACATACAATCTATATTCAACATGCAATTTAGACATTGCCAAATAACAGATGCTGCATAACAAATCCATACACAAAGCTACTTGTGTTAAAACCAAAAATCATTTTTGAAGCCCACGTGGCTCACCATTATCTGCTCAGACAGCAGCAGCCAAGCCTGTGTGTGTGATCCTTGTTAAGCTACCAACCCCATCTGCTAACTCAAGGAAGCTGACTCAGAACCCCACAGCTGACATGAGTCGACAACACAAGCAAAGCAATCTCACACCAACAACCAATCAAAACCATGAGCTCAAGTTATAAAGTTCAAGATCAGGTCACAAAACAGATCTGACCCTAAAATCACATGTGTCAAAGAAATTTAATTTGGACTGCATTGTAGCACAAATAAGAAACATAGCAGGTTTGAGAGTAAGAAGAAGAAGCAGCACAGTGTGTGTGTGTACCTTGGTTGGACAGTTGAGTAGCCTGGGAGAGCAGAGTTGTGATGTTGAAGGCAGACGGACCAGCAGTCAGGATCTTATGGAGCATGGACTGCAGCGAAGCCTGAGTTACTGCAGCCGTGAGAACTACAGAGACAGAGAATACAGAAAATGAAGCGAGAAAGCAAGGACAAAAGGTGAAGACAGGAAGTAGTCAAAAAGAAAACAAAACCTAACAGTACTGAAATCATTCAGAGTGATGGAAGGTGTCTGCAGGAAAAGTCCTCTCTTTACAAAATGCTTTTGGTGCCTATCTTTTCAGTCATTAGCAAAAGTCTGAAAAGTCTAAGTTAATCTCCTTTGAATTTATATAACCACATTCAAAAAGACGTGTCAATGTAGGATCGTCCCGCTAAGAGCACCGCTTCTGAATGCAAGAGCCTGCTTATATCACATCTCATTAGAAATGTATCTGAGCTGAAAACAGCCTAATTATACAGGGGTTCCAATCAGTCGAGTACTCGATAGATAATGTCAGGGCTCAACGCTAAGGATTTTTTCTACTGGCCCGGTCGAGCCAGTGGTTAAAATTTTTACTTGCCCCGCCAAAATTTTCACTGGCCCCACAACAAAAAATTAATAAAGTAAAAAAAGAAAAGGGGCCTATAAAATAAGCCTAGTTATTGTTTTTGATGCATGTAGCCTTAATAAATGGTTGTGACACCAAAAGCTACTAGATTAACTCATTTAAATTTTAAATATTGTTAGACGAAACGGTAATAAAATAGGAACAAATAATCAAATTATTAGTAATATCAAAAATAAATACAACAGAACAAACAAATTAAATAAATGGTGCTTTTCAAGTTTTTCATAGGTTTAAACAGGAGATTTTCAGGTAGCCTAAAGAAATCTAATGTATAGCTAACTATATAACTATAGATTAAACTTTATTAATGTTAGTCAAGAGCAGTTACAGATGCATAAATAATGTTTTGAAATGCTGAAAATATAAAACGTTAAATTAAACCCTCCAGTAAGTGGCAGCGAATGTCACTGAGATTCAACCGAGCATTTTTGTCCCTTATCCATTCTGGGGCATTCTAAAGGCATTTTAGTAGACTAAATCACGCAGTGAATGCTTACACTCTAAATATGCACGCGCACCAGACTAACCTACTAGACTAAGGGTGCGTCTCAATCAGCCCCCTAGTTCAGTAGTCAGGGCACTGATCAGAATATTTTCATGAAATACTGATTCACGACCTAGGGAGCTAGGGAGCTGATTGAGACGGATGGATGTGTTTTTGTTTGGTTTTTGTAAAGTGAGGGACATGCTCGATAATTTCAGATCTTTCAAATCAAATATTACGACATCACAGACGATATATATATCGCACACTCTACAGCACTGGCCCGATCGGGCAAGTGACAGTTCCGTCTACTGTCCCGAGCGTCGTTCATACTGGCCCCGGGCCATCGGGCAGTCCTTATTGTCGAGCCCTGAATGTTATAATGTACCGACGGTTAAACTGTAGTTGATTTTGAAAATAAAATAGTTTTGCACATCCCAATCACCTGTCAAAATATTGGATCTTTAAATAATGGATTATTTAAAATTATTAAAATGTAAATAAAAAAATTACTTGGAAAAACTTGTAGCAATATTTAATTGAGAAATACTTCACAGCTACAACCTTATTTTGATATTTACACTACCGTTCAAAAGTTTGGAGTCCAAAAACTTCTCTTATAAGCATGACGCCTGTTTCACGCTGCAAGCGTAAGCAGCGCGTATTTTTTTTTCGGCGTGCACGTTAACCAACGGATGCATTCACACAGGCAGCAGGAGCAGCGCGTAAGCATCAAGCAGGAGCGTCGCGTAAGCAGCAGTGAAGCGGAGGTTTCGGCGCCGAGTCTAATTTTGCTGCGCTGCTGACGCTCAATTAATGTGAAAGCACACTTTTGATGGACAAAATAAATATAATTTCACACAAAAGGTGTTCAAAATGCACAGAATAAGCATGTCTAATGTGTTTTAACAAGAATTTGAGTATGACAAAAGAAAATTAAAAATCAAAAATAATTATAGAAGACTTACCCATTTAAACTTGTTTTTAATTATTCGGTTTGGTTTAAAGTATGGTGTATTATAAAAAACTAAGGTAAACTAGCCAGAAAATATGATATATAAACATTATTTTACTTATTACACATAGGCTGCAGCATAACCAAATCAAACCCGAGTTTGCTGGCTTTTTTCGCCGAGCTTGCGGTCTTGTAAACATGTGCACGCGGCAGATGTAAAACACAAAGCTTACCTCATTCTTGTGCAGCAATGGATGACACGAGGCTTTTATTGATTTATTTTTATTTATTTATTTACGTTTATATGCGAATGTTGTACACCTCCCCATGTTAACAAACTTTCAAGACTATCAAGTTTATAAATGACCAACTTATAAAAACAAATTTATAGCTGTCTTTGTAAAGAAATGCTCACTTTATATGTAGCTTCGAGCCACTGCTGTGCTTGAATGGCAAGGCCAGACTGATATATATTCTACAAGATATATCAGTCTGGTCAGTCTGCCATCCGTCGCGATTCGAGTCAACTCCAAAACGTACCGACAAATCAGATTTGTTTATTTCAGTGACGCAAACAGTGTCACTCTAGTGCGGCGAAAGTCCCTTCAATATCGAGCAGAGCAGACTGCTCGCGTCTCTAATGAAGCTTGTGCTCATCCATTCTCGCTTCATTGTGTTCAAAATACATGGCCAATATCATTCAAGTGAGCACAAAAGCATTAAAGAGCTTCTTTGGTTTGTTTGACATCTGTAAAGAGACTCGTTGTGTCGCCCGCGCCGCTGCTGATCCCAGCACGAGCAGATGAGAGAGAGAGACACGAGACAGTTTCGATTCCGTCCTCAGTTTGTCAAGATTCATTATCTCTTTGTTTATGCCATCTAGAATCTCAGCACTGATCGGGTGACTATGTTTTAAACAGTTTATTGAACAGCTTGATGGCCTGATACGATGTCACACACACACACACAATTGGCAATAACACCACGTATTCTCAAATTCTTACTGCAACAACGACACAAGTCATTAACGTCGCTTTCTCTAGCGCTAGCCATGTTAAACTACTCTCCGTGCTTGCCAAAAAAACTATTATGCTTGCCCGGGGCCGTTTATTTACTTTTCGCTGTTGACTCTCGTCGCTTTGCTAACGTCATATCCGCGCTTCTCTGATTGGTTTACTCCGCTTCCTGTTTGCTCGGATTTGCTCCGCCTTAGAAATCGAATTGATTCAATGGCCGACCAGACTCATCCGCTGGTACAGTGGTGAGGCTGGATTTTCCAGGCAACTGCTGTGCCGCTGTACAAACGCTTCCAGCTGCAGTGACAATGTAGTTGCGCTTACGCGCCGCTCACGCGCCGCTCACGCTTGCAGTGTGAAACAGGCGTGAGACTTTTCAAAAAATTCAAAAATCTTACAGCTGCATTCATCAGTTGAAACATACAAAAAAAACAAAAAAACAACTGAAATATTGCTACAATTTAAAACAACTCTATTTTAATATATTTTAAAATGTAATTTTATTCATCTGAAGGCAAAGCTGAATTTTCAGCATCATTACTCCAGTCTTTAGTGTCACATGATCCTTCAGAAATCATTCTAATATGCTGATTTGGTGTTCAAGAAACAATTTTTTTTTGTCAACAAAATTTGCTAAATTTTGCTCAATTGCTGGAAAAAAATATCTTACTGACCCAAACTTTTGAACGATAGTGTATATTTAACTTTCAATAGCATTTTTTTGGGGGGGGGATTTGTTAGAAAATAGTGACATTTCACTGGTACTGGTATCATGACAACCCTAGGTCAGACAACATGTGGAAGTTTCAGTTTCAAGTGTAGTGACTGAGAACTGAACACATTTCGACAAAGTACTTTACCACAGCTTCAACTAGAGGGGGCGTGTTCACTGCAACTAGTTAAATTTCCAATATTCATGCATTTGAGGAAACGATGCAGCAGTCCTGGCACTGGATCAAGCAAATGTCACTGTTTACACACATGCAATATCCAGCGGTTAGAGAGATTTGGACCGAACTTCTCATTTGCCCTAGCTCCAGCTCGGAGAATCAGTGGGTAATTGTATATCATAGTTTGCAAATGCGGCCAATGATGGAAAGCGAGAAGCAATGACACGCTCACAAATGGCAAATTCACACAGGCCATGTTCAAGAAGCAGAAAAGCTATGATTCATCTTTGAGATGTGAAGTTAAGAGAGGAAAAGCTGACGCAAGCCCAGCATGCACAAGTACATGAGCAATTATATACACCTGCTTGAGTGGTACAATAAACCCTGCAAGAACAAAGCAGCAAAACCTATACTTGCTAACACACCACATTGAAGATGTAGTGGCTAAAGTTCAAAGGTTACCACCATCACCACAGTACCATAAGCAAGGTTTTTAACCTCAGGTTCCTCAAGTGGGACTGTCCCTTTAATGTTTTGGAGCAGACAGCTTCAGTGGTTCATGTCCTATTCATTCAGTGAGATGCAGCACACTTACCTTCATTAATCTTGGCCATGTCTACACTGGCGTTGTTCAACTGCAGGGCTGTTTGCAGAGCGGGGAGAAGCTGGCGTAAGAGGGAGGGGTCTTGCAGAAGAGTGGGTGGGGCCGGCGACTGCATCACCGGAGAAACCGGGACTGTAGAGCCAGAGGCGCCGCTGGCTGAGTTGGCCACGCTTAAGCCAGACACAGCAGCAGAGGAAGAGGAGGGGGTGAGTGAGGAAGGCTTCTCTGTGGCAATCGAAGACTCTGTTTATAGGGGTAAAAGGTTCAAAGAAATAACATAATAGAAGTTAATGATGTTCAGTAGGGATGGGAATCTTTAAAAACCACATGATCAGATCCGATTCCGAATCTGAGAATCACAATCCGATTCGAAAACATTTAATCTATATATTTTTTTTATCAACTTCAAATATCAAATTTATTTCAGCAATGACTTATACAAGTTCTTTTTATAAAATAATTACAAAATAATAAATCAAAACAATTGCATCATTAGTTGCAGCCCTAATGTATATGACAAATCATAAAGCTGAACGCATTTAATTTCTTCTGTGTATTCGGGAAGTTATGTGTTATATATTAAAGTTACATAATAGACGTTACCATATCGCGCTTAATACTGCGAATTCCAATTATTGTAATGTGGCAATCGGATATGGATATCTAAATCAGAGAAAATCATGCATAGGAGAATATTTTATTTTCTCCCAAACCGTAACGTTTAGCCGGTGCTGTGAGGAAAAAAAAAAAATACCTTCAAACTTTCTAAATTATACTGTGTTCGTGTGGTTTTCATAAAATCTCAATCTGACACCAAGCAGATAAAATAAATAAATAAATAAATAAAAATCAATCAACTCTGAAACACAGCATGTTGAAAGAGCCTCAGTAGCTATTTCAGGTTTTGCCTAAGGATACCCAAAACGTCTAGTCAAGAAGATATCACCTGAAAACATCTTATAGACACCGTTAATGAGAGCATGTTCATCTATTGTGCATTCAGCTTAAGCTAAGCTCCACTGAAGCACCTAGTGAGAAACACGTGATGAGCATAAAAATGGAGCAGTTAAACTGTATTTTCATTGTTTAATAATTGCTGCAGACGTCAGGATCTAAAAATAGCCCACGATTCCCAAGGCTGGCAACATGGCGAGACGCTACTGAACATTTCTTAACAGGTGCCCTCAGAACAAGCGCCCTGAGCTGCTTTAAAAACAATTAAGAGACTGCGCACACAGCTTATCATGAAAACACAGCAAGCTTTGTTATTAAATATAAGATAAAAATCATTACAGCCTCATCTCTACAAATCTGCCTGTTTGGTCTATGATGCGAAATGCATATTGAAATATTTTTAATAAAAAGAAATCTACATATGAAATCTCCCTATAATATGGCCAATAGTTTAAGAAATAAGGGACATACTCTTCTCATAAAAAAATACCTATCAGCACAAGTGCATTAACTCCTTCACATCACACAAGACACTAACTGAATTTTTGCAGTTGTTGAGAAAGACTGTTTTCTGCTTTTTGACTTTTTCATTTTGAGTCATTGGATCCTGAGCATCTACATTAATAAATAGTTATTAAAGATCCCCTGTGGTGAAAATCAAGTTTTTAAATGTTGTTTATGTCTACGTAGTGTTTTTAATATGCTTTAAGACAAACCATGTGCAAATTCATAAGTCAGCACCATTGCCAAAATGACTCCTGTTTACTGGCGTGAGAGTGGAGGCGGGGCTAATTTACATATTCATTGATCCGTGTATAAACATGTTTTCCATGAAAATAAAAGTTTGACTGCAGTTTCTGTAAAAAATAAAAACTCACATTTATTTCTTTCAAGTATAGAAATTAGGACATAATTATGAAAGTTTATTTTTTGTGCATTTACAATATATGGCTATTACTGTCATAGGGATAATATTATTTTTATGTAGTATAATGTAGACACATCACAATTAAAAGAGGGTTGAGTCCCCTTTAAAGTTCGGGTACAATTCAATGCAAAGACTGTTTTCTTTGTTCAATTTGCACTTTGAAAATGGTTTAGAGCTCTTAATTTTGAACTCTCAAAGCACACCAGATTAATGAATTTAACTTTAAAATGTACAAAATTCTCTTATGGGGGGCATGCCCCTGGACCCCCCACCACAGTTTCACAAAATCCTGTGGGAAACACTGCATTTGGTGACACATTTTTGCTTTTATTATTTTTATCCTCATACTTTATCCACACAAGATGATGAAACCATCCGCGATCAACTCACATCTAAATTTCCGGCCCTTGCATTATACTACTAGATATACATTTATGGGGATGAGAAATAAAAATCCCGCCCTGTACAGCTATGATTAGCTGTTCGTCCATCTTGGTTGAGATTTCAATGTTGTTATGGAAAGGCTGAAGCTGATCGGATGGTTCGTCACATGACCTGCGGTGCGCTTGCAGCATCCTGAAAATTTGAGATTCTCATATCACTGCGGTGTAGACATGTCTGGGAAAAATGAGTGTGATGCTTGCTCTCTATTTGAGCTTGCTTGTCACACACATCTACATTTTACATAAATTTGAGTGTGCAAGAAATGTGACGCGAACGGCCCCTAACTAGTGGAAAATCTCCCCTCGCTCTACGTGTTTCATACCTGCTCATAACTTCAGCTGAAATCTGAAGTACATTTTTAAAATGGTCATAATTCAAGGCAAGCACAGAGCATTTAATTTTCAGCAGCATTCAGTAAGAAATTTGACCATTTGAGGTTATTTCAAATGGATCGCTTAATTTTTTTTACTGTCTTGTGGGGGTTTGTTGGACTAGTCAGTTACCAAATTTCCATTAAAACGTTAATGGAATTATTTGGGACCTATATCCTTAAGTACTAGTAAAAGCTCTTCTTAAAGCACCTCTCACTGTTCACAATGCTGTGTCCATTACATGTTAAGCAAATACAATTCCAGACAGAATCAATCAAATTCAGAATGATTGGTTAACGAATCCTTTAGACTAATTTGTGTTCTGGTTTGGCTGATTCATTTGGGAGGAAAAAAGACTCAGTGATTCATACAAAATTGTAGATTGCTATGCTTGCAAGCAATTTTACTCAACCAAAGAGCAATTTCTAATTGAAGAAATACTTTAGAACAGAGCATAACAAAAAATGTATTATTCATTACAGACATTTCCATGACTCAAGTCAAGGAAGCTAACATCATTTCCAGGCCTGGAAAATGATTTTAAAATTCCCTATTATTCTCAGGTTTTCCATGACAGTAGGAACTCTGTGCCTTAAACCTGCTGCTTAGCACCTGCTACCCTCCAACTGCTTTGATGTAGCCAAGAATTGAAAACTAAACTCCGAGAAGTACTTCCGTGACGACCGGCAAATAAATAAGAAAAATAGCAGCATGCAGCACAGGAGTCATTCTGCATAAGGCAAAGACTTGCTGCTGCCTCCTACCAGCATGGACAAGGAGACCCTGACACTGCTTACGTGGGTGGTGCGGATAAGCAGAAGTCCGAGTCATAAAAACATTGCAAAATCTCTGAATGTTGTTATTTTATAAATACAAAACCAATCTGTGATCGTTTGTGATGTCAGTAATGACTCTGCAACGGCAAAACACTTGACAAACAAACCAAATTACATTATATACTTTCCGTCTAAACCACAAATGTCTCCAGCATCATTTGATACCTAAATATCAGTGTATCATCTCGATCTCTCTGTATGTCTACCAACGAAACATATGAAAAGTAACAACACTAGGGCTGAAACTAAAAAAAAAAAAATCTATCGATTAATCAAATCGATTTTTTCTCTCTCTCGATCAAATAATCTAACGATTTTTTTCTCCCGGTTAATCTTCTATTGATTAATTAACTATAAATAATAACCGTAAATATTCTGTGTGCAAACTTTTATCTAATGATATTACAAAAGATAAGGTTTATGCAGTGTAGGCTTAATCAGGAAAAAAGGTGTCTACTATGGCTGCATTCACAATCACTTTTGGGAATTTATAGCAGCAACTGCTTACAACTTTAAATCCTGATGTTTTGTTCATTCAGGAGATTAAAGTAGCTGCTTGAATAAGTTCATTCAGCTGTATGAAAATACATCACAGCCGCAAGTCAAAACCACATTCTAACTAACTAACTAACTGACTGGTAATAGGGACAGTATCAAACAGTTTTACCACGATTGACAGAGCATAATTAAATAAATGAGGTGCGAGTTCATCCATTAGATATTTTAAATGATCAACAATAGCGTTAAATGTTTTGTAACTGGCTGCAGAGTACATTTGAGCTACACGTCTCGCAGCTTCGCACTTATGGCGGCAAAAAAAAAAAAAAAAAAACTATTCTGTATGAACGCAGCTGTATTAAAACACAAAATATGAGACTGACAACCGTACTCTAGTGCTGTGTAAAACTTCACTACAGTCCAAATGCTTACGCTGCCGTCTCGTTGTTTTGAAGTAGGAGAGCCCCAGGATGTTTTCTTTTCAGATCCTCCTGCATAAAATTTATACTGCTGTGGTATGCCATTTCAGTTTTATAGAGCATGCAGAGCACCCTTTTATTTGGTCTCTTTTTAAAAAAAGATTTCACACTTTAGATTGGGCTCAATATTTTCTGCATGTCCGGCAGCCGCCATCATTGGGGAACATAAACAGCGCAATGAATCGACGCATACCACGCAAATCAACTAATTAACGTAATCCATTACATCAATGCATCGTTACAGCCCTAACTTAAACATTTTCAAAACGAGAAATCACATGCTCTATGACTAGGACAGGTCAACAAGAGTATAACTAAGAATCTACCGCTTGGAAAGTTCAATGTTATAGCATCCTGGGTAATAAGGTTTAAAGGGGTCATGAAATGGAGAATCAAAACATCCTTGATATTTACACACATAAAATAAAAATTAAAAAAATATATATATATATTTTATATATATGCAATAAAAAGTTAAAAAATCATTCTGCATGATTCATAACTCTAGCTAACTTCCCAGTTGTTTTCCACCCTTCTGAAATGCCAGGATTTGAAATCACCCCATTCATGACACCAAAAATTCTCTCCCTCAACGCATGTATATCAAGGAGGTGTGCTCTNTAAAAAAAAAAAAAAAAAAAAAGTCAAATCAATCATAAAAGTGATATAAGCCATAGAGTAAGACCAACTGACATTATTCTGTCCCTGAATATAGACAACTGCAACCCCAAAAACTGCATACCCTTCCAAAAGATCAAACTATTAGAAATGCATGGCTGACGTTTATTTTTAATGATGTACCTGAGCGATTGAAACAATGTTTTCGTTTGTTTGTATCATTTTACAACAGGATTCTTAATTGTTCTCAAAATGCTGCAGTTTTGAAACATCTTGTACTGAAAACTACGGCACTACCAAGAATTTTGTCCTCAGAGGCAATCGTTGTGGTTGCATTTGTTCATTTTAAAGTGGTGGTTGATTATGATTTCAATTTTTTAAACTTTAGTTAGTGTGTAATGTCGCTGTTAGAGCATAAACAACATCTGCAAAGTTACGACGCTCAAAGTTCAATGCAAAGGGAGATATTTTTTTTTTTAAAGAATTTGTTGTTTAAGGGCTACATAAAACTACACACAAAAAAACCGGCGTGTTTTTGCTCACACCCAAATAGGGGCAAATTTGACAAGCTATAATAAATGATCTGTGGGGTATTTTGAGAATTATATTACATCTTGTAAAAGGGGCATTATAGGTCCCCATTAATCTAACTTAATTTAACTCAAACACATATGGCTCTATTACAACTCTCAAGCATCAAAAGTTACACATTCTGTGGGGGAGGGCTTAAGGCCAGAACACACCAAGCCGGCGACGACGAACTAGTGGCGACGAAAGCAGACTGCGGGGCTGGCTCACGGCCAAGTAGCACGTCAGTTCTGCACCTGCGTGAGATGAAATGCCTTTCCGTACCAGCAGGTGGCAGTATCTGAACAGCCAATCAGAATGATTTGATGATGGCTTCAGATTGCCCGACGGACCGACGAGCTCCGACGCCGATTCAACATTTCGACGAAGAAAAACTGCCCGACGGCCGACCGTCGGCTTGGTGTGTTCCTGCCTTTAGACAGCATGAGTTCACCAAGTTCACCAATCACATCAGTGGCCATTTACTTGCATTTCTGAAAGAGGTAACGTCCCTTGAAATGAAGTCTGACAGTGTAAAAATGAGGATGGAAAATAATCACTTTTACAAATATTTTAACTTTTTTTGGTGCAAATAAACTTCATAAGCTGACGTCCAGAAACATAATATAAAAGTTCTGAACATACAACACCTTTAAGAACAGTCTGAAGCCTAAACAACAGATTCTGACCCTTGATTCAGATACCAAAGTATTTCCATGGTCATGACATTCCTTGTCATAGAGATTCTGTATCACTTTTGAGATTACTCCAAAAAGGAGACTGCACTCACTTAAACAACCTTTACTGCAACATAACACAGCTGAATGATGTGGGTTTTCAGACGCAGATACTTACTAGTGCTGGAGAAGCTGGTGGGCGTAGCCTGCATGGCTTCACGCCTGTAGTCCCTGTCTTTAGGGAAACTGTTGACCACTGCAGCCATCTTGGTTGCCTCCTTCTGCCTTTGCTCTCTGAAACAGGTAAGGCATTCACAAATGATTCTAGCATACAAAGACAACAAAACCACATCAGCTTTACACAGTGCAACAACACACTCTGGTATACGCCACATGACCGACATAGAAGAAAAAAGCCTCACAATGAGCCTAGCTGTTATGTTTCAACTTTTTGCAAGTCACTTCATAAGTGGAAACAAGGTGCGTTTCATTTTGCATCTGTAGCACATTTTAAGTTCAGCACACGTTGCTAATTTTTTTTAGTTTACAGTTGTTTAATATTTTATTTAATAAATATTCACATAATAATAAAATAATCATAATAATAGATTATAATAATTAACTTGTAATAATAATGATAAGTTATTATATAGTCAAGTTGAATCAGATTTTGAACCAAAATGCGCAGCCCTGCAAACAAGCATCAAACGTGGAGCTTAACAAAAAAATAAAAAAGAATTAAGCAGAGGCGGTGCTACAAGTGGGGTTGCAGCCCGGAGCCTATTTTTGTTATGCTGCATTAGTGTTAATTTCGTTTCTAAATCGAAATCTATGACGAAAAATGTTGGTCAACAAAGTTTTTTCCCCTGACTAAGACGAGGCGATGACGATAACTGTGACTATATCAACATGCAATATAGTTGACGAAAAAAGGAGACACTAAAATGTAGTTAAAGGAACAAAAACTTATTTTTGTTGAAAAAACTATACTAAAACTAGACTAAAATGCTCAGACTAAAACTTGACTAAACAAAAACAGGACAACGTTGACTAAGGGGCCGCATATAGCGTATTTTGCGCACGCAAATTCGTTATTTTAAATGTAGCCATGCGGCAGGCGCGCTCACAAGTCCACGACACGGTCGGAACGCGCATGCGGTCCATTTTCCTGGCGCATCGAGATGAAAAATTCTCAACTTTTCAGAATGCCGCAAGCGCACCGCAGGTCATGTGACAAGAACCAAACAATCAGCTATGCCCTTTCCGTAACAAAATTCAAAGCTCAAAGCTCAGCCGAACAGCTGATCATAGCTGTACAGGGCGGGTTTTATTTCTCATCTCCATCAATATATATAGTAGTAAAGCTAATGCAAGGGTTAGAAATCAATTAATCCTTTGCTGATAATTCCTCGTCATCGTGGAGAGCGCAGTTCATGGTTGCATTGCAACGACAGATGCCAAAGGAGCGCAAGCGCTTGTGGAAAGGAGGAGAAAGCGACGCGGCCGTGCTTTCCATGCGTTTTTAGGCACGATATATGAACGGACCCCTAAAAATGACATATTACATTTGACACAGGACTAAGAGTAAGACTAAACTAAAAAAAACAGCTGACAAAATTAACACTATTCTACATACTGGTTTGCAGGACATTTTGACTATTTATCAACACAATCTTTTGCAAAACATTTTATGAAGCACTGCCAATTAACGAAGGTCATAAACGATCTGTGTGAAAGCTCAGTGATGCTCACTGTCATCTTGAAAACTCAATGTGTGACACGGTTGCCATTACGAATGCAAAGAGATGCTAAAAAGCATTTCCCATTTGATTGCTGGACATCTTTCTTCTGCAAAAACATACTAGTTTATACAGTTTCCGCCTGCATCGATCACCTGATGATGTTTCACTGGCAAGGTGCATGGATTAGAGAACTATTAGTGTATAATTAAGCACAATTTGAGTTCGAGCCGAGGGTTGAGAGTGTGCATGTTTAATACCTCTCCAGCCACTCTTTGGGTTTCTCCCACTGAGACACCTCCGTCCTGCAGTTGTAGTAGTACTTCTTCCCTGAAGAACTGATGTGTTCAGACCAATCATCTGCCGGCTCATATGGCTGAATAGAAGGAAAAACAACAGGTGTGAGGACCGGGAACGTTGAGATGATTTAAAGAGACAGGAGGTGTTAAAGACATGAGAGCGGTAAAGGAAGGAAGATGCAAAGGAAGGGTGGGGAAAAGAACAAAGGCAAAAACAAAAGGAAAGACCTGAAAGGGAGGGAAAAAGGGAAGACAATCTAGGTGTTTGTTGTTTTTTTCTCTGACATGAGAAAAGGCTAAACAGAGCAACAGTATGAGGAAGTTTAAAATATAGAATGAGTCTGGGAAGAAAAGAGGAAATGGGTGCATTAGAGACAGATGGAGCGTGTAAGTGAGAGAGAGAGAGAGAGCATGCAAGCTGAATCCTGATGCAAGCGTGTGTAATATTTGATGTGGATCTCTGCGCATCGCCCCTGCAGGATGCCTCTTTAATCTGCCTGAATCCACCCTCCACCTACTAGCAGTCTGACAGTCAAAGCCTCACACCACCACACCAGGCAGTCCCGATCATTAAAGTTGAAGTGTGCAATTTCTGTGCCACTAGCGTAACCAACCGGAATTGCAAAAATAACGACAAGTTTCCTGAATGCATTCCCCGTTGGCCAATGGGTCACGGATTGGTTGTTTAGCACGACCCAGTTAGCTGGAGCCAAAAAGCATCTTTCTGTCTTGATGGTCATTCAAAATAAGAAATGTATTCTGACTATATTTTTGCTAGCAATGCATTTATTGGGGTCCTTTGCCATAGTTCTCACTATAGACCACCACAGTTGGAACAAACAGGTAGTGCCCACACAAACTAACAGCACTGGTTATCCCAATGTTGATATGTCAGGCTGATCAAGATGCTGAAATGTTATGAAAGTGCCAAACTCAACGAGTTCACGAGTTTGGTGGAATCTACTAACAAATGCTGTACTATTATGTGTTTCTGCGTCACACACTGGGACATTAAAAAAAAAAAAAATTTAACATTGAAAAAAAAATTTGAACAAAAGTGACAGTAAGACAGGGCGTTACAAAAGATTCCCATTTCAAATAGAGATGCACCAATTGCAATTTTCTTGGCCGATTCCGGTTAGATTTTTTTGTTAGTGTGACTTGCCGATACAGATTTTTGCCGATTCCAATTTTCTTTCTAAGAACTATAATTGACAGCATATACAAACAAAAATCTGCTTTTCTTCAACAGTTTTATTTTCCATAAAAAAAAAAACAAGTAAAAAGTCAGTAATAAAATAAGAACAAAAACAAATTGCAAACAAGTGCATAATTAAATGCAAAAGAATAAAGAGAGCTATGAAATACGTTTTTCAGGTGGGTCTAACAGACCCCAAAATACTGTTACATAACTTGCGCCATCTTTCTCAACTATTTAACGTTCCAAAACTGACTGTGCTTAACTGAATACTTGCCAAGACAGGCATTTTGACAATTTTTTTGTGTATTTGACAGTTTAAGCGCAGTAAGACACTAATTTTGGTACTTGCGACTCTAAATCTGATTAAGACTGAGAAGCGGCTTGTGCGCTCCACTTATGTAGATCACCGGTACACGCGCTTTGGGTGTGAGCGTGAAACCTTCGAGAATTAGTAAAATTGTGTGCAATATGAGCACTATTTAACGAATGAGATGAGCAACTGAGAGGCGTCGTGTGTGTCACTTCGCTGTAGGAGAGCTGACGTTATTGCCTGTGCCAAACACATGTACCGGTATCTTGTACCAGTTATTGCCGGTAACAAAATGGATCGCTCAGAATCAGAAAGACGTGAGACTGACCGGCCGGTCACCAATCTGGGCTGATCATGTGGGAAATTGTCCGATTCCGGTCCCTGGCTGGTCGATCGGTTCATCTCTAATTTCAAACAAAAACTGTATAGCAGTTTCCACAAAAAAAACTAAGAAGCAGTTCTTTTCAAAATTGAGGAATATTTCTTGAGCACAAATCCACATATTAGAATGATTTTTGAAGAATTATGTTACACTAATTTATTTGAATATAAAATATTAAAATAGAAGTTATTTTAAATTGTAATAATTTCACAATAACTGTTTTTACTGCATTTTTAATCAAATAAATGCACCCTTAGTAAGAAAATAAGAAGTAAACATAAGAAACTTCCTTTGAAAAAAATCTTACCGATACCAAACTTTTGAATGGTAGTTTATTTCTCAAATGTAACTCATAATACAATGGTGTTCCTTGCAGAACTATGATTAACACTGTTAATTTTATTGTACACTAAACTCTGCCTCTGTCCTTGAAAGAAACCCCAATTAAGTAGTACATATTTCAAACCATGAAGAAATTCACCTCTATATGCCTGCAGACAGCTAGTTTTCGCCTTGAACATAATTACAAGGTTTAATACAAAACATAAAATCTTGGGAAAGGTAATTGAGCAGATGAAGAGGGGTTGATGAATGAGTTCATAAAGTAGGTGGAGAATAGAACATATAGAACGAAAGGCCATTTAAAACCAACAGTGGCACAAGGACAGAGATAAAATGTCTAAACCATTTCAATTCTAGGATTTAAATTTTATGCCGGCTCACCAAAACCATCTCAAATTCATAAAGAGAGCTAATGCCACAAAGATTAGATCCATTCATCAAGTTTGTTAAAATGAACTTGCTTATTTCCAACATTTTTCACAAAACGACCCCTCAATATTACTATGGCTTGGCAGTCTGTTTTTAGACTTTAGACACTGAATGCACTCCAATTTGGCATCATCTATGACCAAAATAGCCTTTTAACAAATGATTTGCATTACTGCAATTATTTTTTTAAATGTCAATTTAACAAATCAAACCACATGACTTCAATATACAACGTAATTTTTACTAAGTTTCAAAACCTTAAATGAATGTAATGCTGAAGGCAGCAAAAGCACCAAATCTTCTTTCTCTACCCTGGTAAAAGTACGCTGTGCCTTTCATCTCCCAGAAGAGCTCATATTATCTACAGAAAGGAGACAGATGGTCTGCACACAGGAGGTTTGCCACACAACCAGACAACACATTTAACAGCGATGCCGAATTTATGCCAGAAATAATTTTGTTAGATCCAAATAATGGCCCATAAAATAACATACCACTTATTAGACGTCTAAAATATTTTATCGGATTTGCCAGGATAAATGTTTTCTATTTTGACTTCATTGGTACGAAATTAATGTATCCTAATTGCTACTTCTAGTAAAATATAGTTATTCAACATGATTTATGCAAAACTAATAGCACAAATAGCAATTAGTGTATTATTAAATGGTCTGATTTATTCAATAAACATCCATTCTACAACAGGCAGATTGTGCCACAGGGGCAAAAGGTTACTGTTGCAATTAGAAACGTATATAAGCAAGGCCTTGTTGTGTGCGCTGATCTCTGCCTCATTACATGATGCAGACAGGTCAGAAGACATTGAGACTGTGGTACTTACCGTGTCTGATGATTTGTTGGGATTTGAATGAGAGTTGGAGCTGTGCAGAGAGCTGTGGTTATGGGAGTTCTCTTGAGGGGATATACTGGTCCCTAAAAGAAGAAAAATATTGCTTGTAATCAAGACAAACCAGTTTAAGTTATTTCTTAAAACTAGTGGAGGACAATGCAAATCAACTCATAACAATGAGTTATTACCTGATCTGGATGGTTAAACAACTCACTAAGAACATTCTACTATGATCTAAGTAACTATAAAGCTTCACAGACAACATCCCATAATTCATTGACCGCAAAATCAAGCATCTATATCAAAGAATCTTATAGCTCTTGAGCTTTTTATGGCTGAATGATGCAGAGACAAACTTCTAGGCCTTCCTATCAATTCCTGCTTCTTTGATTCATTAGAGTCATTTCAGCTTGAACTGCACCACTGACAAGAAATACAAGCTCTCAAAGACACATCTAGCAAGTGTTCATGTAGCATGATTTCAATGCTAACAAAGAGATAAAGAAAATGTACAACAGTCACACTTTAAAGCGATGAACAAATCAAATAATTTTTTATATCGATTTGTATGCATGTTAAAGAACTGTTTAAATATCTAGTAAGGCCATTCTTTATAATATGCCCACAACCGAAAAGGGGCAAACTGAAAGTTCTTACCACAATTTGAGGTAACAAACTAGTGAAATAGGAGTGTTTTCAGACAAATTACATGTGTTCAGTAAGATTACTCATTTTGACAAAAAAACAAATAATAAGTAGAGTTGGAAAGAGATGAACAGCATACTGATTTTATAATACACCAGACTCTTAACGACACACCTGACACACTCATAAATAAAGAGTACACCAATAACACAAATTCAGATGGAGGTAAATGTTTCATACATTAGGTAATTAACTCACTTCAGGTGGAACAAAGTGTTTATTGTACAAGATAGATCAAGAAAGCCACACAGAAAGCCCAAAGTGACCTGCAGTCACCCCTGCCAAATCACAAACCCTCACTGGGGCATTTCAGCTGCAGGCTTAGACTGCAGACATCCCTTAGGGTACAGACAGTCTTCACCACCTGAGAGAAGATGTGTCAGAAGTGTGCTAGTAACGAGAATATAAAGCCACTGTGAGGGTGGAGAAGACTAGACTCAATAGACATACTATGTCTCAATATACACTACATCTATGAAAACAATTTGTGCTTTGTGGCTTTTTGTTCATGCATGTCAGCTTTGAAGTGATCTAGATGCACTTCTTAATGTTGACAAAGTTAACCTTTAGAAGATAAACAGACAATTTACAGTCTCTCTGATCGGGGAACACAGACAAAAATATTGATGACTCATCCTGCACTTCACAGATTTTCATCCAATCAGATGCTCTTTAGAATGAGACTGTCTTTACCCTAAATACCACCTGCAGATGATGAGCACGTAGTAAACCTTTAAACTAAAGTCTTTTAGCAGTTATGAAAAATAGAGGGAAGAGCCCTTTCACATGTCCCAGTCCCACCCAAAATTCTAATGAACATGAAATGCATAAACAAAAAACTGCACTTGTCAAGCCATTTCATGGGGTCTTGAACCACTGCTTTCCTTTTCAACTTAAGATTAAAAAAAAGCAAAAAAAAGAAGCAGCAAATATTCAACATGCACAAAAAATGAAACGTAGGAGTGGTAGAACAAGTTAGCAACAATTTACATTAGCCTACATGTGTACATGAAGTCAAGGAATGCACTTTAGTAATTCAAGTGCAGTGTGAAGTTAAGTTCATCTAAAAGAGTCAAAAAAGTTTTTTTAATGAAGAGTACTGGTTAGAAAAGCAGGTACAGAGCCTTATATATGTTTTAGGAGTCACTGTGATGGTTCTGGAGGAACCAGAAAACCTTGTTTTGTGTTTGCTTTAGGCATATGACAAAAGTTCTCTCATCTTGGTTTTGATAATTCATTAGAATGAAGTAATGTGGTCAGTGAATTAATTTATTTAAAACAGGTCAAAGTGAGAAGTGGTAGGTTATTCAAACTGTCCAACTTCAATCAAGACTTCATATTCACCTAAAAACTCCACTTCATCCACTTCTCTGTTTTCAATTGCCATTTCTTTTAACAAACCAATGTCGTTTCGTATATGCAAAGATCAATCTTTTATGCTGTTTTCAGTTGCATGAATAAAACGCTAATCATTATTTGTAGAGCGCCTCCCATCCAATAATCGCAACAAGCTTTGTGATTTGTTACTTTTGATAAGAAACAGTATCAGCTTTCAATGTCACATGAGAAAAGATATATTGACAGATATGGAACTCACTGAAAATGATCATTTCTCATGTAATCATGTTTCAACTAGGGCTGCACGATTAATCGCATGCGATTGTCACGCGCATTTCGTCAGTAAAGCCGGTTCCCTGATTACCGTGAAATCATCATCACCTGCTTTCAAATGGAGCACCATTTAATAGACAGAGCCGTAGATCACTGACAAGCCACGCAATATCGCGTTCATTATCGAAGGCGATTCATCTGCGATATGAACGCGATATTGCGTGGCTTGTCAGAGAACTACGGCTCTGTCTATTAAATGGAGCTCCATTTGAAAGCAGGTGATGATGATTTCACGGTAATCAACTGAACAAGTTTCAACTGCAGAAAGACATCAATAAAATGGTTTGTGAACTTATCACATAATGCTGCATTTCCCTCAGGAAAGTCATTCAATGTCTATAGCTTGTTTAGTTAGCTGGGGAAAAAAAGCACTAGAGAGAAGCATTTAGCTAAATATATATATATACTACAAATATGTATGCTTAAATATATATACTACATAACATATACTCATATTTTTAACTGTTAGTGATATCTTAGTGTTGAGATTTATTTAAAACAATCATAAAAACTAATTATGACAGCCACAGCTTAAAATTATATTTCAACAAAGAATTAGAAAGAATAGAAACATACTTGTATCATTAGAAAGGCGATATAAAAACTTCCTTATCTGCAATTTAAAAGATTGAATCTAATTATTAAATAGCAATTGAATTTAATCATTTGGGCTTTTAATCCATTTTGTCAACTTTAACCTTTAATATTACAGTAATGTACCAATTGAATAGTTTCCCTGTTTAGTTAACAGCATTAGTTGAGATTGTTTTTCTTTAAGAAAAACTGAAATCCTGAATTTTTTCCAAATGAATCATTATCGACTCAAATCGAGAGCTTGTGAATGGAAATCTAATCGAATTGTGAAATCTGTCATGACAGTGCTACCATCCACAACAACACGATATAGTTGGAGACATGGGTCAGCTACTTTTAGCATTTATGGTTATTACAAATGCAAATATTAACAAACAAATTAAATAATGGTTATCCTCTTTAACTGCTTCGAGGGGATCTTTAACAAGATGCCAGACCTGACCTATGTAGCAGATATGGTAAATACGAATGACAGTTTCAAAGCTTATTACACCATCAATATTCATAAGATGTAGCACTAACAATAATGAAAACATCCAACAGCACAAAGCCAGGCAGCAAATTAAGTAGATTTATCACTTTTGTCCCTGACTCAGAAATCTTAAAATCTGTTTAAATATAACTTAAAAATGGAGAATAACCTTCTACAAACTAATACAACTTGCCTGGTGCAACATCGAGATTTCAAGTAGGCTAGAGTCCCTAGTTGAGTGAGATCTGTGGTGGCTCCCACAACGGTCTGATTCATTATTCCAATGTACGCTCTTCACTGTTTTTCCTCTCCATTTTTGAAAAGTTTCTTGTACAGACGACAACGCTGTCAAAATGATCCCAGATCCCAAAATGCTGTATTATGCATGCCAGCCCATTTGTTGGCGAGGTCAGAATTCAAATTAGTTGGCGATGTTAGAATTTGGCATATGTAAATAATGAGTCTCCATTGGTTGTAGTAGTGGTAACAGTATAAATCTACACTTTGCTGGAGAAGCATTAATAAACTCAGTATCTTGAGCAGCATAAACACAGTCCTGACATCCACCATTGTTGTCCGCCAAGTATTCGCACATGCCTATAGACCGAACACGTAATACACCGTGCGCATGACGTCACCGCTTTGACAAATTCATTTTTTTGTAGTTTACATGCAGATGATAATGGTATCATTTTCAAAAACTTATATTTTCAAAAGTTTGCATTTTCAGGCTCCCAAAACAACGTTGACATGTTAATGAATGGCCAAAACACAAAAAAAGTGTTCTGTTTTTAGTTAAAAAACAGTGCTGTTGTGTAAATGTTCACTCACTAAAAGATGGAAGTCAAAGGTCACCAAAACTGTTTGGTTCCCAACATGTTTTAGAATATCTTCTTTTGTACTCTACAGATGAAAGAAAATCATGACAGAATCTTCATGTTTGGGTGGACTATCATATATATGTCTAAAATAAATGTTACATTGATTTTGTTCATTCTAGCAAAACTGAAAAATGATTTCCTAAGAATGTTTCCCATAGCAATAAAATCATGTGGATCTTTCTAAAGAAGAAAAAAAGAATACTGCATGATAATTTCATTAGTGATATGAAACCAATTTGATCAATACCAGGTCTTTCAAGCCTGCTTATCAATTGCGAAATGATATAGCAATCTTCATGTAGAAAGCAAAATAAAGTTTCTTGTTGAAAACTGTGGAAATAAATTCTGATCTGATCTGAAAAAATTAAAAAAATGAATGTGAAAAGCACATAGTGCTCCAAGCCTTACATTCTCCTGTCTGAAATGGCATAATTCATAAAGTAGGGATGCAGGCTGCTTATAAACAATTGAAGCAGGTTCCACTTCAGATAGTGTAATTTCATTTAATGTCTGTTTAGCAATCTGATCAACTTATACATGAGATGTCTAACTAGTGTTTACATAGAAACAATAATTATGCACCAATTAAGATTTACAACATGGATCTCTGCACTTGTTTCAGCCTCAGATCTGTGCCTCTTATCGAATTATCAATATGACTCCCGGTCTCCCCTCTTACCTCCTTCTCTGTCTCTCCCCCGGTGTGGATGGATGGCTTTTGCTCTGCCATGGCCGGTGCTGTCCATGTGTTTATTTTCTGGACTGTCTGATCGCCGCAACATCTTGCACGGTGGAGTGGTGTCGTTGTTGTCACGCATCTTCTCATGTCTGTGATCGGGGTGACTCTTGGATGAGTACTTAAGAGTCTGTCAAAACATGACATTTCTACATTGAACTCTGCTGCACAATTACTCTCTGACATGCAAAGTAGTAAATAAAAGCTGGTTTATAGCTGGGGTACAATGGTCATCATTAGCTAGCCGACCAGCTTGTCCAGAATGACCTACCAGCTATTGACCATCCTCTAACATGTTCCAAAACACTACAATACTTAATAGGAGCATATTGTTTGTGTCATAACATACTTTGCATGTCATTGCAAGACCGAACTGAGCACAGAAAAGCCTATACGCATCTTTCTCCCAGTATTACATATAATTAAGCATCTCTTGATGGTCTGCACAATAATTATACTCGTTTTATTGGGATTTGGTTGCATTCACTCGCAACTACCAAGACGACTGTTTATAAACATCGTACTCTTAAATTCGTATTTACGTATACAACGGTTTCTCTAAAGTAGCATAATTTAGATCTTGAATTAATGATAATAAACGTTATTATAATAGTGATTTAGAAGTAAACCGCTGTGGCACACAGGCCTGATGTAGCCGCTAGCGAGCTAACGTTAGCCTGTTAGCGCCCTGAGCGCATTTAAAACATGATAAATTCGACGGTCAGGCGATTTATGACAGCGCAAATTTATGTTTGCATTGTAATGTAAACGTGTGTGTCATTTTAAGCCGAACACAGGGAGAATAAGGCACTTTTCGCTGTGTTTTACGCACAGAGGCCTTAACTGCTTCAAAAGCCTGCACTAGATTTACCCCATTTTAATCTTATTTGTTTCAGATCTACCTGATAGGGCTGTGAATCCCTTCGGTCGGTGCACCTACAAAATAAAACAAGGAAAAGAGACAGAGGAACAGTTAAAAATCATCTTCATGAACATGAAGAAATTGCAACAGCTGAATCGGCTTCCTTAAGTTTCTACTTATTTTGGTTTGGCTAAAAATGGCGGATTGTCAAAGCGGAGAAGGAAAATCGGAGTATAAAACAGAGCTCTTTACCCATCGCCGAGTCTTGGTTGTTTCCTTGCATACATTACCATCAATGCCGTGTTAGTGTGTGTGAAGTAGATGTGAAAGATGGGCGACTTATTTTGATTTTGGAGTGGGCTATCGACGACAGGATCGCGTATATTATTTTTATAGTTCTGGCTATTGGAGTCGCTCTTCGCCTCTGCTAGTCAGTAGAGCGCCCTCGGTCCATCTCCCACTCACACATACACCAAAACTCTGCCCCTATCTACAGAACAGCGAAGCTCAGCCTTCCTCACACACCTCAATCCGGGTTATTTCGGGGCTCGCTTCGGCTCCACTCGGCTACTCTCGGGTCATTTCGGCCACTGGTGGTTGAATTGATCTAAAGCAGTACGTGAAGTAGGGATCTGTGTGGGTGTTCGCATGGATAACAACGCGTAAAAACACATTGTGCTTGGCATACTAATAAAAAATTTGATTTATGAGCTTCACTTCGAAGCTGTTGAGAAATGTTGAGTTACAGTGGCTAGAATTTCAACTCAATACTGAAATCTACTGGACATGTTGAGTCAGTGCATTTAGCGCCAATGAGATGAATGCAGAAAGGTCCTGATGCAGTATGACTCACTGAAACAAGCGAGTCAGGGGAATTCTGGGAAAAGAAACATGTGAGCGCACTTTTTGAATGGCTAAGTTATGTTCAGTATCTGCCAGCAGCTATTACAGCTGTGAGATTTCTTGGGTTGAGCCTTTGCATACTTAGACAAGATTTTTTGTCTGTTTTTCCATGCTCATTTTGTGCCAACTCTACCAAATGGGATGGAGAGTGTGGTGCATGGACAGCTATTTCCAGATTGTACAGATTTTTGGTTGCATATTATTCTAGAGTTATTCCAGATTTCAAACCCTGTCAAGTTACATTTATTTGAACATGCTTTGTTTCAAAACAGCTTCACGGAAATAAACTAGAAAATGTCAGTGTTGCAAAATTCATCAATTAATTAATGACTTCGATTTTAGCAGTAAAACAGCTCTGCAGAAGACAACAGTGTCATTATGCAGCTCAGTTTAGTTCAAAGTTGATTCAATTTAGTTCAATAACAGTGTCAATGTTGCAAAGTTCATCATCAAATTGAATTAAGCTATAAAGAAGCTCTTCAGAAGATAAGATTATTCAGCTCAAGTAAGTTAAATATCGATTCAATTTGGTTCAGTGAAAGTGATGTCAATATTGCAAAGTTAATCAATTTCGAAAACAAATTCAATTCAGCTAAAGGAGCATACAGTACATCAATTATGAAAGGATTTCAAAGACAGCTCTACAGAAGACAATAGTGTCATTATCCAGCTTAATTCAGTTGTTTTGTTCTTATCGTGTCAGTGCTTTGGGTCATTGTCCTTTTGTGCTGTTTTTAAAGGGCAAATATCTTAAATTTGAGATCTTCCAGAGGATTTTAGGTTTTGTCTCATGGTTATAACAAGCTCCAGGTGACTTAATGTTGGCTTCTCACAGAATTTGCGTCTTTATTAACTCTCCCCAAAACCAAAGTGATTTTCGTCTTAGCCATTTTCATTTTATCCAAAAACACATTTTTCCATTTTCTTGCAATGGATGGTGTTCAAAGGATTTGGCTAAAGTTTTTCCTCTCTTTTTATTTGTTTCTTCGCTGTTTTTCTCCTAACAACTTCATCTTGAATATCTGCAAGCAGCATAATGTATCAAGTTATAGTATAACTCTAAGGCCCGGATTCACTGACAGGGCTTAGAATAAGCCAGGATTAGGCCTTAGTTCAATAAGTGCATTTAAGTAGCTTTTATAAATGTAAAAACATTACTGGTGAGCATCTTGAGACAAAACAATGGCAATGACATATTTTAAGATGTCAGTGCAAGTTACTTTCAGTTAAATCAGCTCAAACAAGCATTTTAGTCTAGGACTAGCTTAAGCCTTGTCTGTGAAACAGGAGGTAAGTGATTAACCAGATTTAAATGAATACATTAGGTTTGCTAATGATTATTTTAATATATCATTTCATTACTTTCACTTTTCACTCATTTTAACATTGTAAAAGGAATTATTTCTAGAACTGAGAAGACAAATCCTATTACGTTTTAATATGACATTCAAAAAAAGGGGGCAAAGCTTTCTCAAGGCGCTCTACCTGTGAGTAGATGATACTTTGATAAGCTTTTAGAGAAATTATGATTTAATTATGACAATTGGTACAAATAGGCTAATCAAAGCTATAAATTACACAAGAAGGATTACGCTTTTGGGACTCTGTAATGCTCAGAAAGAAGCCACACTGTTCATTCTAACAATGGAAGCAGGTGCATCAGCACACTGATTGTCTGTTCCCTTTATATGAGCTCCTGGTGCCTCTTTGCAGATATATTTTCCAGAATCAGTTCCCTCATTTACCTGCTCAACAGTGCAAATGTAACAAGTCACACTATACTGTAGTTTTCTAAAATATTACCAATGAACCTTTGATTAATCAAGCTATTGTTGGTCCAAAAAATATGTTATTCTCATAAGTTATTATCAGCACAAAACCCTCAGAAGAATCAATTATGCTAAACTGCTCCAAACTGTCAAGGGGTCTGTTTACACTCTTGAATCTGATTAAACACCATAATATTGAATATAAAATTAGTTTGCATATTGGCTCAGGTCCATTAAATAACATTAACAGATACAACTTAATGTTGAAATTAACATTAACTAGATTAATACATGCTTTAGAATTAGTTTTCATTGTTAGTTCATGTTAACTAGTTAACTAATGTTAACAAATGGAACCTAAAGTGTTACCAAAATTATTACAATTATGCACATAAAATCATTTTATATTTGCAGTTTTTTTTTTTTTTTTTTTACACCGTTTACACCATTAAAAACTAGTTTTACCAAGACTTTGCCTCTTCTGCTAATAGTAACCAAGGTCAATAATATGTGATGATTGGTAATATAAATTTGATTTCAATAATTTCATGGCTGAATTACACCATGAAGGACAAGTAGAAATTATTATTGTCCAAACTTTACTCCACAAATATCCTATTCTCAGTGCAAGTGTCTTCAATCTCATGTCAACCACGAGAGGGTGCTGTAGTCTTAATGTAAGCCTATTGTATATTTATTATATTGTGTATTTTTCATGTTTGAGTGTTGGGCCCTGTACGCACGTCAGGATAAAGAGCAGTTCTTTCTTTCTTTCTTTCTTTCTTTCTTTCTTTCTTTCTTTCTTTCTTTCTTTCTTTCTTTCTTTCTTTCTTTCTTTCTTTCTTTCTTTCAACTTACCATTGCCTAAACAATTTTCAAAAGTTCTTTGTTATGAACAGATTAACTGAACATTTTTCATTTTTGTAGTGTAGAAACGGAACCTTAGTTGAAGCCACGAGGCATTGTCTTTTTCAAACTTGTCAAACCAGTCTGCCTTATATATTTCCTCACTGTAGAAAACTACTGAGTGAGACAACAAGGACTAGCATGTCGAGACGGATCAAGTCAAGTTACTAGAGATAGATAGGCGAGATATTAAACAGAAGAAGAAAAAAAAACTGGCTGTCATATGCTCTAGAACAGGAAAGACAGGTGTTCTTTCGTCTGAAGATTTAGAAAAGAAGGACTCATTAATTCATGGAAATTAAAATAACATTTTATTCACACCAACAATGCAACATGTCTTTATGATTGATTTACGTTTGCACACTCTCCCTGTAGACCTCTTATAATAAAGCATAATTTCGTAGTAGAGAATAAGGGCAGGTGTGGCATATGATTGATTATGTAACCGCCAATCGGATTTCAGGATTACACTTTGGTCCCGCCCTATTTTAGTAAACTGTCCAATCAAGAAAAGGATTACTTCCGCCCGCCTGCCTCGTTGAACGCAGATTGTACGAAGCGTTGTGCCTGGAAAGAAAAACACTTTGGTCGCAAAAACCTGGGATATTTTAATTAAAGTTCTTCATTTTTTATCTTTTAAAATCAAAGTGAAGGCAACTTTTTCTCGGGAGTACCCGCCCAAGAAACCCAAGGCGTCTTGACTGGACTTCCCAAACACAATACACAGCTCGAGTGAGTAATAACAACTTATTTATCTTCAGAGACCACAAACATTTACGACGTTGTTTATATGTAAACATGGCTACAAATCTTAAATATTTAGTTCTTGAGGGGAGTGTCAAAATAAGTTCTTTTGAAAACTCGTGTACTGACTAATTTAATTGTTTTTGTGTGTCCGGTTTTGCTCGAGCCAACGGTCGGGTGCACTTGACAGCGCGAGTTCTCTGTGTCAAGTGCACCCGACCGTTAAGCTAAACCGGACTAAGAAAAACAATGAAACGAGCCCACTATCCTTGATGCACGGAAGAGATCTGCTTTATTTCAGCAGAGTGTCGACGCGGAGCTTGACACTGACATCACCAGTGGGTTCGCCCTGAGCAACAGGACAAACTCATCACTCATCGTGAGTGCTTCAACTGCTAGGGTTGGCCTGACATGCTCTATTAAATATAATAAAGTTAATGTCGTTTATTTAGTTTCATCTAGTGCTGCTGCTTCTGAGTTTACAACCAGCCATGTGCTGTTCTCTGCTAGAACTTTACTGTTTGTCCTATGCTTTTGTTGTTGTTGTTGTGAGACATATTATATATGTTGGATAAATAAATGGAATACATTTTATATGCACACAATTACTATGTTCCTGCTGTATGAAAATACATAGTCTAGATTGTATGTTTTGCAGTTCCTAATCACGTGTTTATCATATCTTGACCCTAGATTATAAGGCTCTGGGACAGTTGGCAAAACAGAGAAACCATGCAAACTAGAATAAACTGTATGCATTTCTTGGCATGTGTTCATAATTTGGCTTTGAGGCTTCGATAGGTTCATCCCTCTGGGATCTTCCTTAGCAACAGACCACTGAATTGTAAAAGCAGTGTGATAGTTTATTCTGTTACCCCGACTCCCTGAGCAAATGTGAAAATGCTCAAGTATTCAAGTAATGAAATGACTGAATGCACTCTAACCTTTGTTCAAATAGATACTGAGAGTTTTCTCAGTCCTTCTGCCCTGTGGGAAACGATGGAGACAGTGGTTTGTTTGAGACTTGCTATCTGCTGTGTCAGATATCACTGCTCAGAAGTGCCCCGTCTGCACTCCCTCTGATTCCCCTCTTCTTGACCTCTTTACACACACCCTCACTCGTCGTCTCGCAGTGTCAGTTGACAGGCTGACGTTACAGTCCGTGTCCTGATCGTTCCCTCTTTTGACGACTGTTACGTTTTAGGATGCAAGTAATTAAACACGATAGGGGAACACAATGCCTGATGTGTGACTTTAACTAAAGTCTTCAGAGGTCAGTTAGCTTAACTGTTTGAGACTAGAATGCAGAGAATTCCCTACATCCCTTTGAATTCCATGCGTATTGTGTACCGAAAGAAGGGAATGTGTTCTTTGGAGGTCCTGCAGGATTAGTGAAATATGAAGGACTGAAAATACAGTGGAGAATAAAAAACACTGGTGAGTTAAACTGAGGTGATGTGCATAGATCATTTCAGGTCATCATCTGTTTTTGAGCCTGAAACAAAGATAATGTCTTGTAAACACATGCTGTGATTAATCAAACTGATTTCAATCTGTGACATGGCTTTTAATATAAACATACACTCAGAGATTATTTACAGTTAGTCGCTTAATGCACTTTTTACTGATTGGATAGCTATCATGACCATGTTTAAATGCCCTCCAAGATGCATTTGAGCATAGCAATCATCAGGATGTGGTTTGAGTCTCATACAAAACGTGGATCAACTGAGTGTAAATGCATCTGGCTGTTCAGGCTACATGCATTAACCTTACTTCTCCCAAACAGAATTTTGTCAGCGTACGGAAGTTTAGGAACCCCCGGTCCACACTTCTGCATCATGACAGACGTGGGCTCCAATATGATAGGAATAGTGTATTCATTTATATTCTTTTTGCAGAGATGTGTTTTAGTGGTCAATTATAAATGCACTATACACACCATATCAGATTGCAATCTGATTGTTCATGACAGAGAGTTTGATGTAACCATGTGACTCTTCAGAGAGGAAGAATATGAACAAGAGCACTAGCTAATTCGGTGAGGTCGTCAGCCAACCTAGTCTGTGCAAAATAAAAGAGAAGCAGAGGAAGGATTGCATATTGGTGCAGTAAGTGTCTTGGGTTGTAGCAAGTTTCATTAATCTGGTAATCTAACTGCTGTGTGTGTGTGTTTGTGGAGTGGGGGAGTGGGGGTGTGTCATCTAAACTGGCAGTGGCAGAACAGGTGTCTAATGTCTGTGTTAGCTGGCCCAGTGTGTGGCCCAGCGTTACTGGCATTCCTGTGCTGTTGTTTCTGTAGTGGTGAGGTCGAAACTGAGGGAGAGAGAGGTCTAGGAATGTGATGTGAGAGGTTTTGAGCTGCAGTAGAGAACTTTCTTAGAATTAAAGTTTTTTTTTTTTTTTAAATAAATGTATAATATACACACTTATGTAGATGCATGTTCAGATTAATCAATTTTTTGATGAAAAATTACAGTTCTGTACGTACCTCGGTTTTGAAGTCACTGTTCGGTACAGCAGGAGGGGAAAAAACTTACATTTTATTAAACAGTGGTTTACTAAACAAATTGTTTCTCTGTCTTTGAATAAATTAAATTATTAACTTCTAAATCTTAATATAAAATTACGTTTCTTCTCCAATTCATTAAAAATTTATATATATTCACTTAAAGTGGCCATCATAACTTGTTTTATTTAAACATGGGATTTATTTAAACAGATTTATTTAAACAGGCTTACATTAAACACATACATTAAATAATCAAGACCGGTTAAGTAAAATATAATGAATAATATATATAGGCTAATATAGTGCACATATTCAGTGAAAGAGTTCATTTATCTAGTGAACTAATGAGCTGTGGATGCTGAGACACTTCAGATGTACACTGTTCACCATGATGGTTTTGAATAGCTGGAAATATGATTGAAAATCACTTCAAAAAGGAAAATACAGTTAAGGGCAAGATGAGCAGTGCAAGTCTGTCATATAAGCTACATAATATTAAAATGAGAACACTATAATTGTGTGCTTGGGACATAGCTTTTAGACTTTTGTTTTTGTAATCTGGCTCTCAAATTATAAAAATTTGGATTGAGATTTATCGGCCAATATATTCGTTATCGGCTTTCAAATATAAAGAATTATCGGTTATCGGTATCGGCCAAAATGTTCATGTCGGTGCATCCCTAGTATCTTTCAACATGCCTTCAAATGTTTATTCATGTTTATTCTGTAACTAAAGAAGTCAATCCTGTGGTTGGTGCAAAATGTTGTTCAGTTTGAAAATCGCTGGGATCATCTTATTTACACACGCTGTCGAATAGGGCACTCCAGACTAACACATATGTTTCTGTTAATGGGTGAAGATCCTCCTTTGTGCCCTTTGTGCCAGAATCCATTATCATTGAAGCATATTTTGATGGATTGTGTTAGTTTGAAATCTGTTAGATCTCTTCATTTTTCTGTTGACTTTTACGAAAAGATTTTTAATGAAGTAATGCCTGATTTAGTTCTAGAAAAAATGGACAGAATTTGAGAGATGAGATGGACAGAATTTGAGATTTTCCTTCTTATAGAAAGTAACAAAACAGAACTTGCTGTTATTATTGGTGGTTAATGGCCCACAACTCTGTATTTGTCAGTACAGTAAAATTCTCTGTACGAATACGTATACCTTTACACCCAATGTGTATATATTTCTAGCTCTATTATAGTTCTTTATTTCTGCAGTGCAATTAGACCTCATGCTTTAATTCATGTGTGTGCTCAATTTTTATAGTCTCATTCTCTGGATTTTGGTGTTTTATTAAAGGAAGTTTTAAAAATGAGCAGTGCAATAGCCTTGGTTCCCCATCATTAACTGAGGGGGAAGTAAGTGAGTAGTTCAGTCGTTTAAAAGAATGTGGTGTGAAGGTCATACCCAGCAGAGCACTGTTAGCAGGAATACATTTGTCATCACTATATCTTGCAGTGTGTCAGAGCTCAGGTGTTCATTTCAAAGAGCTCTGCTGCTTTTAGACTATACAGCATCTGAATCAGTGGTTCAGTTCTGCTGACATGTACATTATCCCATGGATCTGCTGCGTATTTCCCATCTGGCCAGACTGTGTCTGTGTTGTTCATTGTACACCAATACTTACAGATCAGAAAATGTCACGCTGCCATTGCTGTTTAATAGCCATTTCAGATCGATCACTGTCAGCTCAAACTCACTTTGGGACCAAGAAAATAGTGGCAGCATACATACAAAATTCACCTCTTTATAAGGTCATCAATAGAACTTGACTTGATATATGTGCTCCTGTTCTGCAGACCTGTCGTGTCTTTGCCTCTTCAGCACTTCCTGTGAAAGCTGAGCTCAGGCAGGCTGTAAAGAAGGTGCTTCTTGAGACATGCAGGAGGATTATAAAACTCATAGCCCATGAACTTTTGAAAAGGAAAGCAGTATGATGTGAAGCCTGTTGCATCGTTCTACTTATCAACTTAAAGACTTGTGGAGAGTCAATCTTGTTTAGGACAGGCTTGTGTAACATCGGTGGAGATGTCGCAAGTGGTTGTATCCCAGTGTGTTTTATTTATGAGAGATTTCCCATGGACTGCTTCATGCATCGTAACCAACCTCCTTTCTGCTCAGCATTACTTTTAATAATTTAGTGATACCATAGTGAATATGAGTAACAAGACTAAAATAATCCACTGTGTCGCTTTGTAAACCTGCATTTGTGTTTTTTTTTTTTTAGAGGACCTAAAGGAATCATCTACTCGCCTTCATGTCATTACAAAACTGTACGACTTTCTTCTGTGGAACATAAATGAGATTTTTTTTTTTTGTTTGTTTTTTTGTTCATACATTGGAAGACAATGGGCTCCAATATCTGGTTTCCAACATTGTTCAAAATATCTTTTGTGTTCTGCAGAAGTCATACAGTTTTGGAATGACATGAGGGTGAGTAAATGATGACAGAATTTTTGTTTTTGGGTGAACTATAGGAGCAACCAGATTATTTGCAACTGATAAAGACATAAATGCATAAATGCCTGAAGATGCTGTTAGAAAGTCATGTCTGTACATTTACCATCTTCTGTCTTCTCTGCAACATTTAGCCCCGTGTTACGAAAGTTTTGCCGGCTTGGCTTTGCGCCCTGTTCGGAATGCTGCTAATACTGGCAACATTTCACATGGTGTCTTATTCTTCTCGTCCATGTCTGTGGTCTGCTGGTTCTTTTCATGTTCTGAGTCTTTAGACATGCTGTCAGTGTGTGTCTGTGTGTCTTTTGTGTATGTGCCTATATGGAAGTTTGTGCAATTAGTGTGTGCCTTTCTGTCTGCCAGTCAGTAATCTTCTCGTTATAAGCAGCTGTCTGAAGTGGTCCTTGGCTGTGGCCTCAGCTCTTTGAGATCTCACTCAAAACACTGGGCCTCACTCCAGACCCCCCACACTAGACCCCAGGTTTGAGTTCAACAGTAGCCAAGCCCCCAGGCCAAAAACTCTGCTACAGACCCTCAGTCAACTGCTGCCAAATTTCTCGATGTTTTCCCCATGCCTAGATTGTGTAATTGTTTGTGAATTAATGAGCATGGAATCTGCAAGAGGAAGTGAAGGATTGTGGATGTGTGTTACAGGATTATTAAGCTTTATATAAGGGTGGCCGTGGCATTCAGGGTTAAGCATTTGGGCTTACCTTGCACTGTAAACTCGAATAAGTTGGCTAAACTCAAAACATTTGAGGCAATCAGTTAAGAAATTCAAAGTTTAAGTAAGCAGAACTGCCAGATTTTTATTTTGTACTCATACATTTGAATTGTTCTTAACTTGAAATGTTTGATTACACTAATTCATACATTTAACTTACAATTTTCATGTAACCTCAATGTGAACTTTTTTTTTTTTTTTTTGTGTATACTTGGCTAGCTATAACAAGCTAATTTGCTATGTTAACAGTAGCATGGTTAAGCACTTGCTGAATGAGTACAGCAATATAAAGCATTTAACATACTTGCTCTCAAACCAAGCCGCATGCACCACTTGACATTATGATGGTAACTTTCCAAAAACCCACATTAACAGAAACTTTTCTAAATTGGCATAACAAAACATTAATTACTTCTAAATCTCCCACTTAACATTAATTTTGCACAAAAAACATTATATAACACTTAATTTTAGCATTTACTTTCCCTTTTGAGTGCCATGGGCAAAGCATGCTGGGAATAGAAATCCCAGCCCAGTTTCAGTTAAACTTAAGTTCGTTTAAATAAAAAGAAGTTCATAAAACTCAAAACAATGAAACAGTTCAGTTTGCTTAAAGGGATAGTTCACCCAAAAATGAAAATTTGATGTTTATCTGCTTACCCCCAGGGTATCCAAGATGTAGGGGACTTTGTTTCTTCAGTAGAACAAACACACATGATGATTTTTAACTCTAAATGTTGCCGTCTGTCAGTCTTATAATGCGTGTCAATGGTAACACAATTTGTAAGAGTCAAAAAATATGCATAGACAAATCCAAATTAAACCCTGCGGCTCATGACGGCACATTGATGTCCTAAGACACGAAACGATCGGTTTGTGTGAGAAACCGAACAGTGTCATTTTTTTACCTCTAAAACACCACTATGTCCAACTGCGTTCAGCACTCGGTTATATTTTGACTCTTATAGATTGTGTTACCATTCACAAGCTTTATACCGCTGACAGACTGCAATGGTTCGAGTTAAAAATCATCATTTGTGTTCTACCGAAGAAACAAAGTCACCTACATCTTGGATGCCCTGGGGGTAAGCAGATAAACATCACATTTTCATTTTTGGGTGAACTATCTCTTTAAAATATATCAGTTCTGTGAAAGAAAAAGAAATTACTTGTGTGATATGATTGCGCAAAATATGAAATCCCTCATAAGTTTATCCTCCCACTGTGAGATGTTGCAGTATTAAGGTGCTGTCACATCATTGTTCAGTTCATTTTAATGGGTAAAATGCATTAATTTCAATAGGAATCCATGCAATCTGAAATTTCTTGTGTGGGTGAAAGATTTCGGCATGCTAAATTTGCAATGGTTCAAGTTTGGCACTTGAATTTGCAGAGTAGATCAACAGAATGCTGCTTTGTTTGAAAGCTATTTCTTTGTGAGCTGTGCTTCATGCATGGATGCATTTGATAATGAACCTTTTTAGCCATGATAATTCGCCAAAATGTCCCTAATGTGAATTGCCTTTATTCTGAAAATACCATTGCCACTGGAGCATAAGCTTGTTACTCCAGTGTCAGTGGCTCTAAAGCAGATTGGTTTATTTGCTTAATTAGTTAATTAATCTGAGTTAGTTTATCTGATTTGATAAGCTTTTTTTTGCGTTACAATCTTCTCATAATAAAAGGTGACGAGCAACACAAATGCTTCAAAGGAACTTGGAGTTATATCCATAAGGTGTTGAGAGCCAAAATGTCTTGTGTCAAGACCACAAATACACCAGAGTTTATATTTTCCAGATTCTTTGAGCAAGTTATCATCTGGTCTGAACCATTTTCCACCTTCCCTTCCAAAAATATAAAGAAGAGTAATGCTTTATTTATGATATTTGAGCTTCCTTCAGAATTACGAGCACAAATGGCTCCTCTCTGCTCTGAGAGGAAGCTTCAAATATTGAGCTACAGCGTAATTTGAAACTAGCTTTATCCCACCACCCTGTTTTTAGATGCTGTTTATGGCTTGTTGGCTGAAAACGTCCACAAATCCATAATGTCTCGAGTCTCTGGTTAACAGATGTGCCATATTAATTACAGATAGACTTGTAGTAGCCTATACATAGCTTTAGATATTCCTATAATAATGACTGTAGTACTTGCAGTGCTTGAGACTTCAGTTCCGTGTAAAAGAAGCATAGGAAGAACATACTCTGCAGACTTAGACTCTGTTTATAGTCCTAGTGAGTTGGCTCTGGAGGCAGCATTTTAAGTCATCTTCAGTCGTGCCTTACACAGGCTGTTTTAAAACGTAGGCAACATGGTTATCTTGCTTTCTAAGAGACCCCAAATTATAAAGATGCATCTTTATAAAATTGTACCTGCATGGATCCTTTGCTGAGAATGTCATCCCACAATGTGCTACAAGCTCATTGAAAAATACATCCTATAGATGGTAGTCATTCAGGAAATATGAATAAAGTCATATCTAATTAAAATGCACCATTTTGTACTAAAATTTTTATACCCAGTATTAGTGTTTAGTGTTAGTTTTTATGCTTATCAGTTTTATGCTTTTTAGAGGTGTGAATCTTTACTTGCCTCACAATTTGATTCGATTATAATTCAGAGCTGATTCGATTATAAAATGAATCTTGATGCATATTTTCCTCTTTTTTTTTTTTTTATAATTATATTGATAATCACAATAATGCTGTTGTTGTTTTTTTTTATTCATTGCAGAATTGTTCACATCAGCATCACAATGCATTGTTAAAACAAATATATTTCTCAGCTCTAATGCTTAGTATCACTTTGTTAGCTTGGCTACATGCTGATGACAAACACTATTGAAATCAATTGTAGGTTGAGTTTCCTGTGCACTTTGCATGCAGACCGCTGTTTACATGTAACATGGAGTTGCTGCCTAATGTAGAGTGTTCCAAATTGGCCACTTATTAGGTTCCAGTTCAGTTAGGATGCTGCTTATGTATACAGTTGATGACAGTGCATCTCACTAGGTTCTTAGTAGGGCTGGGTATTGACACAATTTTCACAATTCGATTACTATTCACATGCTTTCGATATTGATTATTTTGGATGTAGTATTTCAGTTACAGTACATGGCAAATTTTCTAGAGGAAAAAAATCTCTAAACTAATGCTGTAAACTACACATGTAAGTCAGTTGGTACCAACTTGATACTACTATAATATTATTGAAGGTTAAATTAACACTTCAAAGGTGGTCACCCTAGGGCACTACATTGTGTTAATCCGGGCCTGACTGTGCATAGCAATATTTATCAGAATGTTGCTTTCTAGAGTACACTTTTCTAGCTGATTAATGAGTTTATGGTCACTGAATACGTTTTTCTGAGTTAAATGTGACGTTACGTGACATTGTTTACAAGCTGTTTTATTGACGTCTTTCCGAGGTTGAAACACTGAGCTATTACACAAGACATGATACGGATTTCGGTAAATTGTACTGTATCATTTAACATACCTTCAGATGTTTATTCATGTTTATTTCGCGCTGTAATTGGTATTAAAGCGGAGGAGAGGATGTTCACATGCGCTTCGTGCTGCCGCTTCTCTTTAACTGAGGCGCTAGATCTGTCACGTCACATTAAACAGCACCAAAACGGTATTTATTTTTTACATCTCATTTTTAGATGGACGTAATTTGAAATCTGAGACTTTGCTTCATATCAAAAGTAACAAAGCACAAAGATTATTGCGATTTATTGGATGGGAGGTTCTACATATTCTGCTAATTCATCAACTGAAAACAGATTAGACTAATCGATTCTTGGGATTTAAGAATCGATATCGGTTCTTAAAAATGAGAATCGATTAAAATCGAGAATTTTTTTTTTTTTTTTTTACCCAGCCCTAGTTCTTAGGCCACGTTCACACAGCAGCAGAATACGGTTGTCAGTCCTGTATTTGAGTCCTTAATACGGTTACGTTCACACGCAGTACGGTTATTTACGGGAGTGACAACCGCATTTTATAACCGAACTCACACCTGTAAATTTTCAGGACTCACAACCGCATTCTTGGAATATTGGCTGTGTGAACGGAACAGGACTGGACAACTAGTTGTCTGTCACGTCATACAGTGCGAGAGAGCCGCTCTTCTGTGTGTGGTTTCGCTTTTGGTAACTTACTGCGACAGATATGTGAGCAGTGCGTCATCTCAAGGTGTTAGATCCAGTCACTGTTTTCTACCGGAGCGGCTCATGTCAGTTTTGTGTTTCTTTTCAAATGCCGTGTCATGCGCGAGATGTCGCAAAGACACGCCTGTGCGGTTTAAGACTCCGGCTAGCGCGTGTTTACATGCTGCTGTTGGTTAATGAAGTTTTGATGGATGAACTCGCGGTTCAGTTAGTCTCTTGTCATGTGAAAAGTGATACTACTTTTTAGTTTTATGGACGTCGCCATCTTTAATATTAAGTTGATCACTGTAGTAGGGCTGCACGATTATGACAAAAATCATAATTGTCGATTATTCCCTTGGAATTGTAATTGCGATTTTATTAATGACGATTATCACAATTTACATTGAATTTGAATGATGTTTTGAATAGCTTTATACCATTGTTTGAAGCAATAATAATTTTTTACTTGGTCTGTTTGATTTCAAATGGTAAATTGAATTAAAAAAAAAACAAGTTAACAGTAATAAGAAATGAACAAATTACTAACAGCACAAATAAATACAATAGAATAAAGATAGAAATTAAATAGACTGCTTTCTTTTTTTCAGGTAGGTCTAATAGTGCTCAGGTAAGAAACTGAATAAAGAAACAAAGTAGGCCTAATCAAATGTAAATTAACATTGGATAATCATTGTAAAAAATTAAATACAGATTAATCAATTAAAGTGACAGAAGTTAATCAGTCGAGCAGTAAGTGATTTTTTTTTTTATTTTTATTCTTTTGTTGTTTGATTAACAACATAGAGAGCGGCATGTTTATTCGGCTACTGTCCCTTTAAGATTTGACAGACACATTCTTCCATGATAGGCATTGTGACATTGTTTCTGAGTGTATTTGACCATTAATAATCCGCGAAAAAGAGCTTATTTAGGCGCTTGTATGTCAAAGGCGGCTTTATTATGTGTCTGCGCTTCTTGTGAGCGCGAAATCTGCGGAAATTAATATAATTATGCGCAATCCCGCGCCGAAATTCAGACCCAGTCACACCAACACTAAAAAACCGGAGAGCATGAGACGATTGAATGAGAAGAGGCGCGTGCGTCTCAACTCGCTGTCAGAGAGCAAGAACGCGCAGCTGGTATCGGTTTATCGATACTGCAGAAAGGAGTATTGGTATCCTTTCTGATATTTCAGTATAGATAGGCTACATATAGAAAATTTAGATATTTTTGACCGCACTAGGCTGTGTACACGGCTTTTTGAAAATGGCGGGTCCTGGTGTTTCGACATATCAGCGTACACCTACGTCACTGGTAGCTCCTTTTGTGCTGGGTTAGACCTTTTACACTCTGAAGTAGTCGTGATTCGCCTCGCAACGTGACATGCTCATAACACACCTCTTAAACATGCAGAATAATCAATATGGCTGCTGGCTAGTACATTGGCTAATAATTTTTAGTTTTTGGCCAGTAATATTTAGAGATTTAGAGTGTGGGTATGCATTGACGTCACTTTCCTGTCGGAACACAACCCCTCAGCCGGACTGAGTGGCAAAAGATCGTGCTGCATGACTGGATTTAATAGGGGAAACTGCGAAAATGCGAGTAAAACATGAGTAAAATAAACAATTAAGCTAAAGGTTGGACTCGATATGGTGTTCCTTACAACTTGCCAAAGATCCAGTAATCCATGGATATTAACACGCAGCCATGAATTATGCTTTTCTGACATTTATATGTGCCTAATTTAGACTCCGGGGAAATGCATAAAGCAAATTTGCTCGTGAACGCTTTATATAAATACAATATAGGTAGGTCTAAATCTGGGTGATCATTAATATCATATATGGCTTTCCTGTAGCTCAGTGGTTAGAGCATGGCACTAGCAATGCCAAGGTCATGGGTTCGATCCCAGGGATTGCACATACTCAGATACAAATGTATAGTATAATGCAATGTAAGTCGCTTTGGATAAAAGCGTCTGCCAAATCCATAAATGTAAATGTAAATATCAATGTTAAATACACTATATTGCCAAAAGTTTTGAGACACCTGCCTTTACGTGCACATGAACTTTAATGACATCCCATTCTTAATCTGTAGGGTTTAATATGGAGTTGGCCCACCCTTTGCAGCTATAACAGCCTCAACTCTTCTGGGAAGGCTTTCCACAAGGTTTAGGAGTGTTTATTGGAATTTTTGACCATTCTTCTAGAAGCGCATTTGTTAGGTCAGGCAGTGATGTTGGCGAGAAGGCCTGGCTCGCAGTCTCTGCTCTAATTCATCCTAAAGGTGTTCTATCGAGTTGAGGTCAGGACTGTGCAGGCCAGTCAAGTTCCTCCACACCAGACTCGCTCATCCATGTCTTTATGGACCTTGTTTTGTGCACTGGTGCGCAGTCAAGTTGCAACAGGAAGGGGCCATCCCCAAACTGTTCCCACAAATTTGGGAGCATGAAATTGTTCAAAATGTCTTGGTATGCTGAAGCAGTAAGAGTTCTTTTCACTGGAACTAAGTGGCCAAGCCGGGTGTGCCTCATACGTTCTGAAAAGTGAAGCTGCGGGCTCTTTGATCACCCCCTGGAGGCTGGATGCAGTACAGGTCATAAACCCCGCCCGCTCAATGCAGACGAATGAGACTTAAGTTAAAACATAAAAATAAATTATGCTTCAAATAAAATTTTCCGAAAGATGGTTCTGGTCATTTAAGGTAGTTGTTATCACGCTGATTTATATTCAATTGTTCGTTTTTGTGATAAGTTTGATTTTAGCTAGCAATTTGGTGCTATAGAAACGGGCCGTGTCGTCGTGATTCACAGTTGATTGACAGCTTCTCTGAGGACTGTCGGGGCTTCGAGGGGAGATTGAAGATAAATATAACTATTAATTTTCAATTTCTGTGTTATTTCACACAGACAAAATGAGCTGTTCAGCAGTAAACTGTACTAACCGATCTACAGGATCTGACGGATAGCTGAGCTTTTCTCTGTAACGTTAAATGTGGGCTTCATAAGCTAATTAATAAATGTTATTAGTTAAGATAACACGCATAATGTTAACCGTGACGGGAAAAAAGCAGGTGATCATTATCTGGCAGTTACTAATTATTTTTATGGGTATAAAATAATAATTAGCAGGATAAAACTAATGATAGCCTACTCTAATTAATTAAAGAGCACTGTCTGCAGCAAGCGATCTCCTGTAACGTTAGATTAACCCTTTTATTTAAAATGGCAGGACCGTTTCTGACATTTTAGAGTTGTTTCTAGTGGCATATTATATTGAGTTTATCTACTGAATTTGCTGTTTCAAAAATATTATTGCTCTAGAAACAGAATAGCCTATTATTTTATAGATAGAATTTTAAATTACGTATAATTTATATAGCCTATTTAAAATACATCAATGATGACGCAGTCGTCTGGGCGGAAGTTTGATACCGCGACTCCGCCTCCGGGCTCCACTGACGATTCCTTCTGCGCATGCCCAGGTTCCAAACTGACGTTTTTGCGTAATGTGTCAGAGCCCATCAGCGTCCGTTTTGGCTTCAGTTCAATACAATGGAAGGAAGCGGCGTCACGTCGTCCATCTTTTTTTACAGCCTATGGGCCAAGCCCAACCCCTGAAAAACAACCCCACACCATAATCCCCCTTCCACCAAACTTTACACTTGCAGTCAGGCAAGTACTGTTCTCCTGGCAACTGCCATACCCAGACTCGTCCATCGGATTGCCAGACAGAGAAGCGTGATTCATCACTCTAGAGAGCACATCTCCACTGCTCTAGAGTCCAGTGGCGGTGTGCTTTACACCACTGCATCCGACGCTTTGCATTGCACTTGATGTAAGGCTTGGATGCAGCTGCTCGGCCATGGAAACCCATTCCATGAAGCTCTCTACACACTGTTCTTGAGCTAATCTGAAGGCCACACGAAGTCTGGAGGTCTATAGCTATTGACTCTGCAGAAAGTTGGCGACTCAGCGTGCGCTGACCCCGCTCTGTGATTTTTACGTGGCCTACCACTTTGTGGCTGAGTTGCTGTTGTTCCCAATTGCTTCCACTTTATGATACCACTAACAGTTGACCGTGGAATATTTAGTAGTGAGGAAATTTCACGGATGGACTTATTGCATAGGTGGCAACCTATCACGGTACCACGCTTGAATTCACTGAGCTCCTGAGAGCGACCCATTATTTCACAAATGTTTGTAGAAGTAGTCTGAATGCCTAGGTGCTTGATTTTATACACCTGTGGCCATGGAAGTAATTGGAACACCTGAATTCAATGATTTGGAGTGGTGTCCCAATACTTTTGGCAATATAGTGTACATCGTCATATTGTCCAGCCCTAAAACTTGTAAAGTGTTTGTCAGTGTTTATTTAAAAACATCAATTTTTGCAGAATATAAGATGGTAAATAAATATTTAATTGAGTTGTCAATACAATATATAGGTATGATTTTTACCTCAGAATTCCACATATTGACAAAATGATAACTGCAAATCCACGTGCCTGGAGTCCACTTGTTTCTGTGAATTGCAGCGTTCCTTTAGCTCTTTTCTGTAAATTTCAG
>RJVU01067793.1:1603779-1649882 GCA_003731715.1 Anabarilius grahami | reverse complement strand
GAACAGCATTTATCTGAAATACAAAGCTTTTGTAACATTATACACTACCGTTCAAAAGTTTGGGGTCAGTAAGAATTTTTTTTTTTTTTAAAGAGTGGGTGCACACAAGACTCAATTTTTGCTTGTCCATGTTCCCCTGCAGCATGCGCACAGAAAAATGGAATGCGGCAAAATAATTGTTTTACCTCGATTTATATTGTTTTCATAATCGTTGGAAGCCAAAATCAAATAAATGTATTAATGGCACAGCCCTAATACTGTATACTTTTAAACTACAAATAGTTGTACTTGTAAACATCTGTTACAAAAGTAGACATTGTAAACACTGTGTGGTCACAATTGTGGATATATCTACTGATATAAAGTCATATATATATATATATATAAAAAAAAATATATAGTGGGTACGGAAAGTATTCAGACCCCCTTAAATTTTTCACTCTGTTATATTGCAGCCATTTGCTAAAATCATTTAAGTTCAGTTTTTTTTTTTTTCCTCAGTAATGTACACACAGCACCCTATATTGACAGAAAAACGCAGAATTGTTGACATTTTTGCAGATTTATTAAAAAATAAAAACTGAAATATCACATGGTCCTAAGTATTCAGACCCTTTGCTCAGTATTTAGTAGAAGCACCCTTTTGATCTAATACAGCCATGAGTCTTTTTGGGAAAGATGCAACAAGTTTTTCACACCTGGATTTGGGGATCCTCTGCCATTCCTCCTTGCAGATCCTCTCCAGTTCTGTCAGGTTGGATGGTAAACGTTGGTGGACAGCCATTTTTAGGTCTCTCCAGAGATGCTCAATTGGGTTTAAGTCAGGGCTCTGGCTGGGCCATTCAAGAACAGTCACGGAGTTGTTGTGAAGCCACTCCTTCGTTATTTTAGCTGTGTGCTTAGGGTCATTGTCTTGTTGGAAGGTAAACCTTCGGCCCAGTCTGAGGTCCTGAGCACTCTGGAGAAGGTTTTCGTCCAGGATATCCCTGTACTTGGCCGCATTCATCTTTCCCTCGATTGCAACCAGTCGTCCTGTCCCTGCAGCTGAAAAACACCCCCACAGCATGATGCTGCCACCACCATGCTTCACTGTTGGGACTGTATTGGACAGGTGATGAGCAGTGCCTGGTTTTCTCCACACATACCGCTTAGAATTAAGGCCAAAAAGTTCTATCTTGGTCTCATCAGACCAGAGAATCTTATTTCTCACCATCTTGGAGTCCTTCAGGTGTTTTTTAGCAAACTCCATGCGGGCTTTCATGTGTCTTGCACTGAGGAGAGGCTTCCGTCGGGCCACTCTGCCATAAAGCCCCGACTGGTGGAGGGCTGCAGTGATGGTTGACTTTCTACAACTTTCTCCCATCTCCCGACTGCATCTCTGGAGCTCAGCCACAGTGATCTTTGGGTTCTTCTTTACCTCTCTCACCAAGGCTCTTCTCCCCCTATAGCTCAGTTTGGCCAGACGGCCAGCTCTAGGAACGGTTCTGGTCGTCCCAAACATCTTCCATTTAAGGATTATGGAGGCCACTGTGCTCTTAGGAACCTTAAGTGCAGCAGAAATTTTTTTGTAACCATGGCCAGATCTGTGCCTTGCCACAATTCTGTCTCTGAGCTCTTCAGGCAGTTCCTTTGACCTCATGATTCTCATTTGCTCTGACATGCACTGTGAGCTGTAAGGTCTTATATAGACAGGTGTGTGGCTTTCCTAATCAAGTCCAATCAGTATAATCAAACACAGCTGGACTCAAATGAAGGTGTAGAACCATCTCAAGGATGATCAGAAGAAATGGACAGCACTTAAGTTAAATATATGAGTGTCACAGCAAAGGGTCTGAATACTTAGGACCATGTGATATTTCAGTTTTTCTTAATAAATCTGCAAAAATGTCAACAATTCTGTGTTTTTCTGTCAATATGGGGTGCTGTGTGTACATTAATGAGGAAAACAAATGAACTTAAATGATTTTAGCAAATGGCTGCAATATAACAAAGAGTGTTAAATTGAAGGGGGTCTGAATACTTTCCGTACCCACTATATATATATATATATATATATATAATATATTGTGACGAGCAGGGCGGGCGAGAGCCGTGAGGGAACGGCGCGAGGCCGGTGACGCAAGTGATAACGAGCATCCCCTGCGAGGCGCGCCGGCCTAGAGTCTCTCACGGAGGAGCTCCGGGAGCATAAAAGGAGGAGCGACGACAGTGAAGGACGAGAGAGGACCAGGCCTGTACTTTATTTTATGTTTTATTATGTTTGTGTGGCCGGCAGACGTCCGCGAGGGTCTGCCGGCATTACTTTCGTTTTGTAGTTGTTTATTTTGAAATTAAAACTTATGTTGAACGTTCGCCGGTTCCGGCCTCCTTCTTCCCGTATTTACGAACTGTTATATAATTAGTTGTGCTCAAAATTATTATTATGATGAGTTTGGAGAACACCTGAGAAGAAATCAGAGACCATTCCTTCATGCAGAATCTCTCCAGATCCTTCTGATTCCCAGCTCCACGTTGGTGCTTCTTCACTTCAGTTCACTCCACTCATTTTCTATAGGTGTCAGGTCAGGGGACTGGGATTCTCCAAACTCATCAGGCATTATAGGTGAAGACTCAGAGCTGTTATCTTGGGAAAAGGAGGTTGCAAAAAGTATTGAATAAAAGGGTATGATTAATTGTGAGCAATGTGTATTAGAGAAAAACATTTCTCTTATAAATGAGATTTTCCCCCCATTTAAAATTATTATTCTCCAATGAAAGGTTGGATTTTTATAGGTTTTTTAAATAAAAGATCAAAAGTATTAACGATGCAGAATTATTTTCACAGCCTTCTTTGTTCATATTTACCAAGGGTATAAATTATTTTGAGCACAACTGTGTGTGTGTATATATGTATATGTATGTACAATAAGCAACAAAAGAAGAAAAATGCTAAAGATGAGGTTAGAAAGCATGCTCGCCATCTCATAATACCCGTCTGTCATTCAAGCAAGCCACAGCAACACATTATTACAATGATGTCTTATCTGTCTGATGGCAGATAAAAATTATTTTACCATAAACGGTATACAGCAATGATGCCTATTCTCTTATTTCAAGTCTATGAATGAACAAAAAAGATTTTTGACTATTGTTGACTACTTGTTGCTATTATAATTCAAAATGTAGACTCTGTGTGATTGCACACATCTTGAGACAAGATGGTTGGAATTGCTGGACAAATGCCAACTGTCTGGTTATGCATTTGAATACAGTTTAGGATTTGAATGAGCCAAGTTGTTTATTTGCTGACTGAACTCTTCAGAGCAATTTGATGCTTTCAGGTCAGAATGTATGCCTAATAGTTTGCAGGTGTGAGTGTTTATTTGAGCTTTTCTGTAAATATCAAATAGTAAGTTTTATTCTTAACTAAAGGCTTGAAATTAGTACTGTTTTTAACAATCATATTTTGTTTCTGCTCAGAAAGATTCAGATATTGTGTGAGAATTGATTTCAATTGATTTCACTTTTGTCATTGCCTTTCTGTTTTTCAGGTAATATTTCTGGTTCACTCTTGCCAGGTGCATGCAAAAATATGCTCTTCCTTTATATTCCTCAGACAAAGGGACTCACTATTGTATTATGAAAACAGTGAATGTGTGTGTGTCAGAGTCCTGCTTTAAAGGGATAGTTCACCAAAAATGAAAATTTTGACATCATTTACTCACCTTAATTTACTCAAGTTGTTCCAAACAACATGTTTGAATTTCTTTCTTCTGCTGAACATGTGGAAGTCAATGGGGCCAATCAACTGTTAAGTTAACCATATTCTTCAAAATATTTTAGCATTCTGTTTATTATTCTGAAAGTGTTTTCAGTTGTATTATTCCTCTATCATTATAGTTGTGGTGTGAACTTCCCTATTATCATATAATTAGATTGATTGATTATTAAGACTTTAAGGTTATAGTTATCATTATTAGAATGAACGGTCCTTTAATCAGGTTGCCTTGATGGGGCAGGTATAAAAATAATATTTTTGCCCACAGTGGCTGGTGAATGCCCAATTTTCTTAGTCAGTGCAAGTTCATCCATCAAATCTTCGTTAAAGGGGTCATGAACTGCGTTGTTTTATTGTTTATTAATGTTTCCTGGGGTGCACTTATAATGTTAGTATGCTTTTGACATCCAAAATTGTCATAATTTATAAATAGAAAGCATTTTTCCTACCCTGATTTTAGCCCTCTGGTTTGAACGCTCTGTTTTAAGGGGCGTGTCTGCTGTGAGACTTCAGTGTAAACGCCCACTGCTGTGATTGGCTAACATCTTTGCATCTTTTTTACTATTACAGCTCTCAAGGTTAACTAATCGTGAAAAGTGTTGCATTACATTTAGATCTATGGCATTATATTTAGATTGTGGCATGAAAGGTTGCAGTGATTGTAGCCGATCACAGACATGTTGTATTGTTGTTGAGCGCATGAAAGCAGTGATCTCATCATTGCAACTCAATTTCTGTACACTAACAAATGCTTTCATCTGCAAACGCGATATAACTAAGAGATTTGTTTAATTAAACGGGAGTTTTGCACGCGTCAGACAGTCACTGATAAACAGCGTGAGTTTGATTGACAGCTTCAGCGCAACGCAAGTTGACGTTTAGTCATGGGTTTGATTTACTGACACACAGACAAAGAACATCTGGCTGTACATGAATCATTAATATCAGATCAGGTAGGGATGGGCGATATATCGCATGCGATTGTCACGTGCATTTCGTCAGTAAAGCCGGTTCCCTGATTACCGCTAAATCGCCATCACCTGCTTTCAAATGGAGCGCCATTTGATAGACAGAACCGTAGATCACTGACAAGCTACGCAATATCACGTTCATTATCGCAGATGAATCGCCTTCGATAATGAATGTGATATTGCGTAGCTTGTCAGTGAACTACAGCTCTGTTTATTAAATGCCGCTCCATTTGAAAGCAGGTGATGGCGATTTAGCGGTAATCAGGGAACCGGCTTTACTGACGAATTGCGCGTGACAATCGCATGCGATATATCGCCCATCCCTAAGATCAGGCATTAGAATTAACACAGTTACTTACATGTTGTTGCATTACTGTCGAGTCTAGGCACTGCACAATATTTTGTAATCCTCAACGGCATGTTTATTGCTTGGTAGCTCGATCTGGTTTAGCACCACGTAGGCCTATGTTATTTAGGCTATAGCTTGGCCACCCCTTTGGCCACCCCGCTCACAACAGCTGTTTCTGTCTCATTTTATCTATTTAAACGCAGAACCGTCTCTTTAACACCACAAAAAACGTGAGACTTTTCAGACGCGCGCTCCAATTTCGCCCCACCGCATGCAGGCGCAAGTCAAACGCGCGGAAAGGATACAGGTGCCGAATGAGCTTCAGCAGAACAGTGAACGGCGAACACTATAGCTTGCGTCAATGTTTCTCAACTGGTGGGTTGCAAGACCGCGCACTTTTCAATCTAGCGCAAATACGGCGCACTGTAGGCTATATTACTCACTATAAATAAAGCGCAAAAGAACGAGCATGCAACCTCGTAGTTCTGTTGTCAATTAAGTCATTAATTAAAATAACCAAAAAGGCGATTAAAACTGCGCATGCATGTAGTAGGCCTATTTGATACATGTCTCCGAACTAAAATATTCTGCTATGTGAGATCACAATATAAGGCACAAGCTGATATGTAATTTTTTTAATGCTTAAATAAATGTGAGATTTGTGCATTTGTACTAGAAGATGCCAATTTTGCGTTCATTTATAAAGTACAAACAAAAATGTATCACATTTAAATGCATAAAATAATTAATTTTACATTCTGGCATTTATGTGCTGTTGGCTTCCGCTTCCGCATCTTGCAAATGGAAATTCAAAAGAGAACACATTTTTTCCTTTTTCCTACTTTTGCAATGATTTATTTTGACAATATAGTAAGTTAAACATTTAGTGTTTACTTTTTCGGTTAGTTTTTGAAACAGACAAACTCAGAATTGTTGAACAGTTCATTTATTATACATAAATTCAATGAAGGTTAAATAATCTTTAAATAGTCTTTAAACTAGTTATCTGCATGTCTAAATATTATTTTTTTTAAATAGTCAAATTAACTCAGCCTTCCATGATCTAATTCATTAACTAAATTACAAATTAAGAACAACCTAACTGTATTCAGTTGCGTTGTAGGCACAGTCTAGTAGGCTACATTATAGTCAGACAATTTTTTTTTCTTAAAATAATGAAGATTTCTGTGCCACCCCAGACTGGTTGCTGGCCCCTGCCTGGCCACCCCTATGAAAAAATCCTGGCTCCGCCACTGGATGGGAGCAGCTCCGATGGAGAACCGTGACATGATCTAAAACCTTCAGATGATACATAGCTTATATCTCCGTTGCTGTAAGTTACCGAAAGCGAAATCCCAAATGAAAACTCGCAACACGCTTTTGTGCAGTGCAGAGCGGCTCTCTTGCACTGTATGACGTGACGGACAACTAGCTGTCCAGTCCAGTTCTCTTCACACAGCACGGGTTTTCCGAGAATGTGGTTGTGGCTCCTGAAAATGTACGGGTGTGTGTTGTGTTATAGAATGCAGTTGCCACTCCAGTAAATAACTGAACTGTCTGTGAACATAACTGTATTAAGTACTTAAATACAGGACTGACAACCAGATTCTGTTTCTATGAAATTTGCCAAAGTTTGCTGCATGCTTCAGAATCTTGGTCATCAGGGTGCTTTTCGCCTACTGTTTTATAAATACTATGAATTTGGATATACTACTAATTTTGGCCTGCTGTATAGGGAAGTAGGGATATTTGGATGCTTGCCATTAGAGCTGCACGATTAATCGTTAAAAGGTCACAATCTCTATTCAAACACCCACATGATCTTATTCTTAAATGACAGTGATTTGGCTGTCTTTTAAGCCTTTGAAAAGTGCAATCACAGTGAAACATTCAAATCTGTGTTGGCACTGCCGCTGACCCATAGAGAGCATTTGTCATATACAGGTATAAAACGGATAGTCTTTTTAATAGTCTTTTCAACCATACAGTATCATTATTTCTGTTACAATAATTCAAATTATCACAGGAGTACTGGGATAGAACTGGGATTTGTAGTGCTGATATAAACATTGTCTACTGTAACAAACAAAATAGAGTAAATCTCCTTTTGAAAGTAACTCAAAGCTTCAAATAAAGATTATCAAATGTATCCGTTACACCAGTAGGTGGCCACAAGTGACTGTTAAAAAATGTTTTTGGAATTGAATCATTCATTCAAGAGATTTGTTCAAAAACGTTGATTCATCCAGTAATGAAGTCTTCATGAGTGAGTCATTGAATCATTCATTCAAACAGATAAAAAAAAATGTACTCAAATTAATTAGATTTTTTTGAAATGGACGGCAGCACTTTGCACACTTTGTCAGAAACTCTAGTAAATTGCATGTTATTTTGTTTAGTTGTCTATTGAGAATTGTGGGAGAATTGTGATCTCTATTTTAAACATACCAATTGTGATTCTCATTTTGTCCAGAATCATGCAGTTCTACTACCCCTGTAGGAAATTCAGAAGTTAAGACCAGGAGATTTATATTCAGCTGGATTCTTTGAGAATGTGCTGTTTTGGTCGCTGTAGTCAAGTCTAAACCCTAATTTATACTTTTGCCTGGCTCTGCAGCGCGAGCCTCCGCTAACTGCGTGTGTACCTCCCCAAAAGGACGAGGCATTTATACTTGATGCACTTGCCATTGTACTATTTAAAAAAAAAAAAAAAAAGGGGGTGATTCGGAGTAATTGTTCTCTAAACCATTAGGAATCAGCGGTGAGAAGTAAGGTACACATATGACTGTTTGTTTTAGTACACCAAAACCACGCTATAAAAGAATCGTATAAAACCCAGTAAATCTTGAGATTATTACTTGTGACATTAGAAGAAAATGTATAAATATAAGAACATGTATGAACATTGTATGTATGAACGTGAACATTTTTATTAAACATGGACCTTTTTTTTTTCATTAAAAGGGCTTATTTCTGCTTGTTTAGGCTGATGTAGGCTCATTTTGTAAATGTAAGCAATTAATTTAGACAAACGCAAACTAGGTGCACACTAGTATGCATGCTCGGCCAGAATTACCTCAAAGTCGTGCATCTTCGGAAGTAGAGCCACACGGAAATTTGCAAAAAATGCCGTGCACACCGCCCCGTGAAATGGGGTTGCAGGCACTCAAATACACTGTATTTTATAGACATTCAGTGGGCAGTCCTTAAAAGTGTTGACCTTGCACATAGCCTCAGAAGTGACCACTTAACCAAAGACAATACAGAAAATTGCCCCCGCCTGTGAAGATAATAGTACCCCCAAATGGTATAAATAGCCCCTAGTCACAAGAACTAAGACTATATCAACATTCACACAGTTTGTCTTTCAGTAGGAAGATCAGAGACTGGCAGAAGCCCTTCCCTGGAAACTTTATAACCAGTAAACTGATGGCATCAGTTTTTACCTTGAACAGCCAATACATTGTAGTTCACCTTAGTTTTTTATGTCAGAACGTAGGATCAGCAGATTTTAAACAGATTCTTATATTTGTAATCCCACACCCCCTTATGTTTTCTGGCATGTTGTGGATATTGCTGATGTAAGCATGAGCATTCAGCTGCTTATCACTTCCTGGTAAGCACCTTACTAACTGATCCCACTAATTCCACTCCTGCTCCTAGAGATCACAGAGCTGATTGGATCAGTCTGGACAGACTTGGATTAGTCTTTGGCAGGTATTTAAGTTTCTTTTTGTGACTCTTCCAGGATAATTCCAGATCATAAATGAGCCATTGTTCTGAGTGACTGAGTGTGATTTAAGGCATTACAAACTGCCCAGACATGATCTTTTATTTTGAAAACTGTTCTTGATTTTCGTATCAACTTTACACTTCACATACTGGCTGTGTTGTAATTCTTTGGTTTATGACCTAATGAGATAATAATATAAACAATGACTTAAGCCGCGCACACACTTAACGATTGTAAGGCCGATTATGAATGTAAATTGATACTTATGACTGATCGCGCTCAAACGCGTCCAGTCGCGTTCAGTCTGCGATTACAGTCGGTGTTCAAATTCCATGTGTAAGTATATAAATCTGCTTCAGTCGCAGGAAACAATCGGTATATGTGTTCAGTTCAGTCTTAGAATGTTTCAGCTAATCGTTAGGTGTGTCCCCGGCTTTACATTTTCACTCAGATGGAATGTTGGCAATCTTAAATTAGATTCTAATTTTACCTGTTTTAGTGAAATGAATCTTTCAGCTGATTGTGTAATCCTGGTTTGTGGAGGTCAAGGGAAAGACCTGGCAGGGTTTCCCCGGTTGGATATCCGTTCACAGGGTTTAATCTCCTCAGGCCCTTCATGGAGCATGACAGTCATTAATACATGCATTCACACTAACACAGGAAATCTATCTCTGTTGGTGCCTCATGGATACTGAGGTAATTTCAGGACACTCTACCACTCAAGTCTCAGGTAACAACAGCACAGGCAACAACAGGCATGATTTGTGAGAATTAAAGGAAGATTGCACATTTGCGTATCAGATTGCACATTTGCGTATCAACTTACACTGAGACTTTATAAATTTCCAGCAACAAAATTTGCTGCAGAAATAAAAAACAAAAAATCAACAAAATGTTCAGCTGCTTGCCGTGGTCACTGCTGGTTAGGACAAAAATTTAGATTTACATGGAATAGTTTTTCACTGGTTGCTTTATGGCGTTGCTCTGTTTTAGTTGTGCTGTAATTTCAGGTAATTTAAGTGCTTTCACTTTGCCTTTGTTTATGGGCTGAATTAGGTGTTCTGGCAACAGTGGGTTCTCCTTTTGCTGTTTGAGCTTTAACTGACTGATCTGTTTTGGTCATCCATTGTAGTAGTTTCTAACATTGGTAATCCACAAACACTAGCCTTATGGTTATAGTTTTTTGTGGTTAATATGTTAAAGAGAGAAAAAAAGGATATTTAGTTGTGGATGTGGACTCTTGTTTTCTTTTCTTGTTTATATAATCTTTAGGACTGGCAACTAATACATTTGAATATAATATTTCTGAATCTAGAAAATAAATCTATGACTTTTGAAATTTCCGTTGCATGTCACGTGTTCTTTGCAGACCAGATTCCTTTTATTGAAATCATGTATCTTTTATTTACAAAGTTTGTGCCAATATTGTGTATTTCAGTGGCCTATAATAGATCTTAAATTTGCTTCTATGTTGGGAAAGCTTAAACACAAAAGATAAACCAGATTTTTCTTCCCAGGTAACCGTTTCTTCTGTTAGTACCTCAGCTGTTGACAACAGTGATGCCTACTGAAGTTGTAGTATAGAGGTTTGTCTCTCAGGACATTTAAAGGGTTAGTTCACCCAAAAATGAAAATTATGTCATTAATTACCCTCATGTCGTTCCACACCCGTAAGACCTTCGTTCATCTTCGGAACACAAATTAGGATATTTTTGATAAAATCTGATGGCTCAGTAAGGCCTGCATCGCCAGCAATAACACTCCCTTTTTCAATGCCCAGAAAGCTACTAAAAACATATTTAAAACAGTTCATGTGACGATAGTGGTTCAAGCTTAATATTATAAAGCGACGAGAATACACTTTGTGCACCAAAAATAACAAAATAGCGACTTTATTCCACAATATCTAGTGATGGGTGATTTCAAAACACTGCTTCATAAAGCTTCAAATCTTCACGAATCATTTGTTTCGAATCAGTGGTTCCGAAGATGAACGAAGGTCTTACGGGTGTGGAACAACATGAGGGTGAGTAATTAATGACATCATTTTAATTTTTGGGTGAACTAACCCTTTAATTCATAGGTTCCTTGCTAGTGGATTTTGATCAGATTTCTTTATTCCAAGCATATTTTGTGCTGTTCTTGTTGTGATTCAAAGCATCAACCATTGATGTCAAATAAGTTGTGAGTAAACTGTGATTCTAATTTCACAGAGTGATCTCTTAGCTTTGCTTTCCATTGAGGTGTGAAGTCTGGACTCCATGGGGCACGTTGAGCTTTGAATATCTCTTTACACTACAACAGGATTAGTGTTCCCCTCACTCTCTTTGCTTGTTTTGTCACAACTTGCCGTATTCTTCTGTTAGCCGTGTTAAAGGACGTTTTCATGCTGGGTTCAATTGTTTGGTCTAAAGTGGAGTTTGATTTAACCCACCCTGCTCTTGCTGGTTTCTTTTCACATTATACCTTTGAGTCTAATGTAAGTTTGTATTGACAAAATGAATGCCACTATGAATACTAGAGACAACTGTTCAAGGATATGACTTAAAACTAGAAGATCACAGCAATTTGCCACAAACTTGACATGCATAGAACAGCACTTGCTTTGTCCTAAGGCAGTTTTTTTTTTAAAACTAGAGGAGAGAGAAATACATTATACTATGATGAGTGTGACCATCACAGGGAGCTTGCAAAGATGCAAATTTATAGATCATCTGTAGTGGTTTACTTCCATGATTTGAGACAGATTGCATTCTTACCAACTGAGCCCTGGTAAGTTCACATGAACCATGTTCTCAGATCTCTGACTGTACCAAAAAGTTCTAAAGGCTGTGACGCACCAAGCCGATGTCAAAGAACTAGCGGTGATGAAAGCCGTTTGTGCTGTTGCCTTGCATTGGCTGCGTCTGGGCTGAAAAGCTGCACTTGAACTAGGGCTGCGCGATATTAACGAAAAATGCGATAACTCGTTAAATAATGCAATATTCGATATGTGATAAGTTAATGCTTTAAGTTTGTAAAATTAATTTAAATTACATCTAAATATATTTAAAAACCAAAAATACGTTCCATTCTTTTTGTGAGAAGAAAGCATCCCTACGACTTCTGAAAGTGAACCGCATTGTTTCACTCGCGTAACATACGGGTAATTTTAACATCAGTGTAAACCAGGGGGTTTAGGATTTCAGGTAGGCCTAGATTAGGTTTATTTAACAGAAATTGAAATATCAAAAATAAAACACTGCTTACTAGTGCTTAAGGGTGTAACAGTAGTACGCGTATTCGTACCGAACTGTTCACGAGGGAAATTCAAAATGGAAGTGATCATCCCTATGTGAGCAGGGCATGCGCGTGCCGTATGTAGCCATTTGGGATGCACTTGGCAAAAGGAGCGGAGTAATTTTCTCATCTTCAGCTAGGACGTTCCTGTGGCAACGCAGCACAGTGTCTGTCAGCAGATGTCGCTGTTTTAACGGCATAATTCTTTTTCTTTGTTTAGCCCAACTGTGCAAATAAAAACATTTTTATATTTTAAAATATATTATATTTTTAAAATATGTAATATAATACTGTATATAAAAAGTTTTATATATATATATATAACTTTTAAAAATATGAATTGTATATTTGAAGACAAAAGTGCCTTCTGAAATTTTCTTCTAAAATGAGCATTTTTATCAAGCTTGTATGTTTAGGGTCAGTAATTTCACTCTAATGGCAAAGAAAAGGACCTATTAATTGCCATTAGAATGAAATTACTGACCCTGAACATACAAGCTTGATAAAAATGCTCATTTTAGAAGAAAATTTCAGATGGCACTTACAGGCTTTTGCATCTGAAGTCTTCATTTATTTATGCCGGCGTTGCGTTGTTACAGGAACATCCCAGCTGAAGATAATGAGGAAATCATGCCGCTCCCTTTGCCAAGTGCATTCCAAATGGCTACGTATGGCATGCACTTGCCCTGCTCACATAGGGATGATTACATAGGGCATAGGGATGATCACTTCCATTTGGAACTTGCCCCGTGAACCGTTCGGTACGAATACGTGTACCGTTACACCCCTACTAGTGCTTAGTCTTCTCTGTATAAATTTAAGTTGTTTGATTAATATTAAGCACACAGACAGGAGCAGGTTTATTCTGTCACTAGATGAGCTGCACGGATCTAATATATTGTTACACGTGCACTTTCTTTCTCTGTTTAGTGCACTTAAGACACAACTGACTGTCTTTACGTGAATACCAAGACAGGCATTTTGACAATTTTGTATGTATTTGGCCATATAAGCTGCTTAAGACAACTGAATTCGGGATCACACGCTGTCCAAGAGACTGCTTTCTGTGCGCACAAGTTCTTTGCTTATTGAATTTATTAAGCATGTCACACATATGTAACAGTCATTTGTCCAGTGCACTTTCTGTTGTCTGTCAACCTAAAACTTGTGCTTTTTGTAATCTTTTGGAGTATTAAAATCATGCAGTTATTGCAAGCTGCTGCGATTATGTACATTTGAGATATTTCGATAATTAAAAAATTGTGCAGGCCTAGCTAGAACACATTGCAAAGACTACAGCCAAAAGCCACATAGCATGTGCGTTCGTTCAGTGCTTGGTTGTAAGGAAATAATGTCTATCACCAAGTATCAATAGTCTATATTTGTCATTCAAAAAGGGAAACCGAAACTAGGACTGCAGATATATAAACCTTAAGCAATTCATGATTAATATTGAGTTGAATAAAAAATCATGCTGATCACGCTTTCTTAGCATTTTGAATATCAATAATCATGCTGATCACTTAATTTATTCTGGGCGGCTCATGTATATTCACGTTATTGAAATGCTCCGGTAAAATGTAAAATAGAACAGCCTACATCCTTCGCTTCTTTGTTTGCTTTCGTCTCTTTCGCATGTATTCTCATGCTCTGACTCGTTCTCTAAACTGAACAGCCAATCAGTGATCTCTCTCACAACGGTCCTTATGCAGATTCAACATGCTGAATCAGTCAATCTCCCGCCTATGTGTGAAACACATAGCAAAAACTTGCCCGACTTTGGCCGACCATCAGCTTGGTGCGTCACGGCTTTAAGAAGATACCATTTTCATATAAGTTTGTTTGAGTGGGATATGTATATTTCCTGTGATCATGGAGTGTGTTGAAGTGGTCTGGAGGTTTATTGGCACCAAACCCCACATGCACATGTAGAGAAGAAAGGCATGAGTGTGATGGTGGTGTAATGATAGCATGGGTGTAAGGAAGGCCAGGCCCTCTGCTCAGGGGACAAAGATAAATTTGCTAGAAGACAATGCTATACTTGTAAGAGCCTAAAACAGATCAAAATCGATAAAGAGGAAAGAATGTGGAAGTGATGATAGGAGAGGATGGTGAGGGAGGCAAACTAAGTGAAACTGAAGAGCTCTGATTGTGTTACACTTCCACTCAGATTTGGGTGAGTAGTTCTCATTCAGAAAAAGACACAGCGGCCTTAAAATTCCCTGCAGCCAGTGCTCGCTTTGTTTAAACCTCTGAAACAAAGGAGTCCATTATAGAGAAGAGGGGCACACATCTATCGCTCCCTTTCTGTCTTTCCTCATAGTTTTCTCACAATGAGGCTCTCAATCAGTCACCTCATAAGACTACTACTGTAGGCCGCTGTCCCGGTTTATGTCGTCAGTAAGGTTGTGTAGCGACTGTTCATGACCTCATTTATGCATTCTGAACTATTGTGGGCTTTTCCCATGGCACATGAGTGCTGAGTTCCAGTTTAAGCTCTCAGAGGGTCTGAAACTAAATTGCATCTCTCTTTCTCTGTAGACCAGTGTTCTGTTGAGATCAACTACACTGTTAGATATTTCTGTAATTTCTAGAGTTATTTACTGTATATCACCCAGTATAATACTGCAAATTTTCTTTAAAGTAAATAACTGTTATTCCCTTTACATCATGGGAATTTTCTGTGATGTCAAACACCACATATACATTGATTTTACTGCATTTTTAAAAATTGCTGTATTTGCCTTAACAGCCTCTTTGGCACCATTCCATGTTTTTTTTTTATTTTCCTCATATTTTTTTTAACATTTGGATTGACAGGATTGCTGCATGTGGCACTTAACTGTGTTTTTCTTTTCAAAGTGAATTATATTTTAAGCAATTCAAAACCATCATGGTGAACAGTGTGCATCTGAAGAGTCTCAGCTGAAGGAAAAATCCATTATTTATCGGCTTTAATAAATCGGCCTGATTTTCTAATCGGGCCGATAACTATAACGGTAAAAATCAACATGTATCATGGCCAGTACCGATATGGTGGCTGATATATCATGCATTCCTAATGTAGGTGACTAGGCATCTAGTCATCAGATATCTTGTCTGATCTTGCCCAATTATTTGGAAACAGTATGTTGTTGTTTCTGTATTCGACGTTGAGTGGTATCTCTTACGCACGCGCGCACACACTCACACTCACACTCACACACTCATGAAACCAGACTCTAGTTTTGGTGTTTCTATAAACGGCTATTGGCTTTAGATCAGATGTGCTAATGTTTGTTCCATATGAAGTGCTGCTTCATATGGACTCAAGAACTCAATAAACTGCTGTTTCCTAAAAAGGTTGAGATTAATGTGTAATGGCTTTGGCCCAATCACCTATTAATGAAATGTTATATACCTATCCAGTGGCGAGTTATGGTAGATCTATTTTAAAGTCCAAATTATTGAAATTATAATTATTCTTCATAGACTCTTTAGATGTAAATAAACAACCTTTTAGTACAAACACAATATCTGCCCAAACCAGGTACTGGGATTAGACTTAAAGTATTGGTCAATATTTGCTTTAGAGTCAGTACGACAAGTAACAAATGAATTAACATTTTTGCTTTTGCTCCAAGTATTAGTTGTGTAGGAAATAATTGACTGAATGCCATCAAATTATAAAAAAAAAAGTGCACACCCGTCCAGGCTGTATTACTACCTTGTATGTGCACTAATTATTTTAATTATTATAATTATTATTATTATTATGCCACTGGGCTGTTGAATGCTTGATTGTGATTGGTTAAAATGTTCTAAGGCGTTCAACTGTTTTCCAGTAATTGCAAAGCTATGAAGTTGTTTCAGGTCCCTCGAACGCATTACATTTCTATATCACTTCGCCAAATTATTTCAAAGGTCCTTACAGCCTACAGCATTAAATGAACCAAAACCCACAAAGTCACTGACCAAGCAAACAAATATGACAATTTCCTTGTTTTTCAGACTAAATTACCTTTTATAAGAAAAGCACACGTTTGCATACGCTCCATACAGTATACTGAACAGACACGTTCTCGCACACAGATGGAAACATTACATGCTAGGGATATGTCAAGATTATGAAAAAATATTCTCCATGTTTTCAGTGCTGGTGCAGTTGTGACCAACCAGAGGATGGCGTGCGCTGCCAATAACGCTGTCAATCAACTCCCAGATGGCCTCACACGCACACTAGACTTGTGTGGCATATAACAGAGACATTAAAATTAATGTTCACATAAGTGCTGTCATTCAGGCTGTTCACAATATGTTGTAATGCGTTTAGACAGCCTAAATCATTATGGCTTGAGGTAGGCTTGCTGCAATAGTCGGTGTTGCCGGTGTTCAGCCGCAAAACTGGTAACATCACTTGCCCACCGCAGCACTGCCCCCCACCGTCGTTTAAAATTTTTTTTATAGTAATAAAAATAATTTAGTTCAGTTAGAGAACAGACACTACAATTAAAAACTAAACGTGTCTGCTCAATTCAGCGTGAGGTGTGAGCCAAGCGAGAGTCGAAGCACAGATCAGCAGCAGGAGTCAGATTTCACCTCACTTCACCCATTCCGCCTGACTTACAAAACGACGGAAGATTTGGTTTCAAATCGAAATGTAAAAGCTTCCATTTAAGCGGGTTTGTCATTTTACTGTTTTGTTGTTGTTGTGTTTTTTTTTCCATTAAGAATAACAATGAATCCACCATTAAAAAAAAACGCAGCATCCGAATTGGCGCTAATTTGAAAGTAAAATGCCCACATCTGCACGGGCATTTATTATGGTGCATGTCCACTGGTGCAGAGTGAGCGTTTTCAGTTAATTCCTATGGAAGCTCAACTTCTGTCTATTGAAAATGCTCGCTCTGCTCCGCACCGTTGTGAATGGCCTTGGGAAAAAAATTGAACGCGTGAATTGTCTCTCTCCCTTTCTCTCTCCGTTTATGTGTGTGTAACCTATACATGCATGCGTGCGGGGGAGGGGTGCGATTTTCGAATAATAATCGAATAATTCCCAGCTTTCTTCGAATATTTTTTTTTTGCTTGAAATGCCCATCCTAATACACGCACACCGAAACTTATCAGCGCTGCCCCTTTTTTGATAAAGTTACTTGACAGTTAGCTAGTGATCAACCGATATATTGCCAATGCTGATATATCAGCCAATATTTGGCATTTTGTATATCATTTAAACAAGTCTTTGAATTTGAAATAAACACTTTAATTTCATGAACCTTGCAGACTTTGTCGAATTTTGCTGTGAAATCTTCAGACGTGTACATCTGTAGACTGCAAGAACGCATGTTACTTGGTGCGTAATGGTATTAGTAACATTCATTCTGTTGACCACTAGCAGGGTTGCCAGGTTTGTGCAACAAAAGCCGCCCAATGGCCAGGCAAAAGTAGCCCAAAAATAGCCCAATGTGATGTTTCTCCGTTGGGCGGCCGAATTCTCTACTGAATTTGTATGTCTGGGGGGTGTTTTGGGGGTATTAGAGTGCCGAAATTGTACGCAGTATGGGGGTAGAAATCAACCCGGGGGGGGGGGGAGAATTTACCCACCGCAACAACTTAAAAGTAGCCCAATTTCGTGGGAAACCCGCAGACTTGGCAGCACTGACCACTAGTCAGGTGGTGATGTCACTTTTTTTGTAGCAAGTGAGTGAATGTACCTGAAGATCATTCTTACCTGTTCACACTTTCTGCTTTTGTTTTTCTCTATCATTAAGTGTCCTCCTACTGTTGACAGATGTTTTTTTGTTTGTTCATAATGTATTGCGTTGTCTTTGTATAGTGCAAGATGTGGAATAAAAATAGAAAATTTTGAAAGAAAATCACAATCTTTGTCATTTGTTTGTAACTTTGATTAAGATCCTTTAAAGAGAGACGCTTAACTTTGGGTTAAGTATATTAATTTGTATGTACATTTTGGAATTATTATGCAGTTCATTTTTCTGTTCATTATCCCGAGAAAGTGCAATGGCCTAAAAAATGTGGATGTTCTGACCTGTTGAGTAAAATAGTTTGACGGTCAATAAATAATCAACACTCTCTCCTGCTATCTGCTCCTAACAATGTGCCCATTCATAGCTGTGAAAGTTTACTGTAACCCCTCTCTCAAACACAGGCTACAAATGTCAAATTCAAATGGGATTGAATTGTGAAAGAATTAATGTTTTCCTTCCTTTATAGATTTTTAGTATGTCCTTTTCACTTCTCTCTTTTTAGGACCATAGTAACCATAGAAAGACTGTATATTTACAGAAATGTATTGTCTTTTTAAATGGGTCCTGTTAAAATCAGCTTTGACAGTGGCATTGAGAAGTGCAGTGCTTTTTTTTTTATTTTATTTTTTTATAGTATAAATGAGAGCCTGCTCCTGCCTAGATGTTTGTCTGTAGGCTGAGCGAGACTATGTGGTACTCTAGAAAAAGGAGGCCAGTGCTGGTAGAGTTAAATAACCTTTTGAATTTCTGTGGTCTGTGTATAATGCAGTGTCTTGGTGTCTTTTTGTGTCTGCCATGATCTACAGTATTTTTCTGAAAGAGATGACTTTAGGGGCATTGCATGTTGTTGTTTTTTTGTGTTTTTTTTTTACTTTGTTTTTTTTAGCATTAATTTGTTACATTTATTTGATTTTGTTCTATTACAAATATTCAATTCAATGTGATTGAGTTTACATCTTTATTTTATGTGCTTTTTAGTATTTGTATGTGGTTTTAGTATTTTTTTATGTGGTTAATTTGATTTAGATTTAGAGTAAGATTATTTTAATATATTAATAATAATTTATAGTTTAAATACTTTAAGTGATTCTATGGACATCTATGGAGTTTGCTAAGGAATCACTGAATCTAGACAGGTTATTAACCTAGGAGCTGAAGGGAACTATTTGTTGTTCATTCACAGATAAAAGGTTGATAATCAGTATCAAGAGTCAGTTTAAAAGGAAGTGAAATGAAAAGTTATAGAGGCAAATTTGTGGTGTTGAACTTGAATCTAAAAATATGAATAATATTGTTCATTTAATTTATCTCCGGAATCGTCTCATAGATCAGTCAGAGGGTCTTGCATTCATCCCGATAACGCGCTCTACATGGCCTGCTGCTATTGTTTGTTTTCATGCTAAGAGGCTTAGCATGTGGATTAGCCTGATGACTCTTTTGTAATGATGGGTATTGACTATTGAGCTCAGTATTAACATGAGGTTAAAGAGAGAATCCCTGCAATCATCTTTCATTTACAAATTACATGACATCTATATTCTCTCTCTCTCTCTGTCTCTGTCTCTGTCTCTCTCTCTGTCTCTCTCTCTCTCTCTGTCTCTGTCTCTCTCTGTCTCTGTCTCTCTCTGTCTCTGTCTCTGTCTCTCTGTCTCTGTCTCTCTCTGTCTCTGTCTCTGTCTCTCTCTGTCTCTGTCTCTCTCTGTCTCTGTGTGTGAATCGTAAATAAGTATGAGTGTTACACAGTTGACTACAGGAAAGAGTAGCAGCAGGACAGTGTAAGAACAGTTTTATGTCTTTAGGGAATAGTGTAGTGAGCAGCATATATAACAACCAATATTAATAAAAGTGTTGAAAAGTTGTGTGGCAGCACTACAGTAGTCACACAACAGCTGTAGAAATCCACTAATTCCATCCGTCCTGCTACTCCCCAGAGTTTCATCCACACATGTCACAGCCATCTGTGTGTCTGCCGTCAAAATGACAAAATGATGTCCTGCCTTATGTCCCACATGTGAGTAGCATGTCAGTCTCTAACTGCTGAAGCCCTGAATCAATTTAGAGTTTTTAAAAACCTTTATATGCTATGAAAATTGCCAAGGAAGCTGGCATGGTGTTATAACACCAACTAATCAACCTGTGTGACAGTTTGACTAATAAACTAACTTAACAAAAAAACGTAAATTGTAAACGTAAACGAAATTGTATTTACTTGAGAAACACTAGTTTATCTACACAAGATATGCACTAGAGATGGACCATGATGGTCGACTAGTTATTCAGCAACCAACTAGTCCATTAGTGAGGTTGACAGTCTTATCTCTTATTTTTTTTAAATTAATTTATTTATTTTTTTAATACACCTTTTGTAGTGACAGTCAAGACTTACATTGTTACAAAAATCTATTTCGAATAAATGCTGGTTACATTTTATTTTAATGGTGTCCATGTTAGTGTAATTATTCATTGAAGTACTTAATAATATTAACAACATGTACTTACTATAGGGTCAGGCTTAGGGTTAGTTGCATGTAATTATGCATAATTTACTGTTATTACTATCTTTCACTGTATTGTAGCGTCTTAAAAAACAACAACAAAAAAACTTCTTTAATCGGCAATATACTGTTGTAACTTAAGGTGGCATTCAGGTGGAAAGCATTACACAGCAGCATGCTTGTGGTGATAATCAGATGAAGTAGCGTGTACTGTTTTAAAACTCAGCAAAGTTGCTGATTCCCTCAAGTCATATGCACTCAATCATGTGGGTCACTGCTTCAATTTCATTGTTATTCTAACTCTTTCCAACAACGATGGGTGCTTCACATGTGGTGTACCTTCTCCTTGTGTGTCTGTGCCGATCCACAGATGAATGAATACAGAGAGCACTGATGTGTGGTGGGGTGGCAGAGTGCCTCTGGAAGCTGTCCTCCAAAAAGAGCCCTAAATAAATCATTCATCTCCTAATGACTCCACACAGCCTCTAAGGGCCCATAGAGACGGTCACACACAATACTCACCCGAACTCTCACCGAAGTAATGGGGTTTTGTTCTCACACAAACGCCCCCAATCATCACGTTAATGACTCTTACAATGCTCCAAACCTCAAATGCACCTTTGATGGTACACGCGCACACACACCCCTCTCATGTGCACAAAAAGGCTCAGTATGAACTTTGAGCTAGCTGAAACTATTGGACCGTTTCTTCATGTGGACTTTGCATAACCTTCAATATGTTTGTTTATAGAATAACTTTAAAGTGTTGTGGTTTGGATACAAGACATCCATTAATACATGCTCTCTAGAATGAGGTTATGACTTTTTGTATGGCATTTAAAAGATTTTTGTTGAATTAATGAGCCCATGCTAACTCCTCTTCAACTATCCTCTACACTTTTGAGTAGATGATTAGTAAATGTTTTATGCTATATCTCCACCTGGTGGTTACAACATGCAAACGTATGCAAACTACAGGGCACAAGCATTAAGCATTATTTTGCAGCTTTAAGCTAATAATAATAATAATAATAAAATGTTTGTAGCTTTTTACTTGCCTTGCCAATATTTTTACTGGCACCTCAACAAAAAAAATTATCTCTAGAAATAATTAAAAAATAAAGTAAAAATAAATGTTTTCTTTGCATAAAAATGTGTTGCAGTATATTATAGCATTCTATGGTAAAATGATCCTCTTTCCCTAATTTTTCATGTCTCTTTGCCTCTCTTTTAGATCTATCAGATCGCGTTACGACTGAGAGAACTCCTGGAGGAACACGCTCTTCTTGTTGCTCAGGTATGTGGGTGTCTATGCGTGGGAAAATGTGTGTGTTGTCAGTAGGAAGGTGTTTGGTTGTGAGCTGATAAGTGCAACAAGTACAAGCTGCATTAATGAGTGAAAGCATATTTACAGGTCCTTCTCAAAAAATTAGCATATTGTGATAAAGTTCAATTTCAGTTGGTGTGGAATGAATCTAAAATATATGAAAGTTTAATTTTTATCATTACATTATGGAAAATAATGAACTTTATCACAATATGCTAATTTTTTGAGAAGGACCTGTATACAAATTAAAACTGATGTGTTACAGTTTTGATGTTAAAGCACTTTTACCTAAACTACTTAGCCTATTGTTAAAAGAAAGCTAATGTAATGAAATATTAAAATAGATGTATGTCAGAATAAACAACTACTTTTAAATAGCCATCAATGGAGAAAACTCGTAAAATGTGTAGTTACAATCTACCAGCAGGGGCTAATGGGGCTATGCTTGCCAGACAAATCATGACTACATGCTAATGAATCCTTTGCAGTAGACTAATGAAAAATAAATATTTCACACTGTTAAAATCTGCAAAAAAACACTAGTTATACAGTACATCCACATTTTGATTTGTGTCAGTAGAGAAACATACTTTTTGACCTCATAACTGTGTGAGATCTTCCAGCAGAGGATAACTGCCAAAGCTCACCAGCCAATCACTGACTCCTTTGGGCCGACGTAGCAACAGATAAGCTCATAGCCAACCAAGTGACTTCATTTTATTATAGTTTGAGCAGACACGCATTCATAGAGTCAGTCTGCCTTATGATTTGTTACTGGCACGTGGCAATTTATCTTCCAATGTTTCATTGTATGAAGTCAGGGGAGCGTTTTGTAGTTTTCCATATAAACCGGAATTTGCACTTTATGGATAAAGTCCTACCAGGCCGTCTTGACCTTGTGAGAAAGGTTAACTTAGAATGTGCGAATGTGACTACCAGACAAGATTTAAGATGCATCCTTTTATAGGTGTACATATCCAAGTCCACTAAATATACATTCCACAAAATGTAGCAGAAGAGCAATTAGTCATATATAGTGTATTCAGATGACAATTCAGCAGTTAAAAATGCAACCAATGAGTCAGCATAGCTGAATTTAGCCCCTACCGGCTCTTGTTACAGTACAGATGGTGCACAAGTCTCGGGTAGCCCTTTGTCATAATTCACTTTCTAATACACCAGCTTTAGAGCTTTAGAGGCTCATTCAGTCCCACATATGTGCTGTAATACTCATGATTTACTGATCTACAAGACTCTTAATGCACCTGCAGATGATTCAACAATCTCCTGGTGCCCTTTATTCACAGATGCACCTATTCTCCATGAAGCAGTGATGCTAAATTCTATTAGAGACCATATCGATTTCTTCTAATAATCCAAATTTTTTTAATGCATAATGTCCTGATGTTTCTCTTGTGGTCTGTCCAGAGAATGGATCAAAACTGTACAGCTGCAAGCCAGTAATATAAGTAGCTCAAACACAAAATGGCAATTTTTCTTTTGCCATATGTGTAAAACACATGGATATTCTGGGTTCAGTACAAGTTAAACTCAATTTACATTTTTGAGAATGTGTAGCATTTATGTAACTATTGGCTCTACTTCTATAAGACTTCTATACTTCTATTTCTACAAGCGCAACGGTACATTTGAGCACAATTGAGGTGTCTTAAACGTTTTAAAACACAAAAACAACAGAAACAGTGTGGGCGGACATAAAAATAGTGCACACATTTGTTTCATTAGTTTGTAAGTGAATATCCACTTCATCTGTTTGTTCTCTGTGTTCTTAAGTATCTTGATTACTGTCTGTTTTATTGCCTAAGAAACTGCTTTAGATGATTAATTGAGAAAGCGATCTGAATGAATAGTATCTGACTCAAAAGAATGATTATTTACGAATGATTGCCATCGCCATTTCAGCCAACAGAAATGGCAGAGCTCATGGTACACCCAGTTGTACTGTTGCAAGCTCCACTGACCCAGAAGTGAATGGAGGGCCAATCTATTAAAATATTTGCTGTTTCAATTGGACAGTCACAAGACATAAACAATAAGCATATTAACATGATTTTAGTGTGGGAAAAAAAAAAAAATTGAAGCTTACTAACCTTAAGATTTGGAAGAATTAATGTGCTTTTATGAAATAATAATCTTTAAGTTTCTATAAAATATTCCAATAATTGGTCCCATTTACTTCTTGATAGGGATGCACCGATACCATTTTTTTTTTTTTTTTTTTTNATTTTTTAAGGACTGAGTAGGAGTACCGATACTTTTTTTCTAGTACTCGCCGATACCGATGCCTATACAGTTATTCATTTCTCTGTCTCTCTCCTTTTTTTTTGGTCATGTTGCAGTTTTCCAAGCACAACACAGTGAGTGAACTAATAAATGTAGGACAGCTTCTTTATTATTACTCTAATGAAAAAAGTAATAATTATGTTCTTGTCACAAACTTAAAGAACAAAAATTTCAGAGTGTCCAATAACCTTCACAAGGCATAATTACCAATATATATAATTGTTGTTATATAAAAAGAAATTTACAAACAAATTACAAACTATACAACAAATATTATAGAGATACAAATTAAATAAACTTGTTTTTCAGATACAGTAGGTTTATTTACCATGTAAACATTTATTTAACATATTTTGTTGTTTTATTAACATTAATGGCAAATATAGGCTACGGTGCCTTCAAGACTGAATCCATGGATACTGACACATATCCTGTTTTCACCCAAATGTTTACGTCCACTTAAGCAATAACCGACTGTATTTACGTGAGATACTTCACATGATGGACATTTGGACAACTATGTGTGCATTTGACCACTCAGGCGCGAGGAGAACTGATCGCGTGCTGTCTGAGAGAACTGGGTAGGGAGAGAGAGAGTAGGGTTGTCACGATACCATAAAAATGTCTTACGATACTATACCAGCTGAGGTATACAAAATTAACCAAACTTTCATAAATACATGAAAACAGACCAGATTTTTTTCTGAATACTTCTTTAATGAGAATGAATAACAGGCTTTTATTACCAATCAAATGAATCATTGTAAACAAAATTCATCTTAGCACTGCACAGTAGCACAGAAGCTGCATGAAGTGACATTACGATGTAGCATTTAAGCATTTGCACTTCAATTACTATTGCATAAATAATGTTTTGAGATTAATGTTTCAAATATAAAAATCTGTTGGGGGGGGAAAAATGATAGAATAGGCCTACTTTTAGATGGGAGACTAAAGTCGCCAGTAGGTGGCAGCAAGTGTTATTGATTAAGTCAATGAATCATTCAACCGATTCGTTCAAAACGGCTGATTCATTCAGGAACGAAGCAAATGACTGTTTTTTTAGTAATGGCTTAGTGAGTCAGTGACTCGCCCAATTTGTCCAAAAACAGATTCATTTAGAAACGAAACAAAAACAGCGCTCTTGCTCGTGTCACGAACTATCAGGAGCATTTTTGCCAGCATATCTTGAAATTTCCAACCCTGACTGGAGAGCAGTATGTATATTAAAACATATAATTCATTTATAATGTTAAAATCACGATTGATATGATTGATAAGAACCGAGTGCAAAGCCGCTATAGCCTATTGATGAATGGAATTGCATTTGTCTGAATCGTCTTCGAAAAGATGTTTCTAGAAACAAACTATTAACACCTTTTCCAGAAGTGGTCAAATGAGCAACGGAAAAACTGCGAGAATTCATTCTTATATAAAGATATTATGATGTTAATTAAGTGATTTCAGACCCTTTCTCCAGAAAAAAATGCAGTGCGAACAACAACGTGCAAGTACAACTTTATCTCATTGCAAAATTAACCGAAGCATTGGGAAACAATAATGCGCTAATTCTACAGAGCATTTACTACACAGAGCACAGCAGACAGGCAACGGCAGTCTCTTGTAATGTTTTTTCAGGCATGCATGTTCAATTGAAGTGTACCTGCCGCACATACAACATTCCTTACGGTACTGACGATACTACCGTTTAAAAAATACAATGGCATCGCCAGTATTTTGAAGCTTTAGTATCGCGATACTACCGTAGTACCGGTACACCGGTGCAAAGAGAGAGTGCTTCTGGTCTGTGTCATTCAGCGTGATTCCGCCTGTCCCACCTTCACTAATCGCTAACGAATTGTAATTGAAAACATGCAGTTCGCAATGTGTGTGTTGTCATCATTAATTTTGAAGTATTTCCACACCTCTGAGGCTGACATTGTTTCTGCTGCTGCTGCTGCTGCCGGTGTCTCTGTGCACGGGAAATTCTGTCAGTTACGTCACGTGAGGTATCGGTCTTTGGTATCGGGGTATTTTTACGAGTACGAGTACATGGGCTTGGTATTGGGCCCGATACCAAGCATCCCTACTTCTTGACGTAATCAACATTGTCACATAAGCCTATAGTATACAGCATTTGTGTATTCATCCTGGAATATTCCTTTAATATAAAAAATATAATGGATCTTAATTCATACCAAGTTTGCTTGCTGGGTTTTGGTTCCTCCTCATTTTTCCACAATGATAGGACTAAGGCTGCATTCGAAATATCATTCTCTGAGTAGGTACTTATTTTGGACAGGTAATTATTTCGCTACCGCTAAAAAAAGGACGTTCTATGTAATGTAATCCGGATGTACTACATTTGCCATAGTTGTCATTTATCATGTGACATACCAGCATCAGTTGCGTTGCTTTACTGCCATTCACAAATCCTCTCCTGTGGCCTCATGGGATAGTAAAGTGTCCATCATGTGCACACTTCAGAATCTCGCCGGAAGTAGTAGGTCATCCTGGTACTTTTTGCCTACTCTTTTGAGTATTTTGAATTCGTACATACTACTCGTGTGACATACTGTTTTTGCCTTACTGTATAGTAGGAAAGAATGTGATTTCAGATGCAGACTAAGATATATAGTTCCTGTTGTGTTGCTTCCCCTCATGCTCACCTTTCCCTTGACTTGTGCATAAGTACAAAAGTGTGTTTGTGGTTTGCTCATTCTTCCAGAAGCAGACCAGCACTAATATTAGTCCAAGTGTTTTATTGACTGGAAGACTAAATTTCTCACTGTATGAAGTTTACAGACACATAAACACGCTTGTGCTCATTGGAATAGTGCATGGTGCGTGTGCTCTTAAAACAGCATGCACACACCAATGACACGCCATGCGTTTTATAACAACACGACTGCCATGAGTCAGTCACAGGCAGGAGTTATAGGACTAAAGGGAAAGAGAGCGAGATTGACAGAAGGGTCAACAAAGAGAGGAAATAAGCAGAATAGGATAATGTAACAAAGAAATAGAGGGGGAAATATGTTAATTTGACATCAAGCTATTGTGTTTCATGTGTATTGTCTCTTTGAACTCTCTCTGATATTGTGGGGATTGTGATGTGTAACATCTAATCTCTACAATGTTCCTGCTGTCGTTTTTTTATTTTTTATTTTTTATAAACACAATTTTAGTGTGTTAAACCGTTTTACCTCTGAAACACAAGTCTCGTTGCTCCTCTTCTGTCTGTCTTTTTGGTTCAAATTGAAGTCAACCTAATGGCTGCACTTTGTAAATTGTAATTGGCTGTAATGTCACCACTAGATGGTGGCAGTGTGCTTTACGATTATCACACAGCAGTGTATGATTGAATCTCCAGCATACCTTTCATTGCAATTAGGTGGTGTTTTTTTTCTTTTTCTTTCTTTTTTTTCTTCTTCTCTCCATAAGGATTCTTGTTCCACAAACCTGATACTGTGTGATCTATATAGAGGCAGAGCAAGTATGGTTGCCCCCACCTTCCTCTTTCCATCTCTCAGTTTTTCATTTGTTCTTTCAGGCTGCTGGTTACAGGTCTTTGGGGTGACATAAAGGTTTCAGGTGCTTTTGGTGCCGCGGCACGGATCCGGGCAGGCACAGGCCCCTGGACGGAAAAAGCAGAAATTGGAATTGATTTCAGGAACATTTAGGGGCTAATGTATCTCTGTCTCTTTCATTCTGTCCCTTCGTTTCTTCTTCTGTTCCTTTGGCTCACATCTTCCACCTTTTGAACTAATTAGATATTGCAAAGTGGGTCCATTTTGTAGGGCTTATCTTGTTAACCTATTAATTGTGTGTATATACGTCCTCAAATAAGATTTTCAATACTTTATATTTGTTGTTTTTGTCTTTTTATAGATTTGCCAATGACATAACCAAGGGTTTGCAGACTCTTCCTGGGGTCGAGTCGCCCAACCCCAACGCTGTGGTAACGTTGTGAAGTTGAAAGAAAGCTGATTTGCCGGTCATCATGCCAGCCCTCTCCACCAGAACTGGCAGTGAGATAGGTACCTCATCTTACACCCTACACCTTATTGTATGGCAGTTAGGTCCAGCAAGCTTGCCCAAATGTCAACTTCTTGCTTATAAAACCATTTAATGTTTGTTGTTAAAAACCATAACACACCAACAAACATATATTCACTGATTACTAAATATAATCATTAGCTATGTATGAGATCTGTATGTAACTGTATGTAACTTATACATCTCTTTATGAAAAGTTAGGGGTTGGTAAGCTTTTTTTAGTTACATTTTTTTTTTTATAAAGAAGTCTCTAATGCTTGCCAAGGTTGCATTAATTTGATCAAAAAATATAGTAAAACAGTAAAATGCTAAAATATTATTGCAATGTAATGTATTTTAAAGTGTAACTTTTTTTCCTGTGATGATTATTCAGCAGTCATTACTCCAGTCTTCAGTGTCACATGATCCTTCAGAAAACATATTTTAATATACCGATTTGGTGCTCAAGAAACATTTCTTATTATTATCAATGTTGAAAATGGTTGTGCTGCTTAATATTTTTGTGAACATTGTGATACATTTTTTATGTATTCTTTAGGGGTGTAATAATATTTTGTCACAGTATATCGCAATACAAAAATGCAAAAAAATGTATTGTAGATAGTGACAATATGTATTGTGTATCGTTCAAACAAAATGAATTTCTGTGTGAGGAAAAAATTCAAGTTTGTGTCAGTACTACATTAAACTACTATATAGAATGTTGAATATAATGTATAATAATGCAATGGGGGAATATTTGTGGGTCCTGATTATGCCAAATGTCTTAAGTTAGCAATAAAAAGTGGCCTACGTTATTTTAAATATATCTAGTCCGTGACAAGCATATTCGTCTAAAATAATTCTGTATTTTCAGCTTCAGAATCATGAATATTTTTATTGTAGTGCCACCATTTTCCTGTGCATTTGGGATACCAGCACCAAGTCCAAGCCTATTCATTTCCACCTCCAATGTAATAAACTTTGCATTTTAATCAACAGTACTTTTTAAAAAATTTTCTTAGCTTTTACCATGTCTCGGAGTATCACAATAATATCATATCGTGACATGAGGGTGTCGTTACACCCCTAGTATCCTTTGAATAGAATGTTTTTATTAAATTATTATTATTTTAAGTTTTTAATTTTTTTTAAATAGCATTTATTTTTCTGTCACTATTGATCAATGGAATGTATCCTTATACACACATGTACTCAAACACACACTGAGTCTCTCTCTCTTTTTTTTTTTTTTTCCCTGCCCAAATCCCTCACTCTCGGTCTCATTTCCTTCATAAAGAATGGATTACTAAGTGAATGTAGTCTATTAGAAAATAATGCCTAGTTGAGGTATAAAAGTCTGATGGACGATCGTAAGATTGCTGGGAGACATGCGGTATGGTTAGGTTACGTCTGCTGTGCGCGATCCTGTCTTACCCAACAGGTTTTTAATGAACACTTTGAACGCCCAGTAAGCCACTGTGGATCTGATAGATTAGAACCATTACATACCTCACGTCAAGATGTGTGCAAGCACTCGTGTGTCGTTATGCCACTGCTCTTGATGTGTTATTGGCTGCTATACTGCTGTTGGACACATGACATAAACCCTTTCTCTCTCTCACACTCTCACACTCTCACTCTCTCACTCACTCAGTCACTCAGTCACTCAGTCACTCAGTCACTCAGTCACTCAGTCACTCAGTCACTCAGTCACTCAGTCACTCAGTCACTCAGTCACTCAGTCACACACTCACACACTTTAAACGTCCCATACATAAGGCAGGAAATTGAGATTTAATCGCCAAAGCCTGCTATAAAATTGATCAAGAATGACTGCCACTAAATTATTAGCTTGTTTTTGGCTCGCATGATCAATGCATGTCTATTCTTTCTCTCTCTCTCATTAAACCTCTCCTCCACACAGTGTCTGTTCTGTTCTAGTCTCATTCCTCTGTATGGACATAAAATGCTATTCTTTTACTCCATCATGTATCCTGTTTTTTTGTGTGGGTGTTTTGCTTCCTGGTGGCATTTGATTTCACTACCCTTGGGTGTCCTTGGACTGACAGACCCATCCACCCACTACCTGTAAAATGTGTATGTGAGAGAAAGAAAGAAACTCTGGTGTTGATGTCATATGATAAATTACTGTAATTCCTCTTGCATCAACTGCAAACTCAATCATCCTGTGCACTTCAGCTCACATTCACAAAGTCAGAAGTTATTCTCTGTCTCCCAAAAAGAATACCATCAAAAAGCCTGAAAAAACATGCCTTCATCCCTTGCTTTTATGTTATCAATAGATTACTTTTTTCTTAACTGATTTGAGACTAAAAGGGTGACTGTCTAACGCTGTCCTAATTGCAGTCAAGATCAGTTCTGTACCATTGATTTATTGGTTTGATTGATTGATTGATTGATTGATTGATTGATTAAAAAACACATTTAAAATAAATATTAATTAAAAAAAATTATTATTTTTTAATGATTTTCTCTTATTTATCCCTTTTTTATTTTTTTTTTATATTTTTGTATTTATTTATTTTAAATCTAAAATAAAAAACATTTAAATTTAATTTATTATTTGTATATTTAAGTATTTTATTTCCTTTTTTTTGTATTTCTGCATTTTTCTGCATAAAAATATAAATATATATATATTAAAAAAAAAACATTTTATAATTTTAATTTATATTAATATTTTTAGAAACAGTGAAAAGACAGATCATTCAGCGAGTGCTTCGGTTCTCAGAGCTGCACTCCCACCTGTCTTCCGCACAGTCTGTTAGCCTGATCACTTTGAATCTGCCCTTTGATTGGAGCATCGTAGCCCCCTGCTAGGTTTTTATGAGTCGTATGAAGTTTTACGGTGTTATTCTGGGCCGGACTGCTGGTACAATTATGTTAACACTCCCCAAGGCATCACTAAAAAGATAAGAGCGCCAGGTAGGCTTGAGAGAGACAAAAGGGGACATGTGGGAAATTTTTAGGACAGAAGTTTTTTAGCAGATAAGTCTGCTCTAATGGAGATGAATGCATGTGTGTGAGACAGGTTTTATGCATGAAAGTATCTGAGCAGGTATTCTACTTGAAACTGGAATTGTTTTTTGATTAGTGTGTGTATGTGGAAATAATATTTCCATCAGTCCTGTTTAGGAACAAGTGTATGGTGTAATGATGCCGTTGTCCGTAACGAGATCCATATTGAGCTCCATATTGTTTATCGTTCAGGTGCTGAGTGTCTCTTATGGCTTCAGCAGAGCACCGGCTGAATATGGCTGCAATGAGGGATATGACAGGAATGGCCATATTAAATTTCTTCTCGGCTAACAGTAAATTTTTCCATTCTGATGTCAAGAATGCAGAGCATCTGGGAGCAGAGGACAGAACGAAAGAGAGGGAGGGAGAGAGGAACGTTAGTAGCGGCAGCAGCATGCGCTTTGGGAGCACTTTATCGATTTCCAGCTATTTATCCTCCTCTTTTCCATCTCTCCTCTCTTTTTCTCTCTCTACTGCCACAGGGATGCAGAACTGTAACACAAGGATTTGTTGCCACTGGAATAGCTCCCTGTTTCCAATTACATCAGAATAAAAATTTCCACTTCATTTTACCAAATGCAGGAGAAAGGAGAGGGAGAAAAGAGGGAGAAGGAATTTCATTTATTTATATTTTATTTTTATGTCCCCATTTTCAGAGGATAGAGATATCTGTCGCTGTCGACAAGCAGAGCGTGTTCAGTTCTGAATATCTGGTTGCTGGAATGTAAAAAGTGTCTGAACATCTTTATACACAATGTCCAATAGCTACAAATGAGCATTCTACATTTATTTTATTGTATATGCATCACAATACTAAAGTGTTGCTAAGTGGTTGCTAGGGTGCTCTGGGTGGTGACTTACTAATCCAAGTCAAAAGAGCCTATTGTTTTGTCTCTGATAATCTGGTGACGCATGGATCTGGTTCATCTTTCAGTGTAGTAGCTACTGTTTCAAAAACCCAACTTTAAATTCAAGCTTGTCAGTTGTAGTTATTTTTCTGGTGTGATTGAGCTTTGATACTCTGATACAGAAATGAAACGTGTACTGTCACATGGAATCAGAGTGTGATTGGACTGAATCTTTTCTACAGGTGTTCAAATGGCTGCTTAAGGATCACATTCCCTCCTGTTCTGTCTAATCTCAGTAAAATAACTGCGCTCCAGAGATTTCAGGCTCCAGAGATGCTCATTTGAGGAATGGTTTGACCTTGGCTACTGTGCCGCTAGATCAGAATGAAAAAAAACCTCTTTCTTTCTTCTTTTTCTTTTTTTTTTTTTTTTTTTTTTNTGACAAGCACTTCATGGCTCCAGCCAGGGGAAAAAAAACCACTGGGAGCTACTGACTTAAAATGAAACATTTTGAAACCAAATGACTTTTTTTCTTTCTTTCTCCAAATTACAGAAACACTCAATGTATTTCTGTTTCAAATTAATTCTGTTCCTTTCCGTTCCTATCTATTATCAAAGAATCTTGAAAAACTGCATCATGGTTTACAAAAACATATTGAGGAGCAGAACTGTTTTGTGTCTTGAGCACCAAATCAGCAGTATATAGTGATTTCTGAAGGGTCATGTGACACTGAAGACTAGAGTAATGACTCCTGAAAAATAAAAATTAAGCTTTTCCATCACAGGAATAAATTACATATTAAAATATATATTCATTTTAAATTGTAATGTTTCATAATATTTACTGTTTATGATCAAATAAATGTAGCCTTGGTGAGCTTAAGAAAGTCCTCAAACTTTTGAATGGATTTTTTATTTTTTTTGAACACCTCTTACATGGTCTTTTACTGTATATTGCCACATATCAACATCCATCAGCGGGTATTTTGATTTAAAGTTACTGCTACGAATTCACATTTGTAACCATTTAATGGGTTAGTTCACCCAAAAATAAAAATTCTGTCATCAATTACTCACCATCATGTCATTCCACACCCGTAAGACATAGTAGACACCCGTAGTTCATCTTCGAAACACAAATTAAGATATTTTTGATAAAATCCGAATGCTCAGTGAGGCCTCCATTGACAGCAAGATTATTAACACTTTCAAATGCCCAGAAAGGTACTAAAAACATATTTAAAACAGTTCATGTGACTACAGTGGTTCAACCTTAATGTTATGAAGCGACGAGAATACTTTTTGTGTGGTATATATGAAAATAATGACTTTATTCAACAATATCTAGTAATAGGCGATTTCAAAACACTGGGGGTTTTGGGTGCACAAAGTATTCTCGTCTTTTTATAACATTTTAAGGTTGGACCACTGTAGTCACATGAACTGTTGTAAATATGTCTTTCTGGGCATTTGAAAGTGTTCATTATCTTGCTGTCAATGGAGGTCTTACGGTTGTGGAACGACATGAGGGTGAGTAATTAATGACAGAATTTTTGGGTTAACTAACCCTTTAAGTTGCAGAATGGGGTACAAATTGTTTATTGCTAAAAGCAATTAGTAGGATGATGCAGTGTATATGTGCAGTACTGATGTATAGAACTAGACACCATTTAGTGTGCGCATTCAGGAAAAAAAGGTACAAAAGCTGTCACTAGGGTGGTACCCTTTCAAAAGATACACCTTTACCTAAAGAGTGCATATTAGTACCTCTGGTAAATATTGGTACCAGAAGTGTACATTTTAGTACCTAAATGGTATATATTAGAACATTTTAAAGGGTACCGTCCCAGTGACAGCTTTTGTATCATTTTTTTTTTTTCTGAGAGTGTGTGCGTGTAATTGGAGTAGATGGTCCAGAACTTGCTAGTAGGTCTGGGAGATCCTGGGGAAGAGCTCTAATGTGGTGTTGTGGTTAAAGAGGATGGAGCTGAGAACACTGCGATGAAACCCTGCAATGGATTCAGAATGTGTGTTTGTGTGCTTCATGCATATCGGCCGTTTAGACACAGATAAGAGAACAGATCAAAGATAGTCACTACAACTCAGACTGTTATGTAGCCGGATAATTCTCTCTCTATCTCTATCTCTATCTCTATCTCTATCTCTATCTCTATCTCTATCTCTATCTCTATCTCTATCTCTATCTCTATCTCTATCTCTATCTCCATCTCCATCTCCTATAATTTGTCTGCTCCGGAGGGCCTCTCTTTCTCTCTGTGGATGTAGTTTTTCTGTTTTAGGAGGTAAATCAAAGGGAAAATGAATGGAAGTACGCAGAGTGCAGCTGTTCTTGCTTTCATTTTTCCATTCACTCGCTCAGTTTTCTCACAGACAGGCATGAACCATGTTTTTGAGTAGCACCTGAAATACTGACCCCTGAGGTGGTCTTATGCATGAGTGTGTATTTGCATGACATGTATATTGCTTCACAGAGTCAGTCTCTCTGCACTTGAAGGAAAGAAGTATGGCCCAGTGTTCATTTCTTGCTGCACAGCTCACTGAGATGAGTGTGTGTGAATCTTTTTGCACTATTGACTCTTGAACCCATCCGAACAAGACATTCAAAGAAAGCCATTTTACTGTTCCTTTTCAAAATGTGGCCTGTGTTGTAAATCTATCTGGTCTGGTTTTCTTCCAGTTGTCCTCTTCCTGGCTAGTGTGAGGCCAACAGGAGCCAGACAGGGAGCCAACGGAGCATATTTCCCATGCGGACAGCCTCTATTGTGGCGTGTGTTTGTGTTTGTATGCGCTATCCTTGTTTCTTATTTTCTGAGTGCCTAAGAATATCTGTTTTGTTCCAGAAAACCATCATGTCTGCGTGCATGTGCACTTAAGCGTTTGTGCGTGTCTGCGTGTATTGTGTTAACTCCAGACAGTTTGGATGACCTTGCTGCCTTCCGAACAGCCTGTATAATTAAAGCTGCTCTTCATGCCCTGTTCTGCTGACCCATAATGCTGTGAATTTGAGAAGCAGGTCCTTCTGCCCTCTGCTCCGCCCTGTTGTATTCCAGCACCGCCATTGATGTCTGAGGAACGCTGTTATTTTCTGGAGGCCGCTGGGAAGTGTAGGCGTGTGAAAAGGAAACACTGCTTGGCACAGCATTCTTTCACATCCCTCCCGGTATATTTGGCCTGGCAGCCAATAATGTTCAGTTTACGCAGATCCTTTTATAGGCTGCTGCTGGGACATAAGGTTAGATGTTTACTGTTAAAGTCAGCCTGTGTCCAGATGGTCAGCGGTTGGCAGAACGGTGTCGGCGAGTGAGTGACTACTTAAAAGTAGCGCCACTACTAACTTAACATTTGTAGGTAGCTCAGCTGTTGCAAAACAGTGTAGCATTTCCAGTAACAATCCAGTTTGTCCAACAAGTGGTGTACTAAGACAGTGCTGTTTTGTCACATTGCAGCTTGTTATGCAGAGGCCATAATCAAATTTGTTCTGTTAATCTATTTCAGTAGTAGTATGTATTTTTGTTACATGATGCTGTTTGTGACTTTTTAACCATTTTGTTACATAAATCAGTTTTACTATTTAATTAGAAGACAGTACATATTTGTTATCAGTTCTCAGCACTATATATAATATAATACAATATAATATAATATAAGCTTTCAATTAGACTATAATGTTGAATGGTTATAATTAATGTCTAAAAATCCATTTAATAGAGACTTACTGATGATATGAGATGTAAATAATGACTTGGTTATGTTGGATAATCAGATATTTTCATTTTATTATTAATTTGTTTACGCTGCTCAAATAGAGTGCTTAGCCAGCTACAGAGAAACTGATAGCCAGTCAACAGACAAGTGACCAATTCTGAGTGGCGACGTCACTTCACGGATTCTACCAGCACAATTCAGCACGGTTAGACAACCGTGCCGAGAATTCTGGGCCAAGAACTTTTTGTAATCTTGCCGTGCCGAACCAGGCTCAGGTGGAAACACAACTTGAACAGTTCCTTACCATTCTAAGAATCGTTTGGCCCGACGTTGGAAAAGTGGCTAGTGATACTGGCCTTCATTCATAGTGCTTGGTAAAAAGACATTATGCCATTTAAGGAGATTCAATTTGAAAGTATAACAATATAAAAATATCTTAACTTTAATATTGGGTGTGATTTATCATGATTAATTACAGAAAAATATATTGATTAGTTAATTGACAGTGTGATTGACAATGTGATTGATTAGTTAATTGACAGCACTATTATATATTTTATTATATTATATTATATTATCCCACAATCCAACCATGCATTTGTTACTGTATTTGTTCGTCTTTGTTAACATTAAAAATAAAGCAGTTCATTCACAGTGCATTAACTGTTAACAAATTAACCTTATTGTAAAGTGTTACCGATGAATTATTGTATTGTATTAAATGTTTAAATCATGTACACTTGCATGAAAAGACGACTCCTGTTGACTGCCATATTGGTCAGTGCTGCATTGCAGTGCATTGCACCTTTAAATATCCTCAGTGTAGTTAGCTAAATTTTGTATGTTTTTCTTTTTTGTTTGATTGTAATTTAACTGACCAATAACTTTAGGAATGACTTTCTGGTCACCTTGCACTTTCAGCTCAAGTGATGTTGATGTATGAAACTGATGTATGATGTGTGAATCTGACAGCAGCAAAAATTTATATTCTGAATCATTTACTCATGTCATTTCCAAACCTGTGACTTTCTTCATGACTTTCTTTCTTCCTTCTGCAGAGAATAAAATAAATTGCTTAGTGTTTATTTGTCCTTTCAATGGAAGTAAATAGTAACCAAAATGGTTTGGTTACCAACATTTTACAAAATATCTTTTGTGTTCCACAGAAGAAAGTTAGTCATACAGGTTTGGAATGACATGCAGGTGAGTAAATGATGACATTTTAAATTTTTGGGTCATTTACCTTCTTAATAATAGTAGTTGTCATATCTACCTTCCTCTGCTGTATTTTCTTGTGCATAAGCGAGTTATAAAGACCTGGTTGGTGTGTTTATTTTGTTTAAACATCACAGGCATCCTAATGAAACTTTAGGGATTTGATTCACAGTTCCAGTTGTGATTCTTAGAAAAACAGGAAATATCCAGACAAAGGGAGGAAGTGAGGTGCAGCCTGGGAGAGGACCTTTTTTTTTTTTACCCTCAGTTTGACCCATTGAGCATGCTAAATTAAACCATAATGTTTTCACTTTTTTACTATTGGTGTACTGATGTGTGACGACTATGCTACACCACAACATCTCAGAGGTTTTCACTGAAGAGTAATGTTCATAACCGATCTGACATGGTTCAGGTGACTGTCAATGCAGATTTTCTGGGTCTTGTTTATATCAGTCTATATTTTCTCTTTGGGTATTGGGAGTGTGTGTGTGTGTCTGAGTGTGTAATGTTTCCTGTATTTCCTCTGCAGGTCTGTATGAGCTGTTGTCTGTATTGCCGTCTCAGCTGCAGCCTCATGTTGAGAGTGCAGATGACCGCTCCTTTCTACACGCTATGTTCGGGGAGAGGAGTCTACATTCATTGGTCAAGGTGAGTGTGTGTGTGAGAAATGCTAGACATAAACTACTCTAAGTCGTCACATAACACATTAAGTCAAATCATTGCATGATTGTGTAAGTGGTGATCTAAAGGCACATCCAGAAAAAGTTAAATCAGTGATTATTGAATGTGGACCGTTTCAGACTTGAAATCGGATATAGGCTGTATGCCCTGTTGTCTTTGCTGTTCCTAAATCTAAATCTGTGGTTAAGGCCAGTTTTAACTGTTTGTAATTTCATTTCTTCTTTCTCTTATTTACATTTACTCTCCGGCTTGTCCTTTTGAGTGTGTATTTACACAAGTTTTCATATGCTACTTTTGGGAAATCAGTTTAATGAGGTTGTGCGCCGCCTGTGCTTATCAGCTTTCACTTGTTTTATGTGCAATTCCTTTTTTTTTTTTTTTTCTTCCCTTCCCTTCATTCTTTTCATGGTCAATCACTGCTGTCACTGATTCTCAAATACTTGTACTCGTACTTAATACATAGTTCACTGGCCATATTGGTCCTGTTGTACACGCTGTAGACTGAGCTGTTCTGTGCACCAGAAGTCCTCTATATAACAGTCTACCCGCAGAGGCAGAAGAGGTCTGACAGGCAGGACAGCAGACCACAGTCTAAGCCAAAGACCTCTGTTCTCTTTTCTCCATGCAATTAAAGCAGGGTTTCACACATGTCCCACTGCACTCTGTTGCTCTGCCAAGGTGCCACTCCAGAGAGCCTTACAGGAAATCGGACACAGCCTGTAATTTCCACCTAGGTTCAGTATGTCTGTGCGTGTCTATATTAGACAAAAGCGAAAATGAAAGAAAGAGAAAGATAATTTGGAAACTTTATTTTTAGTGGGAAGTGAGTTGTTCAGTAACACTTGAAGCCTTTATATATAATGCATTATAAAAGTATTTTAATGCGTTAATTATGCCTTGTAATGCCCCTTATAATGTATTGTATTATCTCATGAATACTTGTAACCACAGTTATAATATACACTTATAAAGTATAATACATTAAAACACATGACAAACAACCAATTTCAGATGTAACAAGGAATGTACAAATATTATAATGCATTTTAACTTTGGTTACAATTATTTATAAAACGATCAAATGCATTACAACGTGCATGTTGAATACCTTTATAACGCATTATACATAAAGGCTTCAAGTAAAGCCCAGTTGTTCTTTCCTAAGCGGATAGAGGATAGAGACTCTCTATCCTATACATTTTGATCTGATTTTTTTCTTTTTTCTTCTGAATTTCGTTTGTTTGTAAGGCTGTAATTACAATGTCATCAAATATTTTAAATTATTTTTTCATATCTCATGAAGATTGGGTTTTCGGGGGTTTTTTTTGTTTGTTTTTTTTCCCCTCCAATTATACCCAACATCTAATCTTTTGGTCGTAAGCTTGACACAGCTGTCAGATCAGCTGCTAATGCCTGTGGTTTTCACCTCTGTGCATTTCTGTTATTACAAAATGAAAAAACAGATTAAATGCAGACTCCTGTATTCAGCCCTCCAGGGCCATCATGGCACACACCTTGAGGTGCCCAATCTGGCCTTGTTTCATGGATTTTCACCATGGAAAAGGCAGTTTGGGACTTTATTTATTTAGCTAGGATCCAATAACATCAGTGGCATGGGAGCGGGATAGCAGGTCTCATTCACTAATAATTAGGTGGATTGTTTTGTATTTTAAATTACGGATAACTTACAACATGCATGTATGCACATTAATTTGTTTTTAACCTTGGTCTAATGTTAATGTGGGGTGTTCTAAATGAACCGTGTGCCTGAGGTTTGTAATTTGCATAAAACATACCCAAACCATCTCCATATATGGGCATTTTTAACAGCTCTTTTACTAAAATAAAATATACAGTTGCCAATTAATTTTAGCATTACATATTTAATTCAAAAGTTGAACTCACTATATGCTTGAAATTGTATCCACTTCATATTTAAATGACTTCCGTTTGTTACATTAAAGGGGACCTATTATGCAAAATTAACTTTTTAAGGTGTTTGAACACAGATGTGTGTCCACAGTGGGTGTGTAAACAACCAGCCTATAATAATAAAAATCCACCCAATACTTTTTTTATAATCCCCATTTATTACTTTTCAATCTCTCAGAACACACAGTTTGATATTTCCCCCTACTCCTACGTAAGAGTAGGGAAACCCCGCCCATGACTGGTGACAATCTGCCCTGTTAGCATAGACACACACACCCCTGAATGAGAAGCACAGAGTCCACCATTTCTATGTACTCGCTGTGTCAGCTAGAGGTACACAATGTCTGTGCCAAAAAAAAAAACATTACAAATGTTCTGTTGTTGGATGTACCAACGAACATACGAGGCTTCATAGACTATATGGAGCCTCGTATAGCCATCTGAGTCACTGAGGACACCGTGATTGAAGTTATTACTCAAGGATGGATCAGTACAAACTGTCTGTGATCCTCTCTGGAGCGATACTGGTGATGGCAGAGAGAGAGCGCGCACACTTTATTACAGTCCATCGGAGTTGTTTTTACGGATGTAAATTTTACCAGTTTATTAAGCACCACTGAAAAGGCATAAGGTAGGTCTGTACATATTTGTTTACTGTTGTAACGACTGTTTTTGTGTAATTCGCTGTGTATGTTAATGATAATGCGAGGTAGAGTTTATAGATAAAAGACTTTATTGCACACTTCTTGTACTGTGTTTTATTCAGCTCTTATGGTGATTTTCTGGAGTGATAACGTACGCGTCACCTTTTTTGTGTGGTGTACAATAAACTTCATAAACTCTTCAGTAAAGATTTGGCCATCATTCAGATGGGTTCACTACAACAGGCTCATACTAATAGTGGATAAAAGCAAGATGACAACATAAGATATAAATGCAATTAAACTAAACTTTACCTGTTCTGTCTCCATGCAGCATATATTCTCTGGCTCTGTAGGCATCATTTTCAGACTCCAATTCGAACTAAACACAGCTACAGAGAGTTTCTGAGATTATTAGTGCGTGAGATTGTTCTGTCACCGGAGCTCGGAGCATCAGCTCTTGAAGCTCTGCCCTCTTAGGCCATGAGCAGCAGTTCGTTCGCATTTAAAACGCACACACTTAAACGGCGCGCTTTTGCTCAGCCCCAAAAAGTGACAAGTTTAACATGTTATAACTTCTCTGGGGGGTATTTTGAGCTAAAATGTCACATACACACTCTGGGGACATCAGAGACTTATTTACATATTATTATAGGTCCCTTTTAAAGTCAGTGTGTGACTGCATAAAGTCACTTAAAAGAGGTACTTCACTACTGGCAAAATGGGCTTTCACTAAAACTAGGCTGCCTATACAGTAGAAAGGCAGGAAAAAAATTGAAATCAGTGCTACCTGACTAGAGAAAAAAGGCTGTTGCCAAATAGGTTAGAAAAATTTAAACACTCATAATACACTGGGCACATTGCCATCCAAGGCCACTCCCACCAGTCTGCTTTGTATACGCTTACCAGAGTCAAGTACTGCCTTGCTTTAGTAAGAGATACTTCTTGGCAAACTTTTAGGCCCTTTCCCAAATGTCACCCTAAACACTCAAAGTACTCCTAGAGTCTGCAATTTCGTGACGCATGTATGCACTAAATCCAGCATATTGTAAACTCTGGCACAACCTGCATATTTTTAAACGCTCAAGACAGACGTCACTACCTAGACCTCACAGCGATTGGCTGTCAGACGTGTTTTTTATTTTTTTTATGATATTTGCATACTGTCGAGAACTGCCCAAACTTATGATGCTCTCAGCTGCTCTCCCTTTTTTTTTTTTTTTTTTTTTTNTCCCCCAATTCACACTGCATAGGAATAAGTTGAAACTGCTCGCTCTGCTCCACTCGCTCCATGCCAATGGACACTCACTGTAAGTCCACAAGACCGCAAGTGCAAATGAAGGCCCTGTCCCATATGGAATCCTAAGCACTCGCAATCTTCCAAGTCCACACTTTCTTGACGTAATGCCGCTTTAACTGTCAGGTAAAAGTCTGCTGCGGAGCTCAAGTGCGCATTGAGGGTGCGTATCAGCCGCAAAGGGGGTGCTTGCGAGGCACCTTTCTGAAACCTAAATTGACAAATGGTACACCCTACAGTCTTGTGGACATAAAGGGATAGTTCACCCAAAAATGAAAATTGTTCCGACCATCCAACCACAATGACTGAATGCTTACTCTGAAGGTGCACTTGTGGCCGGGATGCAAAGAACATTTCTTGCCAGGTTGCTCAGGGCAGGGAACTGGGTGAACACCACCACTGCAGTTTAGCTCACTTCAAGTTCAAGTGTGGATATGCCATTGTCAGAGGATGTCAGAATTGGTTGGGCTATTTTTAGACCGCCCGGTCCCATCCGAAGTACACCAGAGTTACCGACCGTTACCGTCTTTCATTCAGAAATTTAATCCTGTGCTGCAAGAAATCTCATCGAGAGCAGTGGGAATGCAGACCTCTAGACTAAAGTACTGCTGCTTTGCCATCACAGAATGAAATTACTTTTTGTAAAAAAAAAATATTAAAATTGAGACATTTTAAATTTTAGCATTTAGGGTTGGGTATTGACACAATTTTTCACGATTTGATTTGATCCTATTCACATGCATTCGATTACGATTTCGATTCGATTTCGATCATTTTGGATCAGTTACAGTGTATGCCAAATTTTCTAGAGGAAAAAAAACTACACATGGAAGTCAGTTGGTACCACTATAATAATATTGAAGGTTAAAATTAACTTATTTATATACAAACACTTGAATTAGACTAAATTATGTTTTTTTTTTTAATAATAAAGTTTAGAATTACATAATCACATTTCTACTCCAATTCGTTTTTTTTTTAAATATAAACATTTAAATCGTGGCTGTCATAACTGATTTATTCAAACATGTATTAAATATTGAAGAACATTAAAAATTATAATGAATATATGTAATGTGCATGACTATATTTATCAGAATGCTGCTTTCTAGAGTTCATTTTTCTAGCTAACGAGTTTATGGTCACTGATTATGTTTTTCTGAGGTAAATATGAATACAAGCCGTTTTATTTTATTAACGTCTTTCCGAGGTTGAAACACAGATTTATTACGCGAGGCATGATGTGGATTTAGGTAAGTTGTACTGTATCTTTTTAACATACCTTCATATGTTTAGTCATGTTTATTTCACGTTGTAACTGGTATTAAAACGGAGGAAAGGGCTTCGTGCTGCCGATTCTCTTTAACTGAGGTGCTACAGTGATCTGTCACGCCACATTAAACGGCGCCAAAACGGTATTTATTTTTGGAATATCATAATAGGATGGACGTCTTTTGATATGAAGCAAAGTCTCAGATTTCATAAATAACAAAGCACAAAGATTATTGCGATTTATTAGATGGGAGGTGCGCTACATGTTCTGTTTATTCATCAACTGAAAACAGACTAGACTAATTTATTCTTGGGATTTAAGAATCGATATCGGTTCGTAAAAATGAGAATCGATTAAAATCGAGAAATCAATATTTATTTTTTACCCAGTCCTAGTAGCATTTCATATTCAAAAATTTCCTTTTTTTTTTTTTTTNTTTTTTTTTTTTTTTTTTTTTAAATCAAATAAATGAAACGAAACAAAATAAACAATTGTACACCCCACCATCAGTAAATCAACACACACCTTGCATATTGCATTTGTAAGTCGACCAATTCAATATCACACAGTATCACATCCAAGAACTGGGCCAGAAGGTTCACATCTTCACAATTGGAAAAGGGCTACCTGAGAACAGAAGGTATGGTAAATTTCAGTTTATCAACTTGGCAAAACCAGTCATAAAATCCCTTCCAATCTCACCATATTAAAGCTTTCCATTCAGTCAGGAAGTTCAAATCTCACACTTATCTACATGTCAGTTTATAGCACAGATGGAGACGTCTGCCCTACTGTTGAATGTGAGACGCTGAAAATGTATTTGTTGGAGTCCCCGCCGCTGGCAGTTACGGCTATACATTTTCCTACTTAACACCGAGCCACCATATTAACGTTTGTGAAGTCTCTTAAAGAGCAGCTGGTGTCTGATTCCGATTCTTTATAATCCGTATTCTGCATCCAAAATAAATTCCCAGAGTAATACAAGCCTTCTGCATTCAGTGTCTGGACTCTGCGTGCTCCAGAGTCAACAAATGCATATCTCTGTTCACATATGCACACATACGCTTGAGTGAGCGTGTGTATTTTTTATGTGTGCACACATGTGCGTTTGTCAGGGAAACCGAATGTGCTTGGGATGGAATGCAGACATATATTATGCAGTATATGTTTAATCCATAAAGTCACTGACGTATTGCATTATACTCGCAATTAGAGCACTAATGCTTGGTTACAGACTCAAACAGGGGTAAGACCTCATCTAAGGAATAGTGGAGTATGTCTCATACAAGCTCATACAAGATCATATTCTGCCTTTACATGATGGGCACCTTTTTGCTTTCATAAGAAAAGTATGGGCTCTGTTTGCCATTTTTGGATGATCTCACTGTGTTCACAATACTGTAGCTGCCATAAATCTGAATTGGTGCCAAATCTGAATGGCACCAATTTACATGCAGTAAATTGGTGCCATTCCTTCTGCTTTATGAGTTGTGAAAATGGATATTAGAAATGAGGAATGCACTGCAAAGATTTTTGCTCTTCATTTCTGGAATGGATATGCTGGTTTAAATGTTAATGTTATTTAAGTTTAAGTTCTGACATGGACCTTTTACCCAGAACATTTACCAGTGTATCTGCTGCACTCATATAATGAAAAATAAAAATGTCTTCAAAAAGATGAGTTAAATAGGTGTGTGTCACACCCGTCTTGTACGGTGGGGTTTGTGTAAACATCCCTCTCTGACAGGCATCTCACAGTCAAGCACATCTGTCTGCAAGCCTTTCCTGCTTGCTCTCAGAAGGTCTGCGATCAGTTTGAGCGTGAGGTGATGAGGTGCAGTATGGCCGCCGGTGCTGTTCTGGGCTGCGCAGGTCTTGGACCATCAGGGGTTACTCGATCCTGCTGCTCTGGTCACTGTGAGACAAGCCGAAGAGAAGAGGTCAAAATCATTTAAACGTTATGGATGTTAGCAGTAGCCCAGCGCAGAAATACTACACCATTAATGCATTCCATTGCCATACAACTCACTGTCTCTCAGTCCCATATGCCTGCATGATGTTTGTGTTGTTTTCCATCAAATGTGTTTTCCTTAATTCCTGTTCATTTTATATATGTGAATGTGTATCTGTCTACACATCTAATTTAGGCTCTGTTCCAAAACATAGTAAGCTGTCTATGCAGGCATAATAGGCATCATGCTACCTAAAAGTTAGGCATCTTAATTAAAGCCCAGGTATACTTAATTTTCTGTGTTCCGCTTCATCTCGCGCTCAGTTTGATACATGTTCGATCTAGTGGACTTTGTTTTCAAGTGCTCGAGTCACTCGAACATGCGCTGTTGTATACATACTGCCCACACGGTTAAAAAAATTAGGCTGCACACGGACTGGGTGTGCAGACGGCCGTGAACCCTCCTGATGACGAAAATTACGTGACACAGACGGGGTGTGGAATGTATACTTTGGGCTTTATGCTGCTTTCCATGAGGCCTTGGCTACGTCCAAAAACCTAGGTCGCTGACTTGCTTTGTTTGACTTGCTTCGTTTGTGCATGAAGGCACCTCATGAAACGGATTTCGGACAGACTTCTGAGGCAGCATAAGAGTTTAATGATCTAAAGCAATATAGCATGAGCTTTGGTGAGAACTAAACAAATATTGAATTACTACAGTAGTAATTTCTCACTAGAAATGAGAAATCAAAAGTGGAAAATGTTGGTCAAACATGTACATTTACTCACAAACTGGCCAGTAAACGCAACTTTTGGACGACATCTTTATTTTTCCAGCTCAACTGTCACAGAATGGAAAGCACAGGATTGTGGGATATCAAAGGCAGCTAAGGATACATCTATGCTGCCTTCAAAAATCAACCAGATGAAGGTAGCTCAGGAAACAGGAAGTGAAGCTAACATTGAATTCGGATGTGCCTTGATGCCTTCCTACCTTGAAATGTGTCCTCCGAAGGCAGCATTTTCCAGTTTTCCGACGCAGCCCTAATTTTGGGGTTCCTTTGCAGAGAAGCTAATCCCAGATTGCACTGCAGTGAGCTCAGGGGAAAAAAAACAAACACAATGGCGGACAAAGTGAGGCAAATGTTAATTTAAAATCTTAATTTATTGTCGTAAAATAATTTGAACTATTTGTATGATGCATTGAGGAGTTCCTTATAAACACTACCGTAACTTTATATTTTTAGGGTCAGTAAGATTATTTATTTATTTATAATTTTATTCAGGAAGGATTTATTAAATTAAATTGCTCAATAGTGACAGAAAAGACATTTTAGAATCTTAATATTTTATTTCAAATAAATGCTGTTCACTCAACTTCAAAAATATAACAAAATGCTACTTGAGCACCAAATCAGCATATCAATGAATAAACTATTTTATTTATTATATTATACTATTATATTTTATATTATATTATATATATATTATATT
>RJVU01067793.1:1569080-1593844 GCA_003731715.1 Anabarilius grahami | reverse complement strand
TGATAAATATTGTTATAAAATAAATAATCAAAAATTAAAAATTATAAGTAAATGATGGCACAGTTTCTTTTTTTTCCTCCCATTTAACTATACATTCTTCTTATTTCATTTAACTTTTCCCTTAAGATTGAAATAATTTTAAGATCATGAAAATTATTTCAGTCAAGTGTGCCAAAACATTTGACTGATTGTGTAAGATATAAAGGTTATTGAAAGAAGTCTCTTGTGCTTCCCAAGGCTGCATTTATTTGATCAAAAATACAATAAAACAGGAATTTTGTGAAATATTATTACAATTTAAAATAATTGTAAAATGTAATTTATTCCTATGATGGCAAAGCTGTTTTTTTTATATATATATTTTTTTTTTGCCATTATTACTCCAGTCTTTAGTGTCACATGATTCTTCAGAAATCATTGTAATGTACTGATTTGGTTACCTTTGTTAAAAACAATTGTACTGCTTATTACTTTTGTGGAAACCAAAGTCTTTTAATTAAAAAAACAAACAAAAAAAAAACAGCATTTATTTGAAATAGAAATCTATTGTAACATTATAAAAGTTTTTATTGACACACTTGATCAGTTTGATGTATTTTTGCTTAATATTCTTAAATTCTTAAAGACTGGAATTGTTGTTCATCTCACCTTTAATCTGTAGTCTGGCTACATCATCATAGTACTCTCTGTCCTTATATTCCTTTAGTCTACATTCCTCTCTTCCTCAGTCTCTTTTTCTTTCCCTGATGCCTTTAACCCAGTGTCTGTTGGTGCTGTGTAAAGCGGTAGCAGATGGCTTCTGGGGACTAGAATGGCGTCTCTGTACGATAGTAACTGTATCACTCTCAATTAGTGTTGAAATGATCCATTCCCTGTGACCAGACATAAATCAGAACCTATTAAATGATCTCCTTCCTCCTCCCTCCTTTATGATTCACACATGAAAAAACACATTTTACTCATATTAGACCCGCTTACTGACTTATATTGACATTGATGAAAGCGGCAATTACGGCAACCCGTGTGTTGCGGAAAGAAAGAGCTGCTCTGGTCTGAGTGAGAAAGAAGGAGCGAGAAAGAGGAGATGAGTGGCTCGCTTTTGTGCAGGAAAATAGATAGAAGTGTATTGCTTTGCCCTTTTCTCTTGCGCTTGTGTATGTAGATTTTGTGCAGGCGTGTGTATGGGTAGTTAGTTCAGCAGGTTGAATAATGACTGTTCAGATGACAAACTCTTTCCTAATGAGAGCTGCATGCCCAGTTACATTTCCCAGACTTTATTTGAACAAGTTCAGCAATTTGTTATTGTAGGAGGCCCACTATAACTAATTAACATGCGTGCACACATACACACATTGCAAGAGTACATGAAGAAATGAGTTTCTGCTTTTGACCCTCAATTCACTCCTTTGCCACCTGGCCTGATGCTGACCCCAGTTCTTCCAACCTCAGGAGAGAGTTTAGCTCCACAAAACACCCTTTATACCTGTATGTGTTTGAGTGTGTTGTGCATGGCAGGATAGTGAATTTAGACTGGGTTGTTGGAGAGTAGACAGACTCTGTGGCAACAGAGTGGAGCTATTATGCTGCCACACAATTTCACTCATCAGGGAAATGTGAAGATAGTGTTTTAGATTGGACTAATCAAATGTAAGGCAGAGAAATGTTAGAATTTTCCTGAAGTAATCCTTTCCATGAATGGATAGTAAAGTTAGATTTCAGTATGCAGTCCTTTTTCAGAGCTTTGAAGAATGCCAATCCTATGTTTGTTTTTTTTAGGGACATGCATTTTGATATTTCATGGCAAGGGGGGATTTTTTGCAGTGTTCCCGAAAGTATGGTTTGATTCATTGTTTTCACTACTCATCATGTAGAAATGCACTGAATTACTTGATTGGGACTAGATTAATATGAAATTTGATTTGAGTGCAGCTTCGCAATGGCATTAATAAAGTTACTAAGGTGTGCTGATATTAAAGTTCCAGCCAATACTGATGCTGATAATTATTTTCATGTTATGACCAATAACTGATAAATTGCAGATTCTATACTAATTTGTGTAAACTGCTAAAAACTAAGACGGGTCATTTTAAATGTTACAGGCATCATAACAGTATGAAAAATTGATAATAATTTTGAGATTGGCTGAAGGTTACAATTAACAGTGTTATTAATTATTAGTGTTTTCAAAGATTAAAAGCATGTTCTTTTTGTTTTTTTAATGTGTGGCTTGGGGTCGGCATGGCAAGCTGTGGCTTTCCTTGGACACACCATGTTTTATGAAAACTCCCAAAAACCAAAACACAACGCCAGATCGATTTTACCCTCAGAGAAGGAAGACAAAGAAAGAGTAATAAGGAAAGAATGTGGTTGCAGATGGTTAATGCTTTGATGCTTTAACAATATTTATACTGTGATATTTTATTCTAGTCTAAGTGTAACACTATCTGGTGTAAAGGCATTTTTTTTATTTGGTTAAAGAATTGATCTGGTCATCTGGAAGAATGGAAGGAATGGCAACTAAGTTACAATTAAAAAATCTTCCATTTCAGTTTGCTTAAAGTCCCCCTGTGGTGAAAATCAACTTTTTAAAGTTGTTCATATGTCTATCTGGCGTATTTAACATGCTTTAAGACTAACCATGTGCAAATTCATAAGTCAACACCATTGCTGAGTATTTCTCTTTAAAACTGCAGTAAACCAAAGACAGAAATTGCTGGTGTTTCTTACGTCACAAACTACCTTGTAACCAATCATGTCAACGTGCCAGGCGGACTTTAGCATAACTTACCACTCAAGGGAGTCTCAAAAAAAGGTTATCTTGGTATATTTTTCTGTTGATATAAAAAAAATCGGGTAGATTTAGCAGTACAGCGGATGTAAGATGCATATTACGATGAATCATCATACGGCATATGATGATTTTATATGCCTTTCTCCACTGACATTCTGAGTTGTTCAAAGCGTTTCTTCGGATACTGATTGTTAGAAGGCAGCTGTCTGACTCAAGAACAGGAACATGGTTTGTGTAGTGTAACATTAGCAACACATTATTAGTTTGATAACATAGTCAATAGGGGTGTGACGAGATTAAAATGTGAAGAGATTTCTCGTCGAGGCGAAAAGTAGTCTCGTGATTTTGCACTTTGAATATTGAGAGAGTGCGATTTATGGTTGCACTTATTGTAAAGTGTTACCATAAAGTTGAATAACAGTTTTCTCTTAATCTTTTTAAGCACTAATAATAAGGTTTCATTTGTTAACATTAGTTAATGCACTGTGAACTATCATGAACAATGAATGACTATTTTTATTAACATAAACAAAGATGAATAAATACTGTAGCAAATATATTGCTCATTGTTAGTTGATGTTGGTTAATACATTAATGTTAATAAATGAGACCTTATTGTAAAGTGTTACCATTTTTATTTATGCTGTTTTTATTTCTATGATCAGTTTTTGGAAAGGAGTTCAGTTAGGAGGTCAAAAGTTGTAGAAGCTCATAAATCATGTACAGCAAGGTCTGAAGAGACTGAAATCATACAGAAGAGAAGTCAGCCAGTGGAGTTAGTAGCAAAACCTTTTACAGTACTTGAGTATTGTTGTCTTTTACTGCATATGATAATTCATACTCAGAAAGTAGAACTGAAATGACATTCATTACAAGATTAGTTAAAACATTTCAAATACACCTCCAGAATATTTTTCTAGTCATGTATTTCGCCATTGAGGATTTCTTAAAAATAGTGTGTAATAATCTTGTCTCGTCTCGTTCTCGTGAACTCAATCTCTCGTCACACCCCTAATAGTCAAGCAAAACACTAATCATATTAAAGGTGCCCTAGAATTTAAAATTGAATTTACCTTGGCATAGTTGAATAAAAAGAGTTCTGTACATGGAAATGACATACAGTGAGTGTCAAACACCATTGTTTCCTCCTTCATATGTAAAATATGCGTGAAAAACACCACGGAAAAACAGGCAAATCTTAACATAACACCGACTATGACGCAATAGTCGGGATCATTAATATGTTGGCCCAAATATTTGCACATGCCAGCCCATGTTCAAGGCAAGGCACTAAGGCAGTATTAACGTCTGGACCTGCATAGCCGAATCATCAGAAGTTCTGCAGGTATTGTGAAGCATGCAAGCAGTGACAATAGCGAAAATGGCAGATGGATCTATAATAACTGTTCATGATACATGATGTCATGATATATTTAGTGATATTTGAAAAATTGTCTTTCTAAATGTTTCGTTAGCATGTTGCTAATGTAATGTTAAATGTGGTTAAAGTTACCATTGTTTCTTACTGTATTCACGGAGACCAGAGCCATATCGTTATTTTCATTTTAAACCCGAAAAGGCTTGTAGTCTGTATAATTCCTAAACGCAGCTGCATTCTTTATAAATCTCTCCAACAGTGTAGCTTTAGCCACGCAGCATTATCAAACTCATTCAGAATCAAATGTAAACATCCACAATATGCCATTCTTACGTGATCTGATATGCTGCATCACGAACAGTTTGTAAAGATCCATTTTGAGAGTTATATTGTGAACTTCAGTATTGTTTGTTTATGCAATGTTTAATACAGTCGCGAGCTTGGGGGTGGGGAGCACGAGCATTTAAAGGTGTACACACACCAAATCAGAGCATTTTTAATCACACCCCAAAATAGGCAATTAAAACATGGAATAATTATATTACATCTTGTGAAATAGTGTTCTAGGCTATCAACATTGTACCCTATAAAGCAATGTGTATGTTCTGCTCTATACTAGCTTGTGAAAGTTTTTTTTCTTTTCTTTTTTTTCCCCTTGTGTTGTTTTAGGTTGTTTACATCTCATAATATACTCCCAATCTTTACAAATGTGTGACTGTGGTTGATTGGCATGTGTATAGTCCAATCAGAGAGGAGGTTTGATATAATGAGGGCCAATTTTGTATCTCAGTGCTAAATCTGTATTTCATTTATTTAATGAGCAGATTTTGTAAATCAAATTAGCAAAAAACACTGTTACAAATGTGTATATTTAACTACACTTTGTATTAACAACTAGTCAGTAATGCTGATTTAAGTATCACAAAACTTATTGATTAACTTTAAGATGGACATCACTGAAATTAATGATAACTTAGTTCAGTTAGTCAGCCACGTGCAGTTTGTTACGGATTCACTAACCACAAATTCATTCAGTTCAGACTGAACTCATTATTTTGTGAGGTTTTGAGTTGATTGATTGTGTTGATCCAGATTCCACTTTATTTTTTACCTGCATTTAATTGTGTGAGGACTGAAATGTTCAAGAAAAAAATGAATTAATTATCAGATAATTGCATCTAATTGTCAGTATAACCCTGGACTGATGAAATTGACTCACTCACTAGACACATGCCTCTCTTTCTCTGTTTGTTTCCACCACTCTCTCTCGCTCTTCCATCTGTTCTGCTTTAGCCACATGTTGAGTGTTGTTCTGGAGCTTGATCCCATGTCATAAAACAGACACTTTTCTTCTCCTCTCTGTCTTGTCTCTTCTCTCTTTTTTTGGGGAGTTTTTTATTTTTTCTTCCCCCTCATTTTTTATCTCTGGCACATAACTGGAAGATGGTTTTATGTTGGAAATGCGAGGGAGAAAAGGAGCAAAAGAAAGAAAAAACTACAGCTGTATTTGACAGCATCGTTAAAGCGGTTCGGTAATGAATCTCCGAATGCCGTCATTCTTTAGCTATAGCTCGTTCTCTGAGAGCCGAGGTGTGAAATATCTGAAATGGCTGAGAACTTCATTGCCTTCTGTCCATCCATCTGCTGTAAAGTGTCCTCGCTCCTTGGAAACTCACAGCAATGCTGCCGTATTCCCAGCAGGATACTCGTAATACTCATAATAATCTAATCAAATGAAAGATGACAGTATGATTGGTCTTGGTTTTGATTCAGTTCTCTTCTTTTTTTTTTTTTTTTTNTTTTTCCTACTGGCGATGCTATAACAAACAACATTGCCAAAGAGGGTTGTAGTGAAGTAGTGATGGTAATCAATTCAAAAGCAGCTTTATTTGTCAGTAGGAGGTAGTAATCTAAAGCAGACCTCTAAAGCTCCATGATTTATACTATAGGATTCAAGCAGATGCTTGGAGTATCAAGGCTGGAATGATTAGCCAAAACGAGTAGCTACACAAAATCAGTCAAGTGACTACTGTTTGTCTTACTGTTTGTGTGCATTTTTGTGGATTTTATATGTACAACTCTTTCTCGTTGCAGAGTTTGTTGTCTGTTCATGATACTGTGGCCAGGAAGAGTTACGATCCAGAACTTCCTCCTTTGCCAGATGACATTGATGATGAAGAAGACTCTGTCAAGATCATTCGACTGGTCAAGAATAAAGAGCCTTTGGTGAGAGAACTTCCTTCTCTCACACACTTACAAACACATGTACATTTCCACATACTGTCAAATCCAGACACATGTGGGCTGCCATGATTCAAGCACACGTAGTGGAAAACACTCTTATGAACATGAAGCACATAAATACATGCACATTCGCGTGATAGTGTTAGTGATGTGTTTGGCTCACGCTCACTGTTCACCCTTATCCTCTAGTTCCTGAGTGACCACATATCCTCTGCCTAAACATGACACAGGCCACATTCCACATTACCTTACAGACCCTATCACCAGCTCTGTGTCCAGTGGTCTCTCTTGCGGTGTGTAGATGTATGTGTCTGTTCCACTTTCCCTTACGTGTCGTTCACAGCTCTGTCTAAGCCAGATTTCTGTCCAGCATTCGCTCTTCCATTTCATCTAATTTCTCAGTGAGTTGTCAGAATCAGGACCTCGGTTTACTTGTATTGTCATCAGTTACCCAAACCTGTTTGGCTTAAGGCTGTACTGTACATGAAAGTGACAATGTATGAGCACTGACATCTGTTTGCATTTTTGGGTTCTGAGAATCCCAGAATGACACATTAGATGATCTTGTATTTAGCTGAGCTGTTGTTGGGTGGTTTGACAATGTATTTGATTTCTTTTACTACATAAGTATACTGGACAAAAGTGCTAGTGTGGAGGTAATTGAAGGTGGTACTATAGCCTAACTGGACTGATGTTGACTTTCGTAATCCTTAGCCTAAGATACTGTCTGTCTGCCTGACAGACCTTGTCTAATTTTATACCCAGTTTATACTGAAGTGTGACACATGAAGGCTAAATAGTATTTGAGTGCATCTAAATAGACTGCATGGTCACAATGTAATTGCTTGTTGTATTCACAATATATACACTACCGTTCAAAAGTTTGGGGTCAAAAGTATTTTTTTATTTTTTGGAAAGAAATTAATACTACTATTTTGCAAGGATGCATTAAATTGTTCAAAATTGATAGTAAAAACTTTTATAATGTTACAATACTTTTTGATTTCAAATAAATTAGAGGTCTGCACAGGCTTAAAACTGAAGCCCGAGCCTGGCCCGTACCCGAGATCGTTTGACCCGACCCGACCAGACCAGTACTGTTAAAGTTTAAGCCCGAACCCGAAATCCGACGCTGTATAGAGATGCAGGCCTACCTGTATTCTTGCTACACATCATTTTTTTATGACCTAGACCTACACTGCACGTAACCGCTGAGCTATTTATTGGTTGAAACGACAAGATCATATCGTACAATGTTTTAAACATTTAAATACAAATGTGTATGATGTAGTGTTTCAGTTTATAGCAGCCTACTTTTGACAAAGCTGATTTCTGAGAGATACGAGAGAAACGTGGCTATTTGATTTGTCACTCATTCATGTATCATATCATCTATCATATCACCTCTCAAGGTTTAAAACATTTAAATATACATATCAAATAGAAAATGTTTATGATGCAATATTTTATTTATAGTATACGTGACAAAGCTTTCTAAAAGGCATATAGAGACAGCAGCGCGGCTATTTGATTTGCGCTGTGCTCAGTTTACACTTAACACACACATTATTGCGTAGTAATTTTATAAGTTTGTGTAGCCTATAATTTTGTGCTATCCCCTGGCTCATCTGTTATCCAGCAAACATGTCGAGGAATGTCTGTGACTGACGAATATGTTCCCTATTATTCGGTAGAATTTGGCAGCTTTTCCTGCATCATTTGGCACTAATTTCCCTCAGTAATTGTTTGCCTTATTGCACTCATAGCTAAAGTTTTGAGTGCCGTCTGCTGTGATGTGACCAAAACACAGCAGACGCAAACCTTAACTACATATAGTTTCTCTTAGTCTCTTCTCAAACCCGAACCGAACCCAAAGTTATTCATGAAACATTAACCACATTAATTCGTCGGGACCCATCGGGCTCGGGTCGGGTTGCAGACCTTTAAAATAAATGCTGTTCTTTTGAACTTTGTTCATCAAAGAATTCTGAAAAAATCCATCATGATTTTTAACTGTTTTCAACATTGAAAGTAATAAGACATATTCTTAACTTTCTTAAGCACTAAATCAGCATATTAGAATGATTTCTGTCGGATCATGTGACACTAAAGACTGGAGTAATGGATGCTGAAAATGTAACTTTGCCGTCAAAAGAATAAATTACAATTTAAAAATAATTCAAATAGAAAGTTATTTTAAATTGTAACTATTTTTCAAAATATTACTGTTTTCTGTATTTTATGAAATAAATGCAGACTTTCTGAGCATAAGAGACTTCTTTCAGAAACATTAGTACATTCATTGTGTGTGATAGATAATGGGCAATAAATGCACCTTATGTTCAGTTCAATTGTTAACACAATAATACATTACTTGTGAATGGCCCTACAGAATTATTTGCTTTATAAGTCCTGAAGTAGGGTGTATAAGTGTGTTCCAGAATTTATATTTAACAGCTGTACATCAGCATTCGATCTTATAGTGAAATTGTGCAGTGAATGCATGTTATTTTCTCCTAAGTGAAATGAAATGCAAAATAAATCTCTTCTTTCCTCTAAATAAACATAGTCTGACCTGTGGCCCAAGTCTTCAGCAATTTTAGATGCTGGCTGCCCTCAGAACAATCTCGGTTTACATTTTATATGTAGAAAAACCTGTTTTTCAGACAAAGTCTTTGCACTATGAATTTCTATATGCAATTGTTTTTGATTTGAACTTGAAATTTTATATATCAGTTTCAGACAGCAAATGCAGTCATTATGACAAACGGACTGCAAAGTTTAACTTTAATTTGCCCTTTTTTTTTTCTCTGGTGTGTGGTAGTTAGCAGGCTTTTGCCTCAGATGATGATTCATCTGTTTGTATAATTGTGATTAGTTGAATGGGTAGGATTCGGTAGCTCTGATTAATTGCTATCATTTTTCAGACCATGACATCATGCAGTATTTTAGTGAGGGGAGTAATGAGAAGAAAGTGGAAGGGGGGTGGTTGGGTTCAAGTCCTTGGACTTTGGGGGGGTGGGACCCAAATCCTCTGTTTGGTAACTTTAACCTGCTGATTTATTAGCAGCAATTGCAGGATGCTGAAATAATTGGGCTTGGATCAGCGTACATGGCAGCAGCAAAAGTGAGCTCAGTGGTGGATTTTATTGAAAGAATGTGTTGTTTTGGATAAGGTTACTGAAAGGTCTATAGGAAGGCAAAGAGTGTGTGTATGGGTGGGTGTGTGTTTGTTGGATGGATAAAGATTTTCAGACTGAGTAATAGGAGGATAGTAGACAGAACAGACATTTGCCAACAAGATGATTTGGCTGTAGATTGTGTGTGCACTCATTTCATCTCACGACTTGTGTTGGTTGGCGAGCATCTCCACATCTAGGTGCTTATTGCACATTTAAGTTGGAGCATGCCCAACAAAATCTCTGATCCCAAACTATACATTTTGTTTTGTGATGTAGTAGTCTTCTTTAATCTCTGTGTCAATCATCCTGAGGGTTATATTAATCTGCCCCCTCACCTTTTTCAAAATGATAACTTCCTCTTGCTACTTTAAAATCTTAATACAAATTTTCAATACTTCATACTCATTCTTGCTGGTCCCGTTCACTGCCATTATAAAGCTTGGATGCGTCAGGATATTTATTAATATAACTCTGATTGTGATCATCAGAAAGAAGAAAGTCATATACACCTAGGATGGCTTGAGTGTGAGAATTTTGGGTAATTTTCATTTTAAAGGGGTGGTTGATTATGATTTCACTTTTACAATGTTTTTTACTTTAGTGTGTAATGTTGCTGTTAGAGCATAAACAACATCTGCAAAGTTAAGATGCTCAAAGTTCAAAGCAAGATATTTTCTTTTAAAGAATTCTCTGTTTAAGGACTACAACAAATGGCTGGTAGGGACTACAACGAGCTTCTTCCCAGGTTAGTGACATCATTAACCCTAAAATGTACATAAACCCTGCCCCAGAGAACATGCAACAATACAGCAACAATACAGCAACATTGCAATACAGTACGTGACACAAATGCAATAGCATGTCATAAAAGCAAGATGACAGCATGACATGGTATAACCGTAATTAAATTAAACTATATACCTGTTCTTTCGTCATGCAGCATATATTCTCTGGCTCTGTAGGATCTTACAACAGTTCCCACATGAGCGATTTATAGATTATCATGACAGAATATGCTAATCAATGACTTTAAGCATCCACATCAGCTACATATATTCATCAACTAACCATTCAGGAATGTCCTGTTGCATTCTACATGTTGTCACTTATTCTTGAGTCTCTCCATCATTGTCCGACTCTGGTTTGAACATAAAAGGCTGAACAGTTTCTGACATTTTTCAGTTAGTCTTCGTGAGGTAATCGGAGCTGCTAACACAAGCTCTTGAAACTCCGCCCTCTTCTTGGGAGCAGCAGCAGCTCATTTGCATTTAAAGGGACACACAAAAACTGAGCGTTTTTGCTCGCCCTCAAAAAGTGACAAATTTAACATGCTATAAAATGTTATACATGCTATAATATGAAACTTCTCATACACACTCTGGGGGCATCAGAGACTTATTTTACATCTTGTAAAAGTGGCATTATATGACCCCTTTAAAGTGAAGTAATCTTTTAATTACAGCAGCAGAAATTAGATGACCTTTTTTCATTGAGATGATCAGCAAGTCATCCACAAGAATTGCCATACAATCTTCTTTTTATTTTTCTAGAACTTCACTTAGGAAAGTTCTTAACTTCTTAGATTTTCCTTCAGTTCATTTCCAGTGGAAGGCTGGTCAGTGTTTTGTTGAGTTCAGGTTTTGTAAGGCATATGACCGAAGCTTGTGTGATTCTCCTTGCATAGATTCAGGACCCCAGGACAATGTCAATGAAGCATGTGGAATGTTCTAGAACACTTGTTTCTTTTGGCTTATTGCTATTGACTGTTCGTGGCAGTGAAATCCATACAATGGTAAAGGACCAAAACTCAAAGATTGCGCAGCCAAAACAATACTTGCTACTTTGGAAAAAAATATTTTTGAATGTTTGTGCTTAGATTTGTCATGTTGAGCCTTGGAACACAAGCGCAGCCAGCAGACATTCTGTACTATAAAAGTTCACACTGTTCTCATTTCCTCTGTGATCTCTCATTGGTTGACACAAGGCTTCATTAATGTTTCCTCTCAAGTGCCTTATTAGAAATGATTTTGTATATTTTGACATCTGTTTAGTTGTTGAATATTTCCAAATAGTGATTCTTGATATCAGTAGGGTTTATATGTGTGGTATGGGAACTGTAAATAAAATAATAGGGGGGAAGTGGACTGCCCTGGATTTATACAGGAAGACAAATGACCAAATATATCTATGGTATCTATTTCTACCTTAATCTGAATTTAGCTCTTGCTTCTGAAGTTTTTCATCTGTTCTTCCTTTTCTTTTGAAGCAAACAGAAGATTATAAGGTCATCTGTTTGGGTTAGCAGTGAAAAACTGAGCACTAAGGTAATGTCACTTTCTAGAAATAATGGAGGCACAAATTAGATTAGGGTGAGAGATGGGAGCACACATGTTAACGCTTTTGAGATACATCTGTGTACACAGGAGAAATACATCATGGCCCTGATGGTTCAGAGTGGAAGAGAAAGTTCTTTCCAGTGAGACATTGAGGACAGAGACTGACATGCACCATCACAGGGTTATGTTGACCTGAGAGCTAATGTGTCACTCATCTCCTTCGTTACCCGAGATCAGTGCTAGACTGAAATATTGGCCAGGCAAATTTTCCGTTCTGTAATCTTCAGCCATTTTTTTTTTGTTGTTCAGTGTTTATTTATTTATCAGTAAATTAATAAAAAAAAAAATTAAACACATTTTAAATGCAGATTTATTAGGGACTTTGTCATTGGTCGTTATGTAAGTGTAGGGTTAAGGCCTGTCTCCTTACCTTTTGCTGTTCTTCTAATCTTTCATTCCTTCCTCTGCATAGTGTGCTCTGATTTTCCCAAGTGTCCATGTTTCTGTCTATATCCTGTTACAGGAGGTGCTTAAGTGCACACTGTGCTCTTTGTGCAGTGAGGTCTGCTTGTCTTGAAGGCATTTCCTCATGTAGGTGAAGGAACAAGATCTGACTTCTGAAAGTGATGTTTCCTTAGTGGGGTAATTACAGTGAACACAGGCAACACTTACAGTAAAAGGCAGCCTATGGACGATCTGGTGTGTGAAAACACGCACACACACACGCACGCGCGCACACACACACACACACACACATACATATATATTAGGGCTGTCAATCGATTAAAAATTGTAATCTAATTAATTACATACTCTGTGATTAGCTAATCTAAATTAATCGCATACATAATTTTTGCTGTGAAAGTGTTAAATATTTCAATTCAAATGAATCAATGCAGGGTTTTTCCTGGGTCAAAAATGGTCTTCGGTGGTGACAGACATGGTCATCCACACAAACAGTAAAAAGTGCCCTACCCACGTGATCTGTGAGCCCAATACTGACAATAAAGTACCCGTCACACTCACTGTAATTCTTTCTTGCCCTTTTTGCAAAAAGAAAAAAAAGTGATTTTATAGCTTTGTAAGAGAAGATGCTTTTTTGCTAAACCTGAAAAGTATTAAAAAGTAGCATTTAGAAGTTATTAACAACTAATATAATTTTCTACCATATACAATTGAATGCACCTAGCTAACAACTTGCTTTGTTCTGGTTTCACCTCACTCCAGTCTAAACTAACTGATTTTATAGGTAGGCCTAATTTACTACACATTGTCATTTAAATAACCTGAAAATATTGTGGATTATTAAGGCTAATTTTACTAACCACTCTTGCTATATGTGGTAAGCACACTTATGTTCTCATTTCAGAGTTGTTCGAGTAAATTATTCATTATAGACCGTGTGGACAGATCAGTTGTTGTCATGATTCATTAAAATGAATCTGTTCAAATGAGTCATTAGGTCGCGAATCGGACATTAGTGGATGTTGACGCGTTGCGTGCGAATCGCGACTGTTATTAGGACATCGCAAAAGATTTGTCAACACAGAAAACACTTCACCACTGGATAGGATTTTCTTTTTGTTTACTGAAAGTGTGGTTTATGTCAGCTGCACGTGCAGAGCGCCTGTTAGCACTATTCACACCCAGCGGTTATTCAGGAAAAACATTCTCCGAATGCGCCTCGTGAAACATGGATTCGGTCTCACGAACTTTTAGCATTGTGTCAGTTGATTTAGATTATTATGTGTGAGGTAGAGAGTGCAGAGAGCGCTCGCGTGCACGAGGGAGGAGCTCTCCGCTCGTTCTGTCCTTCAGCGCAGCAGTCGTCTCCCTCCTTCATAACGGCTCCAGGTTCAAAGGTCAATACGGAATGGATTAATCTGCGTTATTATTTTTTACGCGTTATTTTTTCTCAGATTAATTCATCGAAATTAACGCGTTATTTTGACAGCCCTAATATAAATATATATATATATATATATATATACAGGTCCTTCTCAAAAAATTAGCATATTGTGATAAAGTTCATTATTTTCCATAATGTAATGATAAAAATTAAACTTTCATATATTTTAGATTCATTGCACACCAACTGAAATATTTCAGGTCTTTTATTGTTTTAATACTGATGATTTTGGCATACAGCTCATGAAAACCCAAAATTCCTATCTCAAAAAATTAGCATATCATGAAAAGGTTCTCTAAACGAGCTATTAACCTAATCATCTGAATCAACTAATTAACTCTAAACACCTGCAAAAGATTCCTGAGGCTTTTAAAAACTCCCAGCCTGGTTCATTACTCAAAACCGCAATCATGGGTAAGACTGCCGACCTGACTGCTGTCCAGAAGGCCATCATTGACACCCTCAAGCGAGAGGGTAAGACACAGAAAGAAATTTCTGAACGAATAGGCTGTTCCCAGAGTGCTGTATCAAGGCACCTCAGTGGGAAGTCTGTGGGAAGGAAAAAGTGTGGCAAAAAACGCTGCACAACGAGAAGAGGTGACCGGACCCTGAGGAAGATTGTGGAGAAGGACCGATTCCAGACCTTGGGGGACCTGCGGAAGCAGTGGACTGAGTCTGGAGTAGAAACATCCAGAGCCACCGTGCACAGGCGTGTGCAGGAAATGGGCTACAGGTGCCGCATTCCCCAGGTCAAGCCACTTTTGAACCAGAAACAGCGGCAGAAGCGCCTGACCTGGGCTACAGAGAAGCAGCACTGGACTGTTGCTCAGTGGTCCAAAGTCATTCGGAAATCAAGGTGCCAGAGTCTGGAGGAAGACTGGGGAGAAGGAAATGCCAAAATGCCTGAAGTCCAGTGTCAAGTTCCCACAGTCAGTGATGGTCTGGGGTGCCATGTCAGCTGCTGGTGTTGGTCCACTGTGTTTTATCAAGGGCAGGGTCAATGCAGCTAGCTATCAGGAGATTTTGGAGCACTTCATGCTTCCATCTGCTGAAAAGCTTTATGGAGATGAAGATTTCGTTTTTCAGCACGACCTGGCACCTGCTCACAGTGCCAAAACCACTGGTAAATGGTTTACTGACCATGGTATTACTGTGCTCAATTGGCCTGCCAACTCTCCTGACCTGAACCCCATAGAGAATCTGTGGGATATTGTGAAGAGAAAGTTGAGAGACGCAAGACCCAACACTCTGGATGAGCTTAAGGCCGCTATCGAAGCATCCTGGGCCTCCATAACACCTCAGCAGTGCCACAGGCTGATTGCCTCCATGCCACGCCGCATTGAAGCAGTCATTTCTGCAAAAGGATTCCCGACCAAGTATTGAGTGCATAACTGAACATAATTATTTGAAGGTTGACTTTTTTTGTATTAAAAACACTTTTCTTTTATTGGTCGGATGAAATATGCTAATTTTTTGAGATAGGAATTTTGGGTTTTCATGAGCTGTATGCCAAAATCATCAGTATTAAAACAATAAAAGACCTGAAATATTTCAGTTGGTGTGCAATGAATCTAAAATATATGAAAGTTTAATTTTTATCATTACATTATGGAAAATAATGAACTAATATCACAATATGCTAATTTTTTGAGAAGGACCTGTGTATATATATATATATATATTATACACATACATACATTTAAGTCTTTGATACTTATGAATAAACATCTAAGTTTTGGGCCTAAGCACCAGTGATCACAAAATCAAGCAAGAATAGTTGAGTTGTTGCGCTCGGTAGCCCTGCCCACTGATGAATCTTATTATTATTATAGTCCAATGAAGTTGGTTGTGATTAGCTGCAGTTTTTAGTGCAGTATTTTGGTTTCAGTCTGGATGGAAAAATCACTTGATGCTGGAAACCTGCTCAGGAGTGTGTTTCCTCATAGGATATAAAATGACCATGTCTAGCTTTCAGGGTCATACTGCAGGAGACATTTAAGATGGTATCCAGCGTTTTATCCCAGGCCTCAACTTCCCTCTTCCGCTCATTACCCCTTTACCTCCACACATTCCCATTTACCTTCCTGTCATTCTTATTTCTTTCTATGCATTTCAGGCCTGTCCTGCAGCTTTATTACCTTAATGAGACCCAATTTTCCTTTTTCAAAATAATACCTGTTAATGATAGAACTGTAATGCAGCAGGGTTAAAGCAACATATTGAGTGTTTACTGAGCAGGTCATTGAAGGGTTAGTATAACAGTCTATATAGAAGGAGTGGAACATCACACACTTAATGTTTGTTTTGAGTTTCACTATGTGTTTGTGTGTGTGTTTATAATTGGAAGTTTAATAACCCCGTTTAACACATATCTTCTGCCTACTGGTTTACTCGCAGGTGGCATAAATCAGCAGTGATAAGTGTGGCTAATTGTGTTTTAATGACCTCACTGTTGCTCTTTTTGCTGTCTTTTCCTCCCCAGCTTTCTCCACTGCCAAATCTGCAGCAAACACAGCCATGTGGTTCTCGGTAATTTATGTTCATTTGAGCAGTAACTTGAAGAGTGTGTGTATCGTTGTTTATGTTTTCACGCCATTTTAAGTGACTTTGTGTCAAACACTCGCTCTGTCTCTGCACGGGCCTTTGTATTTGTTTTTTCAGGTCTGCCTTGATGGCTAGAGCTTAGGTTCTGCTGAAATGATCTGAACTTCAGACTTTGTATTGACATTTGAAAAAGTTATGTTATGATGTCATAGTAAGCTTTCTCGAACACACTCTATTCGTGTGCACCAAGGAGGTCTATAATACTTTATCCATTAGTTTCCCATTAACCTCAATGACCATTGCTGGCACAGGGTCCCCCATAAGTTAACAACCTGCAATTTTACTACTTATATAATATATACACTTCCATTTAAAAGTGTGGATTAATCAAAGGTGAAAGGAAAGACACTTCATGCTGGACCAGTGTGTTGTGATTGGTCAACCGCTTTGAGAGTTTCGGAAAAGTAACACCCCTTACTCTAATCACAAGTTTCAATGCTCTACTAACGCTGCAAGCTGGCCTCGCAATTTAATGTTGATAATATATTTTACGAGCAAGAAAGGAATTTTCCCAAATATCCACATGAATGCAAATGTTACATTGATTTTATGCAACATTTCAACAAACACAAAGGTAGTATTGTCAATATTGTATTTTGCTAAATAATAAAGGAAAAAAGGAAAGCCACAGCAGAACTGTTGTGTGTCACCAAGCAACACAACACTGTTTTTTATTGGATGAACGAATTTGCAGCTTTAAATGAATCAGGAAAGTCAATGATTAATGACTCATTCATAAATACAGCCACTTGCTTAGTTACTGAATGAATGAATCACTCTAACTCACTCATTAAGACAGTCACTTGCTGCCACTTACTAGTGGTTTTAGTTTAATATTTAAAAGTATCACCTTTTTTTTTTACTATCATTTATGGTTTTATTTATTATATTAATAATAAAATGTATGGAATTTTAAGAATATGACATAAAACATGACATACATTTAATAGGGTTGGAAAAACCTTGAATATATAAAGGTAAAAAATGCACCCTGTAAATCAATTTAAGGCAGTCACTAATAAAGGTGTGACTGGAGTCTAAGTGGAAGAGAGGGGGTATGCAGAAGGATTTTAAAGAGGAACTATTATGCCCATTTTTACAAGATGTAATATAAATCTCAGGTGTGCCCAGAATGTGTCTGAAGTTTCAGCTCAAAATACCCCAAAGATCATTTATTATACCATGTTGTAAATGTGGAAGTGGAAGGAAAAACATGCTGTTTTTGTGCTTGTATCTTTAAATGCAAATGAGCTGCTGCTCCCCACCGTGCTTTCAAGAAGAGGACGGAGTCTACAGCTTGTGCCTCGGATGCTCTGCCAAAAACTAAATCATCTGTTTGGATTTTGATTCTCTTTATTGCGGTCAAACTCACGTTACATTGCAGTTCTGTATGTGTTTTAAAGCCATATCAGTCTAAACTTCTGATATATAGTTTTCTGAGCACACACATCCGAAGCATGCACACAGAAAGATGCATGTCAGACCGCGCGTCCCGCGAGTATTAAACGAAGTTCTCTTTCACGTGTTAACTGTCAAAAACACACAAATTTCACATAAACAGTCGGTTATGTCTGTGAATGTAAACAGCAAGTAAATAAATCGCATGTGCATATTAGATTTGTGTATTAAAGTGAAGCAGCGTAATATACAGTACCTACTGCTGTATATGCTGCTAATATGAATCAAACAACAAAAGAAAAAGAAAATCACTCACTGCTCTTGATTGAATAAGTTTAGGAGTTGTTTTAATAAGAAGACATTTTTTACTTGAATGCTGCCAGTAAATGCTCTGGTGAGGAGATAAACATGGCGGACTGTGTACAGCTCACTCAGAGAGGGGTCTATGCTAATGGGACAGAGTCTGTCAGCAGTCGTGGGCAGGGCTTAAGCATTTGTGATGTCACAAAAGCTACATTCTGCAAACGGCTTGTTCTGAGACACTACTTATGATTAATGGGGATTAAAAAAAGAGGAGTGACTGTTTTTTTTTTTTTTTTTTTTTAACCATTATAGGGTGGTTGTGTACACACACTGCCGACACTTATGTTCAAACACAGTGTAAAAGTGAATTTTGCATAATAGGTCCCCTTTAAATGCTTCAAGGGGGTACACCACTGTAAAAGGTTTAGGAACCATTGTCCTAAAGAATGACTGCTGTCCTTCTGAGCTCTGCACAGATTAAGCCATCAACTTTTGGCCGGCCTTAAAATAACAGTCATAAGCATTTATGTGCTAAGAATTTCAGCATATGGAGCTGATCACCTCCACAACTGGCAGCCCTGGGTCACGTTACTGATGAGTAATTTAGGGAGCCGTGGCCTCTTATTCTAACTTGCTTAATTTTTCTTCCATCTCAGTTTCTGCTTTCTTCCCCCCTCCCTCTCATCGGTTAGAGGAAAACTTTTTCATTAAAGTCTATTTATAGAGAGTGTTTTAATGGGCAGACCTCAGCAACAAGAGGAAATAAGAAAACCTTGAAAATGCTCAATCAAAGAACCTGCTCATTTCCTCCGGCTGCCTATTACAAGCAACCTTACTGTGAAAATGAAGTTGCACTTGTGAGGATTGTGTGAGCGTGATTGCAAGGATGACTAACAGAGGTGGAGTTCCTAATGGGTAAATTGTGCCTGCGTGATGAGTTGGGTTATTCTCTCAGCATTGTGTGTGATTGGAGGAAGTCCATCATGTTTGAGGCAGTGATGTCTGTCTCAGGCCAAACCTGCAGCTGAATGTCAGCTCATGCTCTCTCACAAAGAGAGAAATGAACTTCAGTCATTTGTAAGCTTAAAGGATTAGTTCACTTTCAAATAAAAATTTCCTGATAATTTACTCACCCCTATGTCATCCAAGATGTTCATGTCTTTCTCTCTTCAGTCGAAAAGAAATTAAGTTTTTTGATGAAAACATTCCAGGATTTTTCTCCATATAGTGGACTTCAATGGAGCCCAAATGGTTGAAGGTCAAAATTACAGTTTTTCAGCGATCCCAGATAAGAAATAAGGGTCTTATCTAGAGAAACCATTGCTCATTTTCTAAAAAAAATAAAATAAACATTTTATACATTTTAACCATAAATGCTCATCTTGAACTAGCTCTCTTCTTCTTCTCTATTTGAATTCCAGCAGTGTAGACACTGGTAAGTGTATTACTGCCCTCCACAGGTCAAAGTTTGAACTAAATTGCCATATACAATATGCTAGTGCAAGTATATAACAATTAGTTCAAACTTTGACCTGTAGAGGGCAGTAATACACTTAGCAGTGTCTACACTGCTGGAATTCTAATAGAGAAGAAGAGAGCTAGTTCAAGATGAGAATTTATTGTTAAAACTTACATACATTTTTTTTTTTTTTTTTTGAAAATGAGCGATGGTTTCTCTAGATAAGACACTTGTCCTTGTCTGGGATTGTGTAGAACGCTTTGAAGCTGCAATGAAACTGTAATTTTGACGCACAGAATAACGTTATAACATCATTTTCAACACACACAAATGTATCTAATATGATAAACAGTGCTGTGTTACCCTTGCCTGGCAAGGCCAGACTGATATATCTTCTACAAAATATATCAGTCTGGTCAGTCCGCCCTCCGTCGCGATTCGAGTCAACTCCAAACCGTACCGTGCAATCAGATTTGTTTATTTCAGTGACGCAAACAGCGTCACTCTAGTGCGGCGAAAGTCCCTTCAATATCAACAAAGATTGCGCACGGGAGACCCGAGAGTTTGTTCTATTCAGCCGTGAATTCAGTTTTAAATGACCAAAAACACATTAATTATTTACTTTTCGCTGTTGACTCTCGTCGCTTTGCTAACGTCATATCCGCCCTTCTCTGATTGGTTTACTCCGCTTCCTGTTTGCTCGGATTTTCTCCGCCCTAGAAATCGAATTGATTCAATGGCCAACCAGACTCATCCGCTGGTCCAGTGGTGAGGCTGGATTTTCCAGGCAAGTGTTATCCCACATAAGCTTGACCGGAAGAAGTGACTGTGGCATAATAAAAGTTCAGCTGCTCTCGAGCCATGTGTCGCGCTCATCTCTCATTAGCAATCGCTCCAGCGGCCTCATTCAGCTCCAACAGCACTCGGCCCTGCTCTGCTTCATACTACAGTAACGTTAATAATCTCATCCATGAACATGATTTCTGCCTGATTTCTGATTTCGAGTCCTGTCAGATTCTTTTCTACCGGCTGTGAGGTGAAGACGACAACTCCCTTGATTCCACGCTCAATCTCGGCGTCATCAAACTACGCCTTTGTTTTGAATAGGCGACCTCTAGCAGCAAAAAATTACATATTGTGCCTTTAAATCACAAAGAAAATTTTCAGTTGCTTTAATGCACATCAATCTTGTTTGCTCATTTTTTCTTTTGTACCTTTTTTTTTTTTGCCTCAGATGTGAGCAGCTCAGAGTGTGTGAGTTTGTGAGAGGTTTGTATGGGCTGTTTACCTGGCTTCTGACCTGTGTGTTAGCATAGCAGAATGTTGTTAGTCATTAGGTTTAGATCGATTAGAAGGAAAATTGGAAAGATCTAATGTTTGATTTGAAGTGACAATCAGTCAGTGTTTTGCCTTTATCTCTTATAGAAGCATTATGTATATACAAGACTTGCACTATGAGCAATGGTGTTAATTGTTGAGCGTGATTTATTGATTTGAAAGAAAAATAGTGTCGAGTGAATCATGATCTGTTTCAACACATTGGAAGAAACGGCTTCCACACTCGATTAAACAGGACAGTTCAGTAAGTCTGAGTGATATTCTATTAAAATCATTGATGTTTTGATCAAGCAAAAAGGTTCTACCATTCACTTTATCAAATTAAATGGTATGTCAGTGGTCTGATTCTCTTTCTTTGCTCCCTTTCTCTCTGTCTCCCTCATGTGTGTCATTAACACTACTGCTTTATCTCACGTTGAGATGTAACAGCTAAGCTGGTTTCTGTCACCTCCCAAAGCTCTGGGCCAATCGCCTCCTTGTTCTTCCAGGTCACCAAATTGGTCCAATTATTTGATCAACAGGAAATATTCACAGACTTCTGAAGGGATCGTTGACAAATGGCTGCACTTTCCATCATAGAGGCTGTGTTTAACACATCAGATGAGGACCTTGAGCTAATATATTAGTCATGATGATGACATTGCAAAATCATTACAGGTGACCAAGTCATCAAAACGACTTTGACCGCAGATAATTGGTCTTACTGAGGTAATGCAGATAGAAGAGGACCATGTGTGTGTCTTTTAATGTTTGTTTTTTTCTTTTTCTTTTTTCTCTCGAGAATCCTATTGATGGGCCAACTTTCGTCAAGGCTGTTTTTTCAGACACCTGAACTGAGGTGGGGTAAAAACCCTGATAAGTTTTTAAACACACATGTACACTAAAGGAACAGCTCTGCGCCTTCATCCACTGTCATGGACGCTTTAGAAATAATAACCACCTCGGAGACACTGATGCAGAAAACAGAGTGTGAAATAAAAAGGCAGACTAAAGCTCAAACGGTCTGACATGTTTGTCTGTGTGTGAATGGCCCTGCTAGGAATCTTGCTGTCTTAGTCTTGCTGTCTAATTTCACTGTGTTTGTGTGTGTGGTGACAGCCCATGCTGTGAGTGTCTGGCCAACATGTGTCTCCGTTACAGTAACGTATGAGTATGTATGGCGGCAGGATGACACACAGGGCTGGCATATTGTTGGCAGATCAGTGCCATGGATAGCTGGTTCTTTTGCATTCCTGTTTTGGCAGTCATAGCAGTCCATTTAAGCCATTAAGCTGTTGTGTGTATCCAGCCATACTCCACATTAACAGAGTACTTACTTGCACACATATGCACAGTAAATCACATGCACACATATTGAATGTTTCACTGGCCATGTGTGTGTACTGGACCTTTTCACTGTTTGTATCACTCTGTTGTCTGTTTTTGTGCAGACAGATTGTGGGGATCATGTTTCACTAAGTCTTTCTACATAGTTATGTCAGTAGTTGGTGGCAATTGATTGTCTTGGAGTGAAAAGAGTGACTTGCTGCATCCCAAATTGCATACTATCCATCTTAAATAGTATTTGAAATTAGAATGAATGTGTCCCAAGTTGTAGTATGCTGAAATGAGGATTCCAAAGATACTGGATAGTCTATCCAGTATCTTTTTATTAGATTTCGAAGTGCAGATTTGTGCACACTCTATTTTCTAGTATTGCCCAGAACCCATTGCGTGTTGGAAACTACAAACATGGCTGATGTGCAAGACCCGAAGTTTAAAGGGTTAGTTCACCCAAAAATGATTGTCATAAATGTCATTAATTACTCACCCTCATGTTGTTCCACACCCGTAAGACCTTCGTTCATCTTCAGAACACAAATTAAGGTATTTTTGATCAAATCCGATGGCTCAGTGAGGCCTGCATTAACAGCAAGTTAATTCATGCTTTCAAACACCCAGAAAGGTACTAAAGATATTTTTAAAACAGTTCATGTGACTACAGTGGTTCAACATTGTTATGAAGTGACAAGAATACTTTTTGTGTGCCAAAAAAACAAAATAATGACTTCATTCAACAATATCTAGTGATGGGTGATTTCAAAACACTGCTTTTATGAAGCTTCAAAGCTTTACGAATCTTGTGTTTCGAATCAGTGGTTGAATATTCTAATGGGTATTAATGTCTAAAACAATGTGAAGTCTACTTGGAATATAATGTGCATCTACCTGGTTACTGTTAATTGTGTGTTTTCTTTAAGTGTGGTTGTTGACTCTTTGTATATGTGTTACAGGGTGCCACCATAAAGAAGGATGAACGCAGTGGAGCGATCATAGTGGCGCGCATCATGAGGGGCGGGGCAGCAGACAGAAGTGGTGAGCACTGATGCGCCTCTTCTCTCTCTACACAAATGTACCCTAATAGCACCCAGATGTTTAGTTTGTTTACACAAAGCCTGAGATGGTTTATTACTCTGAATAAACTGTGGTCTCTTAACTTCTCTTGTTATCCACTGCTCTTTGTTGCATCCAGGGCTGATACATGTCGGAGATGAGCTGAAAGAGGTCAACGGTATCCCTGTTGATGACAAAAAACCAGAAGAAGTAATCCGCATCCTGGTATGTGTGCATTTGTGAAGAGACAAGAAGAAATGCCATTAACAGCATGTTTAATGGTTTGTAAAATAACAGAATATTTTGAAAAGAGGATTTTATCCAGTGGGAATTGTTTCGACCATAAATGTTAAACATCAGAGCCTAAGAATCTAATGTTGGTTAATATTATTTTCCACCTTGCTATTGCAAGAGAAATAAAAAAAATAAGTTTTAGCTAGAGAAAATGATTTTGATGAAAAACTATGAAATAAAAAGACAAAATGAATGCACCAGTGCACATTATTCATTTAATTTACTAAAAAGGTTGGTGATTGTGTTTTTTTGTTGATTCTGCTCTGTTTACAGTCCCAGTCGCAAGGTGCCATCACATTTAAAGTGGTCCCAGGCATCAAAGAGGAGGCACAAAGCAAAGAGCCCAAGGTACAGTTCATCGTCATTACTGCCGATCAGACATGACAAACAGTTTAGGAAAAAGAGATGGCCGATTTCAGACATGGAGTTTCATGCCTTAGACCAGCCCACTTTAATTCCCGACTGACTATATTAAAATAAGGTAATTAAAACCTCAGTATATAAGTCTGCAATAGTGCACTGTTCTCTACAGCCTTGTAATTGATTGTATTTTTCAAAAATATCATTTCCAATTTAGTGCAAATACAGTAGCCTAAGTGTTGCTTTTTATAATATAATATAATATACATTTGTATAATATAGCTATTTTATATAAATGTATATACTTATTATATACAATTATTATAAATAACGAAAAATACCATAAATCCCTCAAAACTGCACAACTTTACAGTAAAAATATTAAAGTGAGTGATATCACGTTTGTTTAAAAAAGTTACATTATGTTACAAAATCACATTTTACTGTCTTATGTAAGCTATTTGGAAAGAAAAATTTATATTGTTGCCCAATGTGTAGCATATTAGCAAGCAACATAGCATAACACAAATGATAGGCCCTATATTTTATTATTTGCCTACTATTATTACAATATGAGAAATAGCTGCATACATGCCTTTTATCTTTTGCATGTTTCATCTCTTCCTTTTTATTTATTTAGGCTACATAAATTTGCCTCTGGTGGCTTAGACCATTTTTCTTACCATAATTTAGTGCTGATTTAGAACTTTTCCCGCTCTCCCTACAGACGTCACCTCATCCCTTCTCGTATTCTTTTGAGTAGGGCTGCACGATTAATCATATTTTAATCGCGAT
>RJVU01067793.1:1559080-1564080 GCA_003731715.1 Anabarilius grahami | reverse complement strand
AGAAAAAAGAATAGAAGGAACAGTAACCGGAAAAGATTAGATGAGAGGGTGGGAAGTGCAAGGTGAAGTGAATGCAGACAGGGAGCTCAGACTCCCCTGATTGGTGCCAGGCAGATATGTGCACACATGTGTATTTATGTACATGTGCATTAATGCACGCCTGGACTTAAGCTTCCTCTCCTGCTTTCCATTAATCTCTCACATCTGATTATTGTATGCGTGTGTGCGTGTGTTTGTACACCACAGCTCTAATCTCTCCCACCAACTGACATCAGGGGTCTTTATGGAGCTGTGCTGGGTTAGTCTCTACACATGGACGCATTTAAGGCTCACCACGAGACAGACGCACTGCAACACTCTCGAGATGTTGCCGTCATCCATACAGCTACACACACACACTTGATTGAATAATAGAGCCACTCTGGATTCTTATACCCAATGCCACATGCTTGGCCTCCGACCTTTTCCATTTTTCTGTCACTCCGTTAGCTGCTTAAAACAAAGCAAAAGTTGATGTGTGCATCACTGAAGTATCAGTATTGATGAGTTATCCAGGACCACCCCAGGAGTCATGAAACTGACGACTTCACAAACTCTTTGTTTCACATAAAGAACAAGAATAAGTAATATTAAAGTGCTGCTTTATTGCAGCTTTTCTTGTGTAGAATTTTTCGGAATCATGTCACATATGGAAATTTGTCAGAAAAAAGCTAAATTCAGAGAAATAGAAAAGCTAATGTGTCCAGGTCTGACTTGACCAGAAGCAGACCGTATACAATACCAATCCAAACACAGGTGTTCGATGCATATAGGTGTGCTTGGAAGAAAGAAATTTTGTTTGTTTGAAACTGTATGACTGTGCACTTTAAGAGTAAGACCATCTGTCCACTGGCCTGCAGTATGGTGACGTTAGCCCATATTTCAAAGAGCAGCGATGAGGGGCTTTCTCTGGATGACTGAACACACGCTAGTGTTTTGCACTATAGACATGTGCAGTCACATAATGCCTTACTTATCAGAACAGCATGATCACTAGCTGAGGCTGTATGTCATATCCAGTATAAACCCCACAACCCTGGGCAGGTACAGAAACAAAAACTTTCAGGGTTTCCAGTCAAATCATATTTAAAATCATGATTTTTAAGCATGGAAATGTCATGGAAATTAATCTTAAAAATAAGTCATGGAAATTTACCAGTTTTTGTTCATAGTTTTAACATTTTGTAGGCTAGAATTAGTTTTTTATGGATTAAATAAAATAATTTAAGTCAATATCAGGTAAATCCTTACGAAGGACTGTAAAAATTACACTACATTTCGAATTAGTCAAATCATTTGCACATATAGGTTGGTCTGGTAACAAGAAGGTTTGCTGGTTCAATCCCCACAAGGAGCAAGCACCATTGTGTATTTGAGCAAGGTACTTAAAGTTTGCATGAAATGTAAGTTCACCCTATCTATTTTCTAAACACATTCATAACATATTATGAATAATATCCATGCATGTGTTTCCTTTTTTGACCTCGTAGTTTTTAATCAACATGTCATTAAATGTATAATCAACATGATTGTCCATTAAAATAACAGACTTCTCTGTTGAGGTATGCCAACCTTTTCCACTCATTTTGCCCCCTTAAACCCTGACTTTTTCTTATAATTGACTACAAGCTCGCATTTAGATCTTACTCCATCCAGTCAACAACCAATCGTTAGAACAAAGTCACACCCTACTGTTTCACTCGAGTGTACATCACAGTACGTAAGAATTTATCTGTTGCTACTTCCATTACATTGCAAAACATCTCAAGTTACAAAGGTAACCGTGGTTCCCTGAGAAAGGGAACAAGACACTGTGTTTTGGATCGACGCTATGGGGAACGCCATCAGTGTGACCGGTGTCTGAAGCAAGTGCATACACGTGACAATTTAATTGCTGACACCAGTCCATGACGTCACTACCGGAGAGCCCCCTGTGTATAGGAGGGCACCTGCAATAGATTTAATCAACTTTTTTGTCTGAAGGAGATGTGTAGGCAAGCCCGAGGCATGACAACAAGACACAGTGTCTCGTTCCCCTTCTCAGGGAACCATGGTTACATCCGTAAACTGAGACATTCCCTTTCGAACTCAACATTGCGTCTTGGATCAACACTATGGGGTACAAATGCCCAATCCGCCATGCCTAGGGAATGCCTGCCTCATTAGCTGTGCCTATGCACAACCACAATGGGCATAGCAAAAGTCCCAGCATTTTCAACCTTCCTTTCTTCCTTGTGGGCCCAACCTTAGCCACCTGCGGCCCAGGAGCAGAGCTGTAAGGTTTAGCTATGTCAGCTTCTTTAGCTTGACACATATTTGGGAATACTGGCCCAGGCCCATTTTTATACACCTACTACTAGAAGGAGCAAACACAGGGGATTTCATTTAGAAAAACTACTCACCCTCCTCGCTACATTGTACTTTAAACTTTAGGAAGCCGCAAAGGAGCTTTAACTGTACTACCCTAGAACGAGTGGGGGAAAGCACTCACATCCTGCCTGGACTAGTCCAGGTCCCCAAGACTCCCAGCACCTGACAAAGGTGCCTGATAACAAGAGATGCCAGAAGGCAAATTAACCTCTACTTGCCAGGTTCTATGGGATCATTTTAGAATAGAAAAAAGAATAGAAGAAACAGCAACCGGTTTAGGGGTTTTCATAGGGGTTTGGGGGCTGGGTAAGAGAAGGGATGTTACTTCTCCTTAGTGATTCGGTCTTGTTTACCAAATTGCTTGCGTTCAGTTACTTCTTCCTAGCATCCTGCCTCCTCTGCACTCTGCTCCTCACCAGAGGAGGAGCATAAGTGGCCACACTCAGCCTCTGGCCCTGCCTCCAGCCCTAATACTGTGATGGACCAGGTCTCCCAGAGGTATTAGGCGAAGACTTAGACCGCCATGGAATGTATTCCCTGAAAGCTGTCGAACACAATCTCGCCTCTCTAAACCTTCTGGCTACCATCTCTACAGGCATGTCAAAAAAGAGACAGACACATTGAGGAGGACGTTTTTTCAGTTTATTTTATTTATTAGCCCGGAGGTCCAAATCCATGGTGCCCTGCTGTTCAAAAGTGATGTAGTCCTCAACGCAAGGCAGGGTCGGAGCAGGGCGGTTATGGCCTGACAGAATTTGCTTGTCAAAAGTGCCACAAGTGACTTCCTGTCTCTCACGCCCCAAAACCCGATCTAGGTGTAGACCATTACCTCCAGCAACTACTCATATGTGGAGCTGGTAGGCTAAGAGAGCTCACTATAAGCAATATCCTTGCCCTCATCAACCACATCCACCTCATCTTGGCTGAATGGTGGCAGCAACATTTGCTATCTGCTTGTGGACAGTTCCCCATAGTGTCGATCCAAGACGCAGTGTTAAGTTCTACTTCAAAAAGGAACTCCAGGTTGCTCTGGAGTGAAAGTCCTTTCAATTAATAGTATGTGTACTATACGCCTCTTGGATAAAAATGACTGTTAAATGACTTCTTACCTGAGACTTCCACAAGAATCTTTGTCACATGACCAGATACTGTTGTATGTTTTTTCTTCTCCACTTTCATGCAATATCATTGGCACAGTGGGGATTGTGATAAAGAGAGGTGCTTCAAACCAGCAACCTTTTGGTTAGCAACCCTGAGCCTCAACCAGTCAGTTAATGTCTGTTTATTTTGTTTACAAATAGATTCTTTTTAATCTTTTCTTATCTTCACCTCTCATGATTACCTTTTCTTTCTTCCTGTTGCATCTTTATGAGAGAAATATGTCTTCTGGTTACACTAGCTGCATTTACATGCAACCTAATTATCTGTTAATCTTAACATGTTCAGGACCACTGATCACAAACTTCTTGTTGTTATCGTAATGTTTACACGTAATGTTGCATGTGGAGCAGTTTTGTTCGGGGTACATGTAATGCACATGTAAATGGATATATTTACATTGGTTAGGGTAGATATAAACAGAACATGTGGAATCTTCAATGGGATTGATGTAAATCTGTGTATATAAACAATGAATCAGTCTATTCATGCCCGTTCACGTGATCTGGTTTGTGCCCTTTTAGATGTTTGTTTGACCAGATATAATTTCAATCCAATTGTTCTGTCATCACTGTAGATATGGAAACAATTTTTAAGAACCCCTTTAATCTACACTCACCAACTCACCATCCCCACTTATTTGTAATAATCATCTGCTCTAGATTCATTTATAAATTGTGGGAGGCAAAAGGCATCTGTTATCTTTTTGGAGTTATTCTGTCATGTAAAAATTGCATAATTTCAATACCTTCAATCTAAGTTTGCCCGTGCGTGCGTGCGTGCGTGTGTGTGTGTGTGTTCTTGTTTATATTACATCGTGGGGACCAAATGTCCCCACGATGTAATAAAAACCTGAGATCACCTACATCGTGGGGACCAGCCAGTGGTCCCCACGAGGGAAATGGATTAACAAACATACTAAATGATGTTTTTTTGAAAATGTAAAAATGCAGAATGTTTCCTGTGATGGTTATGTTTAGGGATAGGGGTTGTGTAGGGGGATAGAATATACAGTTTGTACAGTATAAAAACCATTACGCCTATGGAGAGTCCCCACTAAGATAGCCAAAACAAACCTGTGTGTGTGTGTGTGTGTGTTCATATTACATCGTGGGGACCAAATGGCCCCACGATGTAATAAAAACCTGAGATCATGGGGACCAAATGGCCCCACGATGTAATAAAAACCTGAGATCACCTACATCGTGGGGACCAGCCAGCGGTCCCCACGAGGTAAATGGATTAATAAACAAACTAAATGATGTTTTTTTGAAAATGTAAAAATGCAGAATGTTTCCTGTGATGGTTAGGTTTAGGGATAGGGGTAGTGTGGGGGATAGAATATACAGTTTGTACAGTATAAAAACCATTACGCCTATGGAGAGTCCCCACTAAGATAGCAAAACAAACCTGTGTGTGTGTGTGTGTGTGTG
>RJVU01067793.1:1531535-1547263 GCA_003731715.1 Anabarilius grahami | reverse complement strand
GTATATTGAATTTTTTTTTTTTAAATTGTAATAATATTTCACTATATTACTGTTTTGTTTTTTTGTTTTGTTTTTCTGTATTTTTGATCATATAAATGCAAGCTTGATAAGCATAAGAGACTTCTTTCAAAAACATTTAAAAATAGTAATGTTTCCAATTTATTGACCGGTACTCTGTGTGTGTGTGTGTGTGTGTGTGTGTGTATGTGTGTATGTATGCATGTGTATATATTAATACTTTCATTCAGCAAGGACATATTAAATAGCTGAAAATTCAGCTTTGTCATCACAGGAATACATTTAATTTAGTTACATTTGTACATTAAAAATAGAAAAGTTTTTTTCACCATATTACTGTGTTTGCTGTATTTTTGATCAAAGAAATGCAGCATGGGTGAGCATAAGACATCTTTCAAAAACATTTAAAAAAAATCTTACCATCCCCAAACTTTTGAACAATCGTGTAAATAAAAGCACAATAGTAATATAACAGGATACAGAAAATACAACAATCAAATAAAAGCTTTTCTAAAGTAATTTTAAGGCTTGTGTCCCAATTCTGAGAACTTTTTGTGGAGTTCCATGGGCAGAGATTTTGTGTAGGCCTACATATAAAAGACATATTAAGCACTGACACAACCTCAAACCAATACAGGTGCATTAGGCAGGGTAAAAGGCTTGTGAATGTCTCAGGAAAGAATGAGTACGTGTAAGAGTTTAAGATTCAGCAAGACTTCTGTGACTACACCATAGCCTCATTCTCAAATGCACTCAAGAATGTCAGACAAGCTTGTTGTTCTTTTGCCATAATTATTTGTTTCTCCCGTTCTTCTTCCTCTCCAGCGGGTCTGCGAAGGAGTTTTCGTCTCAGCAGAAGAGATAAGAAGACAAATAAATCCATGTATGAATGTAAGAGAAGTGACCAGTATGACACAGCTGATGTGCCCACTTATGAAGAGGTGACGACCTACCGCAGAAAACACGGAGACAGACACAGACTTGTCGTGTTAGTTGGTAAGTGTGACAAATTTGGTGTCTTTTTTGCCTTTATTTAAAAGTTTTCAGAAATGGCAAAATATAAAAAAGAAATTTTAAAAAAGTTGTCTCTGCTGCATATATAAAGGCATATTTAGTTTGGTTAGCTCAGCATGTGCGCTTGGTATTTTTCTTATTATTTTTCTACTGTTGAGACCACTGCACAAATCAACACACAATTTTGAGGCTCCACACAAACAGTGCTTTCCCCAAAACAGCACTCGAATGAAACCCATAATTCCTGTTCTGCTGTGGGACCCCTGGAGCTGACGGGACCAGCTGAGGATAAATTCATCTATGTGGCACTTCATTCGCAGCGCTGGTGTTCTAACGGAACATTTTATTCCTCCCTAATATTATTCACCAAAGAATTGTTAACACTTGTTTTCAAGGGAACGGCAAGAGTGAAACTCCAGTGAGACGTCAACTTTACAAAGTGAAAAAAAAAAAAAAACTTGAAATATTACATTTTCAAATGTCAGATTTGGTGTTTGTTTGCCAGTTATTCTGGACAGAGGATATAGAGGCCAGAACAATGAATTAAGTGTTTCATAAAAGTGTGAATAAAAAGATTTGTATGACAGATAGCTTGAGGGTTTCAGGTTCCCTTTTTTTATGTTGAAATGCTGCATTAACCTCTTCTCATCAACCTCCTCCACTCTAACTTCAGTTCATAATTTATTTTTCCCAGTGTAAGGGGTTGGTTGTTGTGAAAATGTCCTCATATACTGACAAGTAATGTTGACCAGGTGTATAAAATATTTCACTTGCATCTGTGAGAGGTAGCACAGGGTCATGGTTCACCGCAGTAGACCAGCCCGTGTGTTTGTGAACGCAACATGGCATATGGATTCTATCACAGTTTTGTTGGTGCATGTAATTAATGTAGTGTGTGTTCACATGCCTGTGTGAGTGAGTGTATAAGGTGGTCTGTTTAATTAATCAAGCTTTTTCTACTGTCAGGATTCCCCTCTGGTAATGTGCACCTCATGCGGTCAAACTAACACAAATATTTTCAGTTTTGTCTCGTAAGGTAGAGGACAGCGTCATGGATGTACTGTATCAGATGTGACAAAACCAAGGATGCAGAAAAAGGCTCTGCTATGTTTTCTCTCTGAGCTGTTATTCTGTCCCTTGAGGTCATGCTTTAACTTTTCCTGGCCTCCACTTCTTCGTTTTTTTTTCCCTCTGTCTGTCTTTATTTCATCTTCTTTGCCAGTTGTTTTATTACATTTAATAATGCAGCCATCAGTGATGCTATTTGAATGTCTTTTCCCCTATACATCTCTCTTTATACTCTATTCCTGTAGTTGTTGTAGTCTTTGCAGCTTGAATGAAAGTGATTCATTTGAAAGCACATTAAACTTTTACACTCCCATTAGGTGTTTACCCCTGGCCGAGGACAACAGGGTCAGGCAAATTCACCCCAGAACAAAATAGTCTTATTCCCCTTTGCATTCTCTAACACGACTGACCCACGATTTGTGGTTCGGTTTCAAATGACTTTCCAGACGTATCAAGATCTTATCTGTTTGGATACATATTAATCCACCAGCCAAAGTCAACACATTTAACAAATGCGCAGCTTCGCGAACCCGCCGTAGTGTTTTAACTGAAACCTGATTATTTAACATAGCAAATGATCTGTTTTTTTCTACATGTTTGAGTTAAGATTGAAGAGATTTCAGTTGATATAGTGGTAGTTCAGACCCAGACAGAATAACGGTGGAACGGAAGAATGACCATTGAGGAAAACGATGATCTAAAGGAGCTGTCGGTTCAAACGTCGGATCAGATTCAGTTTAATTTTATGTCAGAATTTTTATGCTCTTTCCAAACATCTCTGTCTGGGCTTTTATAATTGAACATTACAATTTGAGCTGCAATGTGTTGTTTCTTCCTAGAACTATCAAGTATAATTTTTACACATCTGAGCAGTTGGCAGGGTCCTCCTGTACAAGTAGCGTAGTGCCCAATCTCTCCAAAGTCTTAAAATCTTGCCAAAAAAGCTTTGATTGTGAACTTATCACACATATAAGTGTGTAGAAAGGTTATTTATCGGACACACTTGGCGGAATGTTTTGATGCCGATAATGTGAGGACATGATGACTGTGTTTTAGGAGCGTCGAGAGAAGGTTGGATGGTGGCCCCCCCATGTTTAGCCAGTCTAGCAGCTCCTCAGGGTTAACTGCATCTGCTCTACGCTTGGCCTGGAAGTTATTAAGCCTTACGTATTAGCCTTCTCCCCTAATGAGCGCCCTAATGACTACTGACACTTTTACGACCACTGCAACCTGCCCCCGCGCATACACTTGGATTGAAAAACAATTACTCAAATGTGTTATTTTATTGGGGCTGTTGAAGAATAAAGTGCTAGTTTTTGTTTGGGTCATTAAAGCATATGACAATGAACAGAATTACCAAGAAAAAAAATACACAAAGGCAAGTCAGTTAACCTTTCTGACACACCAACATTGCCACATCTCAGTTGAAGGCTGTGGGGAGCTGGAAGGCTGCTTAGTGCTTGAACTTCAATGCTGTTCATGGCTTTTGGGACACAAGCAGCCATACTTCACAGATGGCCCGAGCCGCTGCAGAGATGAGTGATCGGAGGCTTTAAACTCATTTAGTGCACATGATGATTGAATAGAATTTGGAAAAGGGATCTATGTGAGCCTGGAAGCAGGCAGACAGGGCCTGGTGGGGTCTGGCAATTAACATCCCAGAAAACAGGCTAAGTTTGTAGTTCCTTTTAAGGGAAATGAGCATTTGTGGATGAAATATGGCTCGTTGGAAACATGTGTTACAGTGGGGTTTTTTTTCCACCTATACAGTATATATATATGCACATAAATATACACTTTTTACATATGGCCTTCAAACAGGAGCTTTGCATTACTCAGTGACCCTAAAACACTTGAAACAATTTTCTGTTTCCTCACTGTAATAAATCTGCATCTTACTCTTCTCCTCTATCACAGTGAAATAAGGATAACACATTCTGCACAGTCATAGGCTTCTCATGGAGTCGTGTGTGTCAAAGGATTGTATGATTCATCAAATGAAAATGTGTATTCTCCCTGCGAGTAGGAAAAACATCTGTTTTGTGTTGTCTAACATATAGATTTTGATTTGTGCATGTCTCATAGCAATCATTACAGTCTAATAGAAAAACCACGCTTGACTCTCCGCATTATACAGTGTGAATCTTGGCCTGCCTTTAACTGGGCCTTGACATGCAGAGTTGCATGAGGGGATCGAATCTCTGTTCTTGTGTGTTTTTGCTACATATGCGGCTCAGACTCTGCGACTACAGGTAGAACAACTCATGACTTTTTGTGAAAAAGAAATGCTAGAATGAGAAATAGATGACCTAAAATCGTTCACTATATCATGTTCCTTCCTTGGACTGGGCAATACAGTGAAAAAATGTAATATCAATGTTTTATATTAGTGCATGAAATCAATCAATCAATAAAAAAAAACAATAAAATCTTTAAAATAAGTGCAAAATTTTAAATTTAAAAAGCAGTACATATTTTCCCAACATGTTTTCCAAAATCCCAAAATTGTATTCATTTTGACCTACATGTATACGCTATTGTTTAAAATGTGGGGTCTGTGAGATTTTGTTTTTGAAAGGCGTCTATAATGCTCACCATGGCTGCATTTATTTGATCAAAAATACAGTAAACAATAATATTGTGAAATTATTATTGCAATTTAAATATATATTTTTTTAATATATTTTAAAATGTAATTTATTCCTTTAATGGCAAAGCTGAAACAAATCATTTCAATCAAAGCATTTACTCCTGTTTTGGATGAATATGAAAATAAAAGAACGGCATGTATTTGAGAAATCTTTGGGGAATAGAAGTCTTTTGTAAAAGTAATGTAAAACTCTTTAAAACTATTAATTTCTTAAAAAAATAATAATAATAATTAAAGTGACCCCAAAAAATTTTCAACTGCTTTTTTGACAGAAAAAAACAATTTACTTGTTAAAAATGCATGTTAAATAAAAGTTTGGCAAGATATTAATGGACACTTTCTTCTTGTCTCTGCATCTCTGTTTGTTTCTCTAGGTGCTACTGGTGTTGGTTTGAATGAGCTCAAAAGGAAGTTGTTGATATCTGATCCACAACATTTTAGTGTCACCATCCCACGTAAGTCTCCTTCCTAGTGTGTGTGAGTGACACAGAATAATTTTTTTGTAGTACCCATTTATCCACTCTCTCTTTGGGTACAGTATTGTAGATTATATTTGCGATGATGACTCTGTCACCTTATCAGTCTCTCATTGATAACAGCTCTACTTGACACAGTTCCATGACTCCCTCTCCTCTTCCTTCACTTCAGCATCCAGAAACACATGATCCAGGGAAATACACTAGAGCAGATATTTTCGGGACAAATAAATACAGCTGGGATTTATGTATTTAAACAGGCTGACAGTGACGCTGTGGATAAATTGCATATTTAGAAGAAAGCGAGAGACATAGCTTGAGAGTTTGAGGGAGTTGGAGGCAGTGGCTAGAAAATCATTGAATGTTGATATAACAGTGGGATGTTTGGTACATTCAAGCTTGGCTTTAATAGATATGTCTGATTCAAGCTCTGACACTTTGAAATGCCACTGGTATTAAAATCCCATCCAAAGCTTTTTGCCTTAATGCTGCCTAATTGCTCACAAATGTGACCCCTGCATTAGTCTGTATTATGTAGCCCAGCTCTCCTCAGACCTTACGGAGGATTTAGATTAAAGGGATGGATTCTTGGAAAGTGACTGTTTTAAAAGTGCTTTTTGGTCGTCTCTCCCCTTTTTTATTTGAATCCTGCCAGCTCCAAATCTCATTGTTAATATGGACTGATTAAACATTAAATATCTTTCAATTTAATTTCTCTAAAGAAGCCCAATATGAGTGATTGCTTCACATTTCCAACAATCGGGTCTTTTAAAACACAAACCAGCCGTGGCAGCAGCACTAGTGAGATTGTAGAATACGATTAGTTGGGAGCACTTGAACATTTTGTCTCCTCTCCAGCCTTTACTGCTATTTTCCATGATCTTAGAATGAAATTCAAATTCTTTTGCCACACCAAAAACATTTCCTATGCCACAGAGCTTATGCCAGATGAAATATATTCTATTTCTTTCAGCAGTACAAGGGAGTGACTTTTTTTTCTTTGTTTTGGGAGCACCAGCAGTTGGAGGTATAATAACATGTTATCTTATGTCTGCGGTGGGCTCTCATCATGGGAGGGGGATGTCTCTTCATCAAATATGTGATGGGTTGAGGGTAACTAATAATTTACTCCGATCCCACCCAACCCATACATTCTCCCTCTGTTTCTCTCTCTCTGTCTTTATCTATATGATCCTTCAGAAGTCATTCTAATATGCTGATTTGGTGCTCAAACATATCACAGGTGAAAACAGCTGTGCTGCTTAATATTTTTGTGGAAACTGTGGTATTTTTTTTGTTTTGGACTCTTTAATGAATAGAAAGTTCAAAAGAACAGTATTTAATTGAAACGGAAATCTTTTGTAGTATTATAAATGTCTTTACTGTCACTTTTGATCAATTTGATGCATTTTTGCTTAATAAAAGTGTAAATTTACCTACCCCAAACTTCTGAAAAGTAGTGTATGCATAAAAAGAATACAGTAAAATGACCCATACATGACATGTAGATAGAGACCATTCAAGAGGGGCCTTGAAAAAGCAGAAGGAAAAAAGCAGGGAAAGAAAAAACTTGGAACAAGGCAAGTTGGAATGGTGATAAAGTTTAATAGTTTGTTTTGGAGCTGCTGGCGGCTTGCAGACGATTTGTCGGAGGTGTGTTCTACAGCGACCTTTGACCTCCCCGACACTTGTTAAACACACCGCTGTGTGTCTCTGCACAGCAAACTTTGACCCTGGCTGTACCTGCCGGAGCCGTGCTGGCTGGACTGGCACGCGCCATGTGATTTAAAGACGGTAGTTTATAAGCAGCTGAAAGCAGGAGCAGGGCTTAATGAGGGACAGAGTAAACTCAGTGCTGGTACTGTACCATGTGCTCCTGGGGCTTTACAAGCAGCGTTACACTCACACTGGCCTTTAGAAGCCTCGTGGTGAGTTGAGCCAAGACAGACGAGGTGGGTGTGGCGTCAGACCAAGGAGAGGTGCTTTATTTTAAATAAAATTAAGTGGGAAATAAAGTGTCCATGGTGAACTCCCTTTAATCAAGGAAGTGTCTGTAATGAACGTTTCTTCACGTGTTCACACTAACTTATTTCATCACGATGGGGTTTCCATTTACGGACAAAGTATCTAATGCCATTTAGGGCTGGGTAAAATTTTGGTTTTTCCAATCAATCAGAATCTTCATTTGGATGATCCCAAATCAATTGTTAAAATCCTGTGATTGAGCTTTTACTTTTATGCCTATTTTAGTGGCTTTGTGAAAATGTATCTATAAAGCGCTTCCTGTTGTCCCAGTGTCATGGATTCTGTTGATCTTACTCAACTGTATAGTTTGGGCCCTCTTGAAGATTTTTAAAAATGAATATGTTCATAATGTGCTGTACCAAGTTAGAAGGTTGTCCTCGTTGTCCTTGTGAGCTGGTTGTAGAACATCCTGTACAATGTGACCAGTGTAATTCGATTCAATAACAATTGCCTCTTCTGGAAATTCATGAATTCATGAAGTTTACTGTTCTGAATCAAAAGCTTATGAATCAGAATTGATTTGCTCAGATTTCCAGCCCTAATGCCATTACATTTATGTTAAAAACGAGAGTTGAAAATGCTAAAATTGTACTAGATCTCTTGTTTTCCAGTCGTGGGTGGTGCTACAAGCTTATTTTTTGTAAAGTCTGGAATACACTACACAACTTTTTGCCAATTTACAGTCTGAATGAGTTGATGCTAGTTGTCAAAGTCAGACTCTGTCTGCATATTTGAGTTGACAGAATTGATTTTACAGAAAATCGCTAAATGTTGGATGACCACAGACTATGAATCTATCCAGTTGAAGAATACCAAACATGTTTGATATTTTGAGCTGATTTTATAGCACATTGTTTCCATTTAACAACAAGGCATGTTTTAAAGTCTTTTTAGATTTAAAAAGTCAAGTGTGAAACCAACTGAGATCCCAAAATCTCTGCACCCATTTAAGAATTCTAAGATTTAAAATGATTTTTTAAGATAAGAGGTGTTATTTCCCAATGTAAAAGTATTTTTTTTTCTCTTCACGATGCCTTATCTTTTACAGACACCTCTCGATCGAAGAAACATTTGGAAAGTGATGGAGTGGAGTATCATTTTATCTCCAAACACCTTTTTGAGGCAGACATTCAGAACAGCAAGTGAGTCAACGTTCAACACAATCTTTTTTTTCTTCTTTTTTTTTTTTTTGTCTTGCTTAGATCGAAACACACTACTGTGTTACTATTTGGAATGAGAATATGAATGTTTCTGCTGTGATTTGGATTGAGGATGTGAAAGTTTACTGTGGAGATCAAATAGTCAGTATTAATCATTGAAGTTTAGTGGACCGCTTCCTTTATTCTCAGGATTGTAATTATGTCAACCCTAACCCTGACACAAACACTCAGCAGTGGGAGAGATATAAATCTGAGAGACGGAGCCTCCGTGGCCAGTTAGTATTCAACACATCGTCCAGAGTCCTGACTGAACTTAAGTAAATCAGCACCCCAGTCAAAACACTGCACAACAGTTTTCACTGATGTCGTCTGTCTCAGACGCTATGGCAAACATTCACCAGTTCTGCCTTTCGGCTGCCCACTATTCTTTTCATTTTTCCACTCCATTTCCTTCAAGCAAATTGTGTATGTGAGTGTGTGCTACTTGTGTAACAGCATGATGTGGGCTCAGATCCCTTCTCTGTAAGTGAGAGTGAGAGGGTGTTGACAGGTGGTCTGTTTCTGTGTGTGTGCGCGGGAGAGGGGGGATCAGACTCCTTTTACCCAGTGGTTCGTAAGCTCAGGTTTGTATGGATGGCCTGGTGATGGATGTTTTTCTGCAGCCCCTCATCAGAGGATAAAACAACATAACAGGATTGCATATAGAATGTCACTTTGCCAGCAAACCGGGCGTCTTAACTGCCTTGTGGTGGGAAAAGAACACGTGGTGGCTTGTTCTGTGGTGAAATGAGCATCAGAATGAGTAAACCACAATTATCAACATGGAGAAGAGAGTTGAGAACGAGCGGGATCAAGCAGGTGGGCACGAGGCACTGCAAGAGGACTAGAAAGACACATTTTTCTTTTGTCAGCATTTTCTTTTTACTTTTTTTTGTTTAGTTTGACTTTGAATTGACAGGTTACTTTTTTGTCTAGGATCTATTAATTTATTTAAAGGGGTCATGACATGAGAAATCAAATTTGCCTTGATGTTTTGACATATAAGAAGTCTTTGTAGCATTAAAACATCCCGCATTGCTTAAAACGTCCTCCTCGATGAATATTTAAGATGAAAATTAGCCTGTTTGACTAAATCTGGCATGCATGATGGACTTAAGTGTTAATTAAAGTGCATTGTCCCTTTTTTAAAATAAAAATAAAATAAAATATTAAATAGTTAGACATCATTGAAACATAGGCCCTGCCCACTGGTATTCAGTGGCTTAACAGCTGACTTTTGCCTTCACTGGATGCGAGTGTCATGTCGCGTCAAAAGCAAGTACTCATTATAATGACTGACACTGTCTACACCGGAAACGGTATACAGATTCGCGTTCAGTTTCTGTCATACTCCACGCACTTGAGTCTGTTGACAAGAGGACAAATGGAAGAGTTAAAGAATGTTTGCTTTAGTTTAAACCGCTCGTTTGCGTCTCTGTACAGACTCCAAAAGGATCTGACAGCAGCTGCATCACAAACCGTAAGTAAATGATTTCACAATGCTTTGTCTGTAAATAACGGTTTTATATGGATAATGTTTTCAAAACACTTACTCGTGTGCAATAGACTGTGGGCTTTGACACTGTTTCCTATGCAATGACGTTAGCCAATCATAAGGCCGTTTGTCCACCAAAGTGGGTTTTTTTTAGCAGCTAGCGTACTTTTCCAGTTTTAAATGGGAGAGCCACGTTTTTTTTTTTTTAGCGCCAGGAGCGTAACAAGGCACCGAGCGTCTTTTTCACGCTCAAGCGCTGATCACTCATCACTGTCACATTTTAGCCAGCTGTCCAGTCAGAGTGAAGGAGGGGCGGGACAAATACAACACCGACCAACTGTCATAACATTCTTGCTCTATAAGGACATCAACAAGCAGAGAACAGAACAAAATGGATGAGAAATTAATATTGCTGGTCTCCGAACATACATAAGTACTCTACATTGGGTCGACATTTTTAGTCAGAAACAAATTATCGGCGTAATCAGTTAAAAGTAATAGTGCCGTGGATATTCCATATCATAGCAACAAAGCGTTTCAACTGGGGGAAAAAAGCACTCTCAAACGCTCACAGCTAGGTGTTTTTCAGCTGGCTTTGGTGGACACACTGCCTAACAGTGGCCATTTACTGACAAGCCTTAAAGGAGCCATCCCTTAAAAACGGGTAGTTTCAGACAGTTTATTACACCACATGATGTTTTTAAAGTCATTACATTTTAAATTTCCTGAAAATGGTTTAAATGTTTTTCATTGACCCATTGTTCATTATTCTGCCTTTTTCATGTGCAAACATGTCATTGGGTATTCCCAAGGAAAACCCTGCTCAAGGCTAAAAACAGAGCCTAAATGAACCCAAAAACCACAGAATCAGCCTCCACCCCGCCATCCAATATACGCACTACATCATGACAACAAACACCACAACACAAAAGTCCTGTTTGAGTACATCTGCCTTCAAATGAATATTCAAGTAAAAAGGCACTTTGAGAATTCTTGGTAACCCTACATGTCACATTAACACCAGCAAACCACCTCTTAGCACCCAACTAAATCAACTTAGCTCACCATCAAAAAATGCCTTCAATAAAAGAGTGTACAGGCTTTTAAAACATGTCGAGTAGAAGAGTGGCTTCGTTAGCTTCTAAATATGATCACCCAATCACAGGTTTCTGTTAGACAGCTTGGGCCCAAAATTGTGAGTTTAGCAGTTTCAGTCATGGTAATTTTAGTCATGTGTGTTGCATAACCGAATTTTCACTATACACAAAATATTACGACACCCTGCTGTCATAAGACTTTGGAATACTTTCCACATCCTTCCCAATTTCTCTGGTAATACGGATGTCTTAAAAATACATGCTGGTGTTCTGTGATCAGAGAAAAATCAAGTGATTGGATTGAACGAGAGGCAGATTAAATGGTGGAAAAATGTTTGTTTGCCTTTCTCTTCTCAGGAAGTTAAGTTTCTCTTGCTTTTTGGCATTCAAGCCTGCCTGTGCTGCAAGGAAACAGGTGTTTTAGATTTAAACTGTAACATAGAAGATTATATAAAAGAGCTTTGTGTCAGACTGTCTGGAATCGCCATGTGGGGAAGAATTCGAGAGATGGTGAACACACTGTGCATGTCTGAGTGGCTTTTTCACTGAAAGCATCAGGACAGGCTTGGGAGTAAATAATGGGTTATGAGTTTCCTGTCATTATCCTGTCCATTGGCACTGCTTTTGCATTTAGAGCCATCAGTCACTACATCAAACCCCTCCTGTTCTTTGTTATTTTCTATGCCGCAGGTTCGTTGAACAAGGAGAGTATAAGGGAAATTACTATGGGACGAGCTTCGACTCTGTACGTTCAGTCCTGTCTAAGAACAAGGTGTGCCTTCTTGACGTACAGCCACATGTGAGTCTCTCCGATCCTCAGATACACATTCTACCTCACGGTTTTACCTCCCTCTGCGTCACTCCATTCTTCAGTCTTTCTTCCAGATTTATTTTTCCCCCCTTTCACAGGTGTGACATTCCACACTATTCCTACTGGATCATTTCTGAGATCAGTGTGGGGTGGGTGGGTGTGTGTGTTTGTATTTTTGTTAAATGAAAATGAAATGAAATGATAAAAAATGGTCAAGATGTTGTTCCAAACCCTTATGCTGTTATTAAAGCTCACAAAACGCAAAAGGAGAATTAAAAAATAAATAACGATACATGCTCCTGTACAGCAACATTTCAAGATGACCGTGGCGATCAAGCTCCCAAAAAACAAGTGAAATTATAATGATTTTAGCCTATACATATTTATACATTATATTCCAATACATTATTATGAAGCCATAGGAGAGCTTTCTATGAAGAAGAGACTGAAATGTAAGTCATTATTCACTGGTAAAAATAAAGCTCTCCATTTTGACTTTTGTAAGATGGACCCAGAAAAAACTACAAATTAATCAACAACAAAACAACCAAAGATTATTTTATAGAATTATGCATATACAAAATTGTCTAGTCTTTTTTTTTTTTTTTTTAAGTTGAAATGTGAAGCTATAGCAATAAACTTACAACAACAATAAATCTCAGTTCAAATATGCTGCATATGGCTTCAAAAAAGGCCCTTGGCCTTTGTCTGCTTTCATTTGAAACAATATGAGAGTGAGTAAATTATGTTGATATTTGAATTTTTTTGAAATGAACTTTACTTTTAAATGTACAGCTGCAGAAACAGCCTATTTAATTCTAGGCATAGAAAGAGGGAGGAAAATGATGGTGAAAAACTAGCTTACCGTTTTGGGAAAACTAGTGATTAATTCAGTCGTTTGAAAAACCTCCACAGAAATGTGTGGTAAAGTTCAGTGGTCTGATTGTTTTGAGCATGAGGATCTCGACTACCTGAAGTGTAATGTGTCTGACCAGAGTGCTTTATTTTCACTCATGGAGTCAGATCAGTTGAGCTCAGTGTGAATCAGCTGCTCTGTTTTCTGTCAAAATGTAACAGTGACTAACAGCAATAATGTTCAGAAGTATCAGTGTCAAACTAAATCATGATGGCATGAGTGATGCTGCTTTAATGACTGTGGTTCACCCTGCTCTCTTTATCTTTCTCTCTTTTTCACATTCTCTCTCCATCAGACGCTAAGACATCTTCGCACGGCCGAGTTTAAGCCCTACGTGGTGTTTGTGAAGCCTCCATCCATCGAGCGTTTGAGAGAGACCAGGAGGAACGCAAAAGTCATCTCAGGCAAAGACGATAAGAACTCGTCCAAATCCTTCTCGGTAAAACACACCACACACAGCTTCAACTTCAATATGTCCATCTATCATCCTCTTTCATCCTGATGTGATCTCTTTTCTCTCTCAATAAGTCATTGTGGGTTTTAGGCGTATTCACAGTTTTTGTTCCACTATTTCACATATTTCTTGGTGAAGTAAGAAATAGATTTCATCACTTCCTGGCAGGCAACATCCACATCATTTATTATAGTCATTTTCCTTTTGGACCAAGCAAACATATGCTGGGTTAGTGCTTAAACGTGCGCGCGTGTGTGTGTGTGTGCGCGCCTCACGTGTGTGTATGTATTTATGTGTAACCGGTCCCCTGAGCTGCAACCTGATATGAGACCCATGAGCTCACACTACACCTGTATGACTGCTCTCGAAGAAAAACACATGAAATCAATTAACACTTACACCAGACCCTTATTTTGTGCTGCCGTTAGTTTGAGCTTATGTGTGTGAGAGATATGGTGTGAATATGGGGGATATCTAATGACTTTCCCAGAGTTCAGCTCTTGCCTGTGTATCTCGCTGTGAGTCTGCACCGGACCAAGCACGCGTGCTACAGAATAAGTGACCCCGGAAACCTGACTCCACCACACGCCTAGATGGCTTGATGCCGATTGTCACCACAGAGACGTTCTGTGTCAAAGACTGTCAAATGTATTTAGGAGCTCTGAACATGTGCTCACCTGTCAACTCATTAACCCAACAAGTGTCCAACCACAATGTACTCTTTTTCTGTCTTTTGCACAGCACAGATCGGGAATGTTAGCTAATTTTGCTCAGGAATTCCTTTATGATTCAGCTGAATGCTAATTTTCACACAGCAACTATGGTCTGTTTATCCATTATGATTTCATAGAAGCAACTGCCAAAAGATAAATGATTTCAAACACCCACCCACCATGTTGCCAGTATAGCTCATCCAGGCTGCAGTGTGACACACATGTTACACAGTAAGGCTGCACAGCAATTGACTCTGGATTTAGTTTTTCTGCAATATATATTGATTATTTATTGAATAAAAAAAAATATATATATACAGTGGGTACGGAAAGTATTCAGACCCCCTTAAATTTTTAACTCTTTGTTATATTGCAGCCATTTGCTAAAATCATTTGAGTTCATTTTTTTCCTCATTAATGTACACACAGCACCCCATATTGACAGAAAAACACAATTGTTGACATTTTTGCAGATTTATTAAAAAAGAAAAACTGAAATATCACATGGTCCTAAGTATTCAGACCCTTTGCTCAGTATTTAGTAGAAGCACCCTTTTGATCTAATACAGCCATGAGTCTTTTTGGGAAAGATGCAACAAGTTTTTCACACCTGGATTTGGGGATCCTCTGCCATTCCTCCTTGCAGATCCTCTCCAGTTTTGTCAGTTTGGATGGTAAACGTTGGTGGACAGCCATTTTTAGGTCTCTCCAGAGATGCTCAATTGGGTTTAAGTCAGGGCTCTGGCTGGGCCATTCAAGAACAGTCAAGGAGTTGTTGTGAAGCCACTCCTTCGTTATTTTAGCTGTGTGCTGGTCATTGTCTTGTTGGAAGGTAAACCTTCGGCCCAGTCTGAGGTCCTGAGCACTCTGGAGAAGGTTTTCGTCCAGGATATCCCTGTACTTGGCCGCATTCATCTTTCCCTCGATTGCAACCAGTCGTCCTGTCCCTGCAGCTGAAAAACACCCCCACAGCATGATGCTGCCACCACCATGCTTCACTGTTGGGACTGTATTGGACAGGTGATGAGCAGTGCCTGGTTTTCTCCACACATACTGCTTAAAATTAAGGCCAAAAAGTTCTATCTTGGTCTCATCAGACCAGAGAATCTTATTTCTCACCATCTTGGAGTCCTTCAGGTGTTTTTTTAGCAAACTCCATGCGGGCTTTCATGTGTCTTGCACTGAGGAGAGGCTTCCGTCGGGCCACTCTGCCATAAAGCCCCGACTGGTGGAGGGCTGCAGTGATGGTTGACTTTCTACGACTTTCTCCCATCTCCCGACTGCATCTCTGGAGCTCAGCCACAGTGATCTTTGGGTTCTTCTTTACCTCTCTCACCAAGGCTCTTCTCCCCCGATAGCTCAGTTTGGCCGGACGGCCAGCTCTAGGAAGGGTTCTGGTTGTCCCAAACGTCTTCCATTTAAGGATTATGGAGGCCACTGTGCTCTTAGGAACCTTAAGTGCAGCAGAAATTTTTTTGTAACCTTGGCCAGATCTGTGCCTTGCCACAATTCTGTCTCTGAGCTCTTCAGGCAGTTCCTTTGACCTCATGATTCTCATTTGCTCTGACATGCACTGTGAGCTGTAAGGTCTTATATAGACAGGTGTGTGGCTTTCCTAATCAAGTCCAGTCAGTATAATCGAACACAGCTGGACTCAAATGAAGGTGTAGAACCATCTAAAGGATGATCAGAAGAAATGGACAGCACCTGAGTTAAATATATGAGTGTCACAGCAAAGGGTCTGAATACTTAGGACCATGTGATATTTCAGTTTTTCTTTTTTAATAAATCT
>RJVU01067793.1:1498378-1531080 GCA_003731715.1 Anabarilius grahami | reverse complement strand
AGAGGTATATATTTTTTTTGTTGAGGAGTGCATCTGCATAGAATTTTTTTAAAGCTAAAAATGTAATTTTTACTCAGACTATTTTGCAAACCATAGTTTTAGTGTTGGACGATTTGGGGAAAAACTTTAGATGAAAAATTTAGATGTTCACATTTGAGTACTCTTTACAAGAACAACCCTCTTAAGAACAACAAAAAAAAAATCTCTTTCCACTTTTCATTGGTCACATTCCCCACTGTTTTTGACTCTATATTAATGACTATAGAAATGATTTCTATTGTGGTTTAATAAAAATAAAAAAACATTCAGTTACAACTGTAAAATTACAATACTAATGTTTTCTCTCTTAATTTCTTCATTTTTCAAACATTAAACTATCGTTTTTAGTTTGTTGCTTTGCCAGCAAAATATACTGGTTTCAATGATGAAGCACGGCACTGTTAATTTACACGGGTGCAGCTCAACCAAGCCACTCTGAGATGCTAAAACTCTGTTTCATGAACTGCAATTATGTAAATGAACAGTGCCGAACTTAACTCTGAAACCAGCAGTGCACATATTTAAAGGGGTCCTTGATTATTACATTTTTTTTTTTTTTTTTTTTTTTTTTTTTTTTTTTNTACTTAGTGTGTAATGTTGCTGTTTGAGCGTTACGACGCTCAAAGTTCAATGCAAAGGGAGATATTTTCTTTTACAGAAATCACTTTTTAAGGACTATTAACATGACGGCACATGCTAGTCGATGAGTTGAATCAACTCCACAGCAACTACATACATTTATCCACTAACCGTTCAGAAACACCCAGATGCATTTTAAAAGTTGTAACTTCTTCCTGAGTCTCTCCATCAGTGTCCGACTCTGCAATGCTGGAACACCGTTACTGACGATCGTCATTTTGGCTGCTTGCGATTCTCCAGCTTTGTTGTTGTGCAACCAAAGCGTGAGCTGTTAAAGCTGTGAGCTGTTTTGCAGACACATTCTAGGGACACCAGAGACTTATATTACATCTTGTGATAATAGGTCCCCTTTAATTAATCAAATCACAGCCTTCATGATTTGACTCTTCCATTAAGCGAAATACCTATATCAATTTTATTTTGATATATCATGCAGCCCTAATACACAGGGTCACAAATTTACACTGGGAGCATATTTCATTATTTTTATTTCAACACCTTTGAAACTGAATAGATGCTGGTCACATTAATTCAAACCGCTGAATGTGCGATTAGACCACACCATACTCCCCAAAGTTTTAAATTCACAGAAAGCTCAAGGATTATGCCGTTGTCAAAGGAAATGTTGCTCTGGCTATCTCTGTTGTCAGAGGAACTGTACCAAAAGCTGTCCGCACCATCCAAAGCAGCTGTCTGTCTGCTTTCAACAGGTCACTGTGGGTACTACTGAAGGAAAAAGAAACCCTTCCTAGCTGGCAAAACTTAGCAAAAGTCGATTATAGACCCTGACAGTGTTAAAGGCATCCAGATTCAGCCTATTATAGGTACGCAAGAAAAATCGTGTTTGATGAAATGTCATAGCCATATTTTATCCAGGACTTTGCTGTATTTCTTTCTCAGAGAGAGACGCTGCATCTGTTAGAGCCATGAGCTTGAGCGCCGTCGGCTCTGTGCAAGAAAACAGGCATCCCTTTGTTTCTAGAAATCCAGACTTCCACTCTATTGTTCTCTCTTTTAGTAATGCTTGTATAACATTAATGCAGTTTTTTTTGTGTGTGTGTGTAAAAGATCAAAATATCATTCGTTCTCTTTTTAGGAGTAGCAAAAAAACTTAAAATTTCATAAAAATGTCATCAGAGGTGGAAGAGCAGAGTGTTTCATCCTCTGGCATTAAATCGTTGTAATGAGAAATGGAAACCTAAGCTAAAATTGGAGGATGTTTTTTTTTTTTTTTTTTTTTTTTGTCCTGTGCTCGGTGAAAGTCAGCCCAGTCCACAGATTAAGTGCCTTTACTTTGGGAATATAAAAACAGGGACCTCTTGACGACCCAGAGATGTCCTTTTTTGGTTGGGTTTAATGATAAGGGCAGGTGCACTTTATATGATCCAATAAAAATTGATTTTCCGGCAAGGATTGAGAGATAAGCAGAGCTCATGCTGACTGTGGAGGGAGAGAGAGAGAGCTTAGTGCTGAAGAAATTCTTCTGTTTTTGAAGAAGGAAGACCTGGACGTTGAGTGAGAGTTTGCATTAGAGCCTCTGGGAAATAAACAATCGGAAAGAAACGCAGAGGAAAAATAGATTTAAACCCTTGAAACTGATCAGATTTGCTAATAACGCTCCCCTGGAGGCACAACATCTGTTGTACCTCAATTAGCATGAGGTTTTTATTTGATGACAGAATGAAGAAAAGATATGTTCAGACCTTGGGCCAAACCTTTTACTATTTAGGCCAAACACAAGCTAATCCACCACGTTCAACCAGAGCTTTATTAAAGCCATGACTAAGTCAATGAACTGCGACTTTTTGATGCGTTCTGCCAATAACTGTCAGATTGAGAGACTGATGTAGTTTTCAGAACGCCAGCAGCTCTGTGACCCAACTGAAATGTTGACTAAATTTCATCTCTTGATCAAGAGAGAAAGACAGGGAGAGATGGGAAGGGTTCAACAGAGAGTGGGAGAAGTCGCATCTAACACTGGCTGTACGCCATGGCTTCACTAAGCTTGCTGTTGTCTTGTCTGCTAATGCCAATTTCCATATTTACCGTGTGCTTAATAGCTTCTCAGTACAGTTTAAAATGTAAATCCTATCCAAAAGCTTCTGAATTTATTTTAGCATGGCAATATGTTTTATAGCATCACATCGCTCTCAGTGTGGGTCCCATGTTTTTATGTTGTAAAAGTTGAGTCTATATTGGTAAAGCCACTCAAACCATGCCATGTTCTCTGAGACTGGCACCAAATGCCAAGATTGCCCACATAAACACTTGTTTAGGACCCACAAGCCCAGAAAGGTCCAAGGCCATGTTAGAAAGTCCAGAGATAACTAGTCTATAAGATGAAATGTCGTGGAAAAGTACTTATGAGTTGGTGGTCAATGTGTTTGATATAAAGTATATCTGATTTTGGCCTTTTGTGTTTTTATAGTTTTTCAATGATGTCAGTTTATTTTGAACGGGAAAAATATTTAATGAATAATGATGCCAGGGTATAAAATTGTGGTCTGTTTATTCACTCCACTGTTCCTGTGATCAAAACCACTGGAGATCCAAACCTCAAACTATAACCCTAACTGTGCACCACCTCAGTAGAACATTAAATATCAGTTTATAGGTTTATCTTTTATCACATGTAGATATTTTTGCATTTCTGCATCTAAAGCAGTTTTATTGTGAACAAAAAAGAATAGTTTTTAATTATGTTGATGTTTAGGACATCTATGAAAGTCCTTTTTGGAAGCTGGTTTTGGGAATACTGTGGGAAAGTGTGTTTGACATTTTTGGGGCCATATTTCATGTCTTAAAAAAGAACTTTGACTGAATGTGTTTGTTGTTTAGGAGGAGGACTTCCAGGAGATGATCAGTGCCTCTCAGATGATGGAAAACCAGTACGGTCACCTCTTTGAAAAGGTCATTGTGAACGATGACCTCACTGTTGCCTTCAACGAGCTCAAGCAGGCGCTCAGAAAAGTGGAGACAGAAACACACTGGGTGCCCATCAGCTGGACTCATTCCTGAGGGGCTGCTCAAAAGGAACAAAGGAACAAGGCATCNAATCAAATTTTGGGGGGGGGGGGTGGAAACTAAGGGAAGGACTTTAAGAACTGTGAAAGATTTATTTTTGTTTTATTTTTTGGCTGTAGATGGTGACAGGGAAAATATTTTAGTTGTCTTAATACATCTAAAGTGGTTTATCTGTTCTTGGAGGCTGAAGTGAAAGCGCATAGATTTGATTTTGTTTTGTCGTGGTCGATATAGCTGAACGGGTGTAATTGCACTCAAAGTCGGGAAACATCTGATTGTTTAGCAGCCGCTAAGAGAGTGTTCAAACTGCCATTCAAGTGGTGTGGTGGTGTTGACCACTCCTTGGTGTATTTTTAACATTAGTTTATAGAAACCAAATGAATGATTATTATTTTTCTGTGCTCAAAGTACACTTTTTTTCTTTTTTTTTATTCAGAACTTAGCACACTGTACTCCATTNTGTCAGAAAATGCAATTTGTTTAATTTCAACAAAATTAAATAAAGTTATTTTTAAGTGACCCAATTCAGTGGCCTCAAAGTGATTTTATTTAAATAGATAACTAATATATTTGGATATTTTTTTTAGACTTTTTTTTTGCCTGTTCCCAGTTGAGATTTTTGAATTCGTATCAGCTGTGAGGATTTTTCTTTTTGGTAAGTGCTCATGGCTGATTAAAGCCTCAGGATTTTATAAATGTATCACCCGCTGTGTGCAGAAGCTGACTTTTTATTTCAGTTTCATCTCTCTCTTTATTTCTCTCCCTTTTCCCTCCATCTCCATCCTGTTGTTGAGGGCAGGCGCTTGGAAAACCCATAGGGAATGTACTTAATCTGGGCTGATTAGGCAAGACTCTCTTAAATATTTTTAAGAAGCCTAACAGCAGCACTTCCACAATTGAATCTCAGAGAAAATTGTTAAATGGCAACCTCAAATGTTAGAAAAGAGTAGTTCACCCAAAAATGAAAATTCTGTCATAATTTTGTTCTGTTTTACTGTATAGCTTCAGAGGACTTTGAATATAGAACATTAGTCAAATGGACTTTAATGGTACTCTCTCATTTTTGGTGCTCAACAGTCTCATCCACCTAAACTGTGTGTTCCGCAGAAGAAAGAACATTGTACGGATATGTAACAACTAGTGATGCGCTGACATTGATGCCCCCCCCCCCACACACACACACACACAAAAAAAAGGTTCCAACCAAACTATTTTGGATTGATAGTTTTTTGGATGCACTTAAACTGTCCTGGATTTCCATCCAAATATGAAGCGAATCTTTTCAAAGTTCACATAAAACAAAAAAACAAACAAATGTTTCCGTCAAGTAGTTCTAACGGATGACGGTGGTATTGGTAGCCTAGTAACCAACAGTAAATAAAACGCAATCAGCGGAAACAGCCGATTAGACACATAGGTTTGCTACGCCAGAATTTATTCGGCAAATACGTTTCCATCTCCCATTATTCACTTTAACTCATTTTCAAAGGATTTTTTTTTTCTCTCCGAAATTTGGTGTTCCCATCACTCGTTTCTGATGCTATACTTCAAAATCATGTGTTCAGTAGAACACAAATGATGATTTTTAACTCCAGCCATTGCCGTCTGTTAGTCGTATAATGCATGTCAAACATCAAATTTTCATTTTTGGGTGAACTATCCCTTTAAAGAGCACACTGAGTTCAATTACCCAAATTTAATTACCCAAGCTTTTTGTTTTCAGCTAAATGACTTAAATTTAAAAATAAAAAACTCAAATTTCAGTTCATCACTAGTAACAACATGAGGCTAAGTGATGACAAAATTGTCATTTATTGGGTGAACAATCCTTTTAATGTCTGAAAAGGCCTTACATAAAGATATGCCATGTATATTTTTGTTGTCGTTTTGTTCTTATTCAGTTTTGTGTTCTTTCAGCACATTGATTTGCAATCAAGCCGTGTCAATCTCTCACTCACACTATTATGTACTGTTACTGTATTTAGTCCTACAGTCCACATAAATACACTAGTTTTGCCTTCAAAATCAAGATGCACTGAAATTGGTTGATTTAAACTCACTATGTTTGTCCTTGCCTTATTTTTCATTTATTTGTTTTTCCCCATACTTGACTATACAAAACGGCTTCAAAACTTTTGTCGAGCTTTGAAGTCTTTCTTAATATGAAATATGCAAAGTGAATATTGATTCCTTTATTTCAGTAATGTACCTCTATATCTGGTTGTCTGTCCTCTGCCAAGTGAATGATTTTTGTGGAAGCCTCATCTAAACAACAATTCATGTTGTTGTCTATTGTTTCGTTCTGTCGATGATCATGAGTTTACAACCTGTGCTTGTTATAAACATCCCCTTCTCCAAATGGACATTAAATATGTAAATCAGTTCTGTTCTGTTCACTTTTTATCATGAAGTGGGAGGAGTGTTTTTGGTCCTGTAATTAATAACCAATGTTTCCTTTAATAGTTGATTCATGTCAGCATTCACAGGTCTTCAGACACAAAGGGCCAGTGGGACAGACTCATCAGTCAGGCTTTGCTCACTACAGAGATTTCACTGTCTGATGCAATGCCAAAACAAACCAGCAGCCAACACAATGACCCATAATCCTCCAGCTCCCCCTCCATCACACAGTCCTGCTGCCGCCGCTCAGAGCTGATAGTGAGGAGATTGAAAGGGATGGATGACATGAGACAGGAAGATGGATAGGATTTGAGTGTAGCTTGCCAGGAAGAGGTAACAATGTTTTTTGAGACTTGATAGAAGCTAACTTCACTATTTTTTCCCCTTTGTTCTTAGCATTTTTAAAAGCAAAATTTACCCAAATTACTGATTTTCTTCTCTGGAACACAAACGGTGAATTTTTGAAGTATATCTTGGCTCCAAATTGACAAAAAAAATCACCATAAAAGTGGTCTATATGATTTGTGTACCTGTTCCAAGTCTTCTAAAGTCATTCAATAAATAGATTTCTGAAATTTAAGTTGTTTTTAAAAATGAAAATCTTGACATCCATGTTAATTTTTTTGGCACATTCATGTAGTCTCCGACTGATGAACAAACCATTCTTTTGAGTTTAATCTCTGTTCACAAAGCATGCCTAAATAATTTGTTCATGAATCTGACTGATCCAGTTCTCAAGTTCAATTTCTTAATGTCATGTTAATGTTAATGTCAATGTTAACACAACAAGAGAAGAAAATCTGTGAATAGTAAAGGTACAGTTCACCCAAAAATTTAAATTCAGTTATCATTAACTCAATCCAAATCTGTATGACTTTAATTTGTAGAACATATAAGATATTTTTGAGGAATGTCTTTCTTCCTTTTTTTGTTTGCTTGTTTTTGGTCTATACAACTAGTCAATGGTCACCAAAACTGGTTACCAACATTTCTCAAAATATCTTTGTGTTCAGCAGAATAAAGAAAGCCATGCAGGTTCAGAATTACATGAGGGTGAGTAAATGATGACAGGATTTTCATTTAAACAGTGTCTTGTAATTTCACCATGTCCTTTTGAAGCATAACACATTCAGGTCCCATTTATTTTAATAGAAAAAGAGGCAGACCAATAATTTTTTTTAAATCTTGCCCCATGTTTTACATGAAGAAAAAAATCATACTGTATGGATTTGTAATGAAAAGTAAGGTTAGTAAATGACCAACATACAATTTTTCAAGGGTTTTGTTTTCTAAATTGTGAAAAGAAAAGAAAAAACAGGACTTTTAACAAGAAAAGAGCACAAAATGTCAATGTTAAAACATGCTTTAGCACATCCTCACTCTTTTCTATCCATTTCTCCCTCACTTTTCCTTTAAACTGTCAAACACAGGAAGTGTGTCACAGGACTGCTGATATGGTGAAGCGTGGGAATGTTGAGATGTTGTAACACTGTTGTAATAATAATAAGGACGTGTTTGTGTGTGTCAGGTAGAGGCCATTATACAAGTACCAACCTCCTCTGATTACCATCTGTGTTGCAACAGGACTGTCAGAGAGCCAGTGCCACTTACAGTCATGACGGAGCTCAGCAGGTTTGGCAGGAGTAAAATGAGGAAATGAGAGAGCGAGTCCGGCTGTTGGGAGAAGGACAGACCATCTACTTTAAACTTAATCACCTCTGGTGCCGCTGCGCCTTAGCACTTGTCTGTCTGAGGCTGTGGCCATTGTGTTGAAAACGTTTTGATGCCTTCCTCACTTAGAACACCTCCTGATCTCTTTGAGTCTGATCCTTGGGTAAAAAGGCCAGCAGTCCCTTTTAGTTTGTCTGTTCTCCCTGTTTCATTTTTATGGAGATTAATTTTGTTACCTCCATTTTTGTTTGTTTTCTCCTTGTGTCAGAGGTTCTCAGGATTCTCTCAGAGTTCCCAGGGCTCTTGTGATGGTGCCGCGTCTGGCTTTTCACTATTAGTAAAACTGTGTGAATGGTGTGGATGAATGATGCTCTGTTTCATTATAAGGTTGTGTTGTAATGTAAGCGAGACGCTCTCAGGAGGAGGGAGGAATAAGCGTCTTTATGTCTCAAGGCCATGTTCATTTCATGTCCATCAAGCAAACTAATGTGACTTTTTTTGAGAGAGAGAGAGAGAGACACCCAGTTGNNTTTTTTTTTTTTTTTTTTTTTTTTTTTTTGTATTGCTATATGTTTGTTATATACACTACCGTTCAAAAGTTTGGGGTCGGCAGTGTTGGGGGTAACTCATTACAAGCAACGCAAGTTACGTAATCAGATTACTTTTTTCAAGTAAGTATTAAAGTAATTCATTACTTTTAAATTTACAACAAAATATCTGTTACTTTTTCAAATAAGTAATGCAAGTTACTTTGTTTTCCGATTGACTGACAGCTCTCCTGTTCCCATGTTGAGAGAAATCGGGAGTAAGTTCAGAGGCTGTGTAAACATGATGGTTATTCTAGACTAGTTCTAGACAAAATGAGCATACATTTACTCATTTATTGTATTCCAGAATTGCAGCACAGCTGAAAGGTATGTTTGAGCTGCACCCTCTACTGTACAGCTGTGAATTTGCATGTCCTTCAGGCTGAGGCTTATTCATTTGACTTTTGGTGTGAAAGGGCCTTTACATTTGCCAAAAATATTACTTTTTTTTGTTGTTATAAAAACAGACAGCCCAGCCCAGATGAGAAAAAGAAACTGAAAAGTGACATAACACATTACTTTCCATAAAACGTAACTAAGTAAAGCAATATTGTAATGAATTACACCGTGTCTACACCGGACGTGAGTGGCGCGACACAACGCGACAAAAGACAATAGAACCCATTATAAACAGTGATATTGTCTACACTGGATGCGGATTCTCTGTTCTATTTCTGACGTAGTCCAAGTGCTTTCCAACAGTCGTCTTGTCGCGTTCAGTGTAGGCAGCTTTTAGCTGTTGCGGCATGGCGCGACACGATAAAAATCGTGTCTGGTGTAGACACGGTGTTACTTTTAAAAGTAACTTTCCCCAACACTGGGGGGGTGTCGGTAATATTTTACGTTATTGAATGAATTCTCATATGCTCACCAAGCCTGCATTTGTTTGATCAAAAATACAGTAAATATTGTGAAATTATTGCAAGTCACATGATCCTTTAGAAATCATTCTACTATGCTGAAATGGTGCACAAGAAGTATTTTGTCTTCTTATAATCTTACAATATAAAATTCTTTACTGTCACTATTAATTGTAATTATTATCAGCATTAAAAAATTATGTTTTTGGGAGTTTCATTCAAAATCTAATTGCCTGAAAAATGTAAGGGTGTGTATGACCCATCAGTTTAAACCGACATGACGCTTCTGCTTTCACCGACTTCAGATCCTCAAGTATGAGGGTATCGGATGAAGAATCAGTGTTCACTATGTTTGACAAACCCTTTGTGTGTTTCTCTTACGTTTTCAGCGTTGCATCAGCCTGTTTGGTGTTCACCCGCAGCTGAGAGCAGAGCGGACAGGAAAGTGTGTAGTCGGCTTAGGTTTCTGCCACACTGTCATTAATAATCAGCCAGCCCCACAGAGGAACACAACCATTACTGCTGACACATCTTTATTTGAATGAAAGGACCACGTTCTTCGTTTCACCCAGTCAGTCTCTCCCCCTCTTGTTCTGTTCTTTCCCCCTCTTGTTCTGTTCTTTCCCACCATGCCTCTCTTGCAGACCGTTTTATTCACTATATGACACTGATTAAGTCAATGATGTTGATTGAAGTATATATATACATTATCTTTCCATTCTCTGTGCCCTCAGCAGAGAATGAAATCATCTTAGGCTTCTCTGAACCATATCGTGACTTAATATATGGAGGTGGAGGAGTCAGAAGAGCATGGTTAAAATGAAAGCTTCATTTTCCAATCTGATTTAAGGCCTGATATTATCGTGACAAAAGTTGCGTACAAATTTGCGTACTTATGCACTATTCTATGCTGTTTTGTAGTATAAATAGTGCGAGTAGTGTGTTCACACTAAAAATTCCAAAAATAAAAAGTGCACTTTAAATACCCGGATGACGCACTTAAAGGATTTATTCACTTCAGAATTAAAATTTCCTGATAATTTACTCACCCCCATGTCATTCAAGATGTTCGTCTGTCTTTCTTCAGTCGAAAAGAAATTAAGGTTTATGAGGAAAACATTCCAGGATTTTTCTTCATATAGTGGGTTTCAACGGCTACCAACGGGTTGAAGGTCCAAATTACAGTTTAAATGCAGCTTCAAAGGGCTCTACACGATCCCAGCCGAGGAATAAGGGTCTTATCTAGCTAAACATTTGTCATTTTCTTAAAAAAAATACAAATTATATACTTTTTAAACCACAAAATTACATTTTTCATGGCAGCTAACCTTTTCTGCAGCAGTTTGTTTCTGATATAAAGAAGCGATTTCGCCATCCAAGGGCATTGAAGGTACTATATCTTGTGCGTTTTGCCTTTACTCACCCAAACTTGTCAACAAGGCTACTTTACGTGAATGTAAGTGCATTAGCAGGTAGTTGCTGATCGCAGATGTTTGATTTATTAGATGAGGAAATGACTGAAGCTGGTGATAAGGCTCAAACCAGCACGTACAGTAGACTTTGACTATTTAATTCTACTTAACATTGTTTTATTTATCCGCTATATTGACAAGACCTTTTTGAAGGATATTGGTTTACTTATGGCCTTTCTGTGCACTTGATCTTAACTGAGACTTCGAAGTTTGTAGACGTTTAAAAGGTTGTTGTCGACCTTGATTTATTGCAATATTGAGGTGTTCAGTTTTATTTTTATTTTAGAAAATAAACTTGATTTCTCATCTTACAAATCAATTGTTTCTTATTTCCACCGGCATGTCTCTCAGGTGTTGAGGACTAGTGCATCTCTGAACCTACATTCAGTACGAGTAAAATACTTAAGTACTGTTAAAATCAGATACTTTAAGACTTACTCAAGTCGTATTGGAATTGGTTACTTGTAACTTGTAGTGGAGTCATTTTCGATGTAAGGTATCTGTAACTCTTTACACCTCTGACTTAATGGAGAAAAATCCTGGAATGTTTTCCTCAAAAACCTTAATTTCTTTTCGACTGAAGAAAGAAAGACATGAACATCTTAGATGACATAGGGGTGAGTAAATTATAAGGAAATGTTAATTCTAAAGTGAACTAATCCTTTAATTAACCGAAAAAACTAAGTGTGGAATGTTGGATACTTCATGCACTCAACTGTCGCAGCTTTAATTGCTTAGTGGAGGGGGAGGGGCTAACAGACGCTGATGTTGAAAATAACAAAATAACCTTATAAAGTTCATACACTACACGGTTGAGTGTATAGTGTATAGTGCGTCATTTGGGACACAACTAAAGTTATTTTTCGTTCTTCGATCCAGTCATGCCACGTTTGTTAATATAGCACTTTATACAATAGAATGTTTTAAAGCAAACAGCTTCACAGTATTAGACTTGAAAAACCAGTAAAATTTTCAGTTAGAATTTCAACTTTAATTTCTACTTTAAAGCAGCTCTCCAGTGTGTTCATGTTTTTATTTAAAGACATCTGACCTCGACGGTCTGAACAGAAGAAATAGACCAAAGAAGATTTTCACTCAAAGAAGGCGGAGCTACAGAGCAAACCTACCTATTATGTAATCAGTTGGAGCAAACATTTCCAGAAAGTTTGCTTTGGCAAGCTGTTTTGAACTCTCGAAAACAATCTCCAAACGAACTTCGTTTTGGCCTGATTTTGTTTGAAATTGTCACACCAGTTCATTCTTTGATTTTGCTGAAGTATAACGGGGCTTTAAAGTGAACCGTTTAGCAAAGCCCTAAGAGGCCTGTTTCTTTTATCCAACTCTTCATACCTCTCCTCTCCATAAATCTCTATTAATCAGGCCCTTTGTCTGAGGAACACAGAGTCAGTGATCAGGAATGAGAACCGTGCAGCAAGCCATCCAATCGTGGCGTTGCAGACGTTTCCGCGGTGTTCTCCCCTGCTGTAGACCATTAGTAGTAAATGATGAGGCCTCCCTCCTGATATACACTCCAATCATTTTGATTTAAAGGCCAATGTGAGGTTGTCTGGCCCCTTCTTCCTGATCCTGACCCCTCTCTCCTGTGGATGTGGTCTTCACTGGACTGGATGAGTTACACAGAGCCGAAGTGGAGGTGGACGTGTGGGTGGGTCACTGGGGTTATGGGGGTCTCTGTACTACTACTGAAGTTTGATATTCATCCAAAAAGAGACTCTGGAGGGAGCAGAAGTCTCTCTCACTCTTAGATTCTCATTATTCCCAAACTTCAGTCTCCCAACACGTTCCTCTTCTCCATTTTGAGCCATATTTCAAGCATTATCACTTGCTTATTTGCTCACAACTGTACAAATCTCTTCTTTCTGTCCCCTTCCTGGCTGGGTTTGAACACATAAGTCCTTGCGATGTGACACTTTACTGTCTGGCTTGTTAATACTTTGTCCTCATGCTGTGTGTCTGCTTTGACTTTCACTCTGGTTTTCTCATCTGACCTTAGAGAGCCAGAGTAACAAGAGACAAAGAGGAAAGATATACAAGACTAAGGGTGGTGAAGTGGGTACAAAAGTGAAGAATGGGGTAAAAAAGAAAGGCTTTCTCTTGTAGGAACTATACATTACTTCATGTCTGAGATGTAGACTTTTGCAGGTCTGTGTAACCTTGAGCTGCTGCTCTTAATGAAAATGAGAACAAAGAGATGTCAGAGTATTGCACATTGGTGAAGGTATTAGATATATAGATATGAATTTAATGGTTAACGGTGTTGTCACCACTGTGCGTAACCATGCAGTCTAAATTGAGGCGTTTGGAGGTCAAAGGTTAATTTACTCCATTTGATTATCAGCCCTATTGCAATCTAACTGATGTATGCAGAGTTGAAACAAGGTTCAGGATCCTGTCTGCTAAAAACATAATGACAACGGGAACAAATGAGTAATTCCGACGCATTATACTGACAATATTTAGACAGTACGCAGAGGGACCACTGACGGTGGAAAGACAGACTGATGGAACGCATTGACTTCTACAGCTACACATGGACTGTTTAGGGAAATCATTGAGAATGTTTAGGGAATGTATCGACAATGTTTGCAGAACAATTTTGCAGAGTCTTGAGAATGTCGGGGTAACCCGTAGGCTACTAAGAAAAGGCACCCCCTGTTTTCTTAAACTCTCCCTCACTGCTCTCAATGGAGCCCCTTGACCCCAAACATCATGATAATTACAATACATGACCAGAACAACCACACTCATAGTTAACAGAGAGCTGAGTCGCCGTCAGGAGCTAAATCATCTGAATATACAGTTTTTAAATGCAAAAATCTCAAATGGATGCGCAAATAATTGTTTTTATTTTATAATTATTATTTAATTATATAATATATATTTTAATATACTATTAGTGCATTTTGTAATTTTATTTGTTTTTTATATTATATTTTATTTTGTATATTATAGTTTAAATATACATACACTACAATTCAAAAGTTTGATTGTCATTAGGATTTTAAGAAAATACTTTTTTTTTTTTTTTACTTTTTTTTTTTTTTTCAACAGGGATGCATTAAATGTATAATATATATGTATAAATTCACTGCTGTTCAAAAGTTCAGTAAGATCAGTAAGGATTTTTTGAAAGAAATTAACTTTATTTAGCACAGATGCATTAAATTGTTCAAAAGTGACAGTAAAGACAATAATAATGAGACACAAATAATGTTGCAAAAGGTTTCTATTTCAAATAAATGCTGTACTTTTGAACTATTTAGAGTTATTTAAAATGATATTTCACAATATTACTGTTTTACTGGTTCTTCTTTTAAAAACAATACTATTCTTACTGACCCCAAACTTTTGAATGGTGATAGTTTTTTCTAACCGTTTTTATTAGTATTTTTTTCCATGTAGGTGGAGGACGCATTTGCACAATGGAAATGTCCACAAGCTTGATTATGAGACTGTAGGACTGTGTCTTCTCAACTTGAGTGAGAAGAATAAACGTGATTCAAGATTGGCCTCCAGAATTAAACACACCCTTTTTGGGTACAGTGTTCATTTGCTGAGACTGTCTATCCTCAGACTTTGACATGGCAATGCTGAAGGAAACTGTGACAGTCGCAATCACCATTAACCAACAAATATTCCCCTGCAGGTTATACACACACACACATACAGTACAAACCAACACACTCACACAAGCAGAGTATGCACAAGCAGGCTCCTCAGTTTTGACATAACACACACTTTACACAAAATTGGTTCCTGTAGCCTGATAGGAGAATTTCAGTGGGTTGTGTGGGTTAGTTTTGGGGTCAGGTGTGTGTGTTTATCTATAAATGCCTCTTAGATCTAAAATTCCTGCTGAAAAGACCAGCTGGTGACCAGTATACAGTATGTTGTGTTTTGATCGGTGACTGTTCCAACCTGACTTCATCACTATCCTTTCCATTAAGACTTCCATGATGAGCAAGATTCACCAATAAGACCGTTAAAGGGTTACTTCACCCAAAAATTATATTTCTGTAATTAATTACTCACCCTCATGTCCTTCCACAGCCGTAAGACCATTGTTCATCTTCAGAACACAAATTAAGATATTTTTGTTGAAATCGAAGAGGTTTTTTTTATATATTTGGGTGAACTAACCCTTTAAAGTCACAGAAAAACCACATTGGTCTCAGCTGGTCTTTTCACCAACCAACCATTTGTTTTCGGATTAGTCTGTAAGATTTATTTATTATAAAAAAAAATTTTGTTTGCTTTTTGTTTTTTTGTAAGAATTTAACACTTTTTTCAGCTATAACACATTAAATTGATCAAAAGTGCATGGCAGTAAAGACATTTAGGCCTAGATTCACAGAGAGGGTTTAGATTAAGCCAGAATTAGACCCTAGTTTAATTACTTTGACTGAATCCTGCATGACCCGGGCTCTCTCCTTAACACTATGCTGTGTTCACATCTCAAGGGTGTATGAACCTCCCCTAGCAATATTTAACCCTAACAGGTTGTCATCAACTCAGAACATTTAAAGTGTCGCACATAAGATGACTCATGTAACACGCCATCAGCGCAAACACAACATAAAAGAGGCATTTGCCTCTGACGAGAGCCTGGAACCACTACAGCACTAAATCCTTGCCTGCGTGTAGAAATCCCTCTCTAAAGTAAGGTGCCGTGAAGTGCGTGTGAGAGCAGTCACATTTAATTAGGGCTTAAGAGGCAGATGTTGTGCACATCACTATCTGATCTGAGTGAGGGGAAAATAAAAGACTTCTAGTTGTAAGAGCCACATGGAATCTGTGTCTGCAGAACTCTGTGGAAATCTCAATTTCCACTGAATTCCTCTGTTTTTCACTTGCTTTTTTTTTTTGCTGCTTCTGTTTATTTTTTATTAAATATTTAGACTAATTTGATTTATAAGCTCTGCTTCAAAGTAAGTTTAAACAGGATTATAATTGAAAATGTTTAATTTTTCAGATTTGTCCTGCCATTGTCTGTGAACACATGATTTTAAAGGGTTAGTTCACCCAAAAATGAAAATTCTGTCATTAATTACTCACCTTCATGTCGTTCGACACCCGTAAAGCCCTGTTCACACCGCCAGCGACATTGTCGCTGCCTGTCGCTGGCGGTGTGAACAGGGCTTAAGACCTTCATTTATCTTCAGGGGAAAAAATATATTTTTGATGAAATCCAAGAGCTTTCTGACTGCAGAAAGCAGTCACTTCTGATTTCCCATAGACTGCAATGTAATTACCACTTGCAAGGCTCAGAAAGGTAGTAAAGACATCGTTAAAATAGTCCATGTGACTACAGTGGTTCAAATTTAATGTAATGTAATGAAGTGACAAGAATACTTTTTGTGCACAAAAAACAAACAAACAAAAATAACGACTTTATTCAACAATATCTTCTCCTCCGTGTCAGTGTCTGACGCTGTTCATGTGAGCAGCACGACGCATGTGTGTGATGCTGACGCCGGAGCCGGCCAATAATGAGTCAGCGTTCTGATGTAGAACCTGGAAGCGCTGCACTGTTTACAACATGAACAGCGTCGGAGACTGACATGAAAGAGAAGAAATTGTTGAATAAAGTCGTCATTTTTGTTTGTTTTTTGCTCACAAAAAGTATTCTCGTCACTTTATAACATTAAATTTGAACCACTGTAGTCACATGGACTATTTTAATGATGTCTTTACACCCTTTCATTAGCCTTGAAAGTGATAATTACGTTGCAGTCTATGGGGAGGTCAAAAAGCTCTTGGATTTCATCAAAAATATCTTAATTTGTGTTCCGAAGATGAACGAAGGTCTTATGGGTGTGGAACGACATGAGGCTGAGTAATAAATGACAGATTTCATTTCATTCACTTTTGGGTAGACTAACTCTTTAACTCTAGCACTAAACGACAAATGGATACTGGTTATAGATCTTGATTCAGTGTCCGGTTTTTGGAGTCTGACCAAAAGGAGGAAAAGAGCTGCTGAACCCCAGAGACCTGCCCTTTAAACTGCCATTACGCCAACTCTGAATTTTAACACCCTTGCCCCACTCAGCTTCTACCTGACGTCTGCAGACGCCTGAGGTACGGAAAGGAGGTGCAGACCGAGAGCTTTGTCTTTGATCAGGCCTCTGCTGTTAGCGAGCATGGCAGTGCTTGTGATCTGAAGAAACATCAGCGCTGTCTTGTGTGACTTTAAGTGCTTTTCCATGGTGCCATAGTAGGATATCACTGTTACAGAGTTCTTCTGTTTTTTCTCCATGCATGTCATGGGTTCCTCATTCCTTCCAGGTCTCATTCTCTGTTCTCTGTTTTCATCTCTATCTTTCCCCCCACTAAATTACAAGAACGCTGCCAGTGTTGGGCCTATTAGGACCTAAACTCTTAACCAATGACCGTGTTAGACAAACATCCTGACACACCACAACGCACACAAGCAGGCCACCCACCACATGGTAGAGAGAAATACCAAGTGGCACATCTGTGTGCGTTCATCGAGACAGGAGGGCAGGGGAGAAAGGGAGAGAAAGAACCAGAGAGCCTGTGATGTTTGCCCGCAGAGTTTATAAAACAGAAGTCAAGCTGTATTAAAACACCCAGCACATTACTGCCATAGACTGTGCCAAACCCTGACAGCCTCCCCAGACCGCACTTTCAAAATAATAATTACACTGCGAGAGAGAGGGAAGAACATTAGGATCAGCACTTCAGCTCAAACATGCCTTTGAAATCGTAGAAGCACCAGTTATCAGCAGGAGAAGGGAGGTGTGGGTGTACAACCGGACGCTGGGGAGCCGTCTTTGGTTAGAGAGCGGGGAAACCGAGGCATATGTAGTGTGGATTAAGACCGATGATTTTGGGGGGATGGGCAGGTCTAGAAGTCAGAAGAAAGAAAATAGGTCCAATAAACATTCAGAGAGTGCTTTCCAAGGTCGTTCACTTAAAAACAGTTAGATATGCTGGAAAAAAAAATAGGTGTAACAATTTTTACTCAAACAATTACAATGAAATGGCAAGTAATTGAATTACACGTGAAATTTCGAAGTAGAAAAACTGAAGTGGTATTTTTTTGGTAAAACACACTTTTGAAAGTATGACTTGGCTAGAGTTTAGGTGTGAGATCATATATGTTATTTTGAATATGCTACATCATTTGGAACTCATTTGAGTCTTTGTTGACACATTTAGCAACTATTTTGGAAAAATATCAAGTTATCAAGTGCTTGCTTTTCCGTGCAAAGTGGAATCAAAATGTTCAGTATTCCCAAATGGATGTAAATGTTCAATTTTATGATATAATTTTCTTAAGGATGTGATTTGAGGTTGCTTGATCAGCTTATTCCATATCTGTAAAGTTGTGGTTAAAGTTCTCGTTGATTTAGTCTGAGGAATTGGGGTTTTGTGGAACAACGATGAAAAACGTTAAATAAACAAACAATGCCCAAAAAACCTTCTCCAATATGTACTTCTGCCACAAAGAACCATTATTAGTTTTTACCATAAATCCATATATTCATAAATCTCCTTTTAACATCTATATTTGAAAGTCAGGCTCCTGCTCCAAAGAAAGCACAGGCACACAGCGGCTTGACATACGCACACATCACATGAAAGCCACAATTGTAGGTTTAGAAGCAGGCCAGGCCTGAGCACTGATATTCATTGTTACAGAGAAAACATTTTGTCGTATCTGATGTTGTTTTCTCAGCAGAGAGAGAGAGTTTAGTGCAGAAATAATTGACTTTATTGCCTCCATTTTATAGTGTGGCTCCTTTATGAACACCCTGTGCGGTGATTTGTAGTGTGTTTACCTTTCGTTGTGCCCTGTGGAAGTGTTGGCTTGGGCTTGGGATCTCAAGTTTGTGTTTGTTGCATATACTGTAGACATGAAAGTTATGACTGTTATTTTAGAGCAAGAAAAACTTCAGAAAGATGAAGAACAGGTCTATTTAGAAGAAAAAACAAATGTAAAATCTAAAACCTCTCAGGAATTTTCTTTTTTTTGTATTAAATTTTTTTTTCTTCTTAAACCTCTCAACCTTATTCACACACGTTAACCCTTAAGGCCCTTTCACACAGGACGTGACAACGGCACCACTGCGCTATGAAACCCATTTATTTCAATGGCTTGCGGGGCACGAGGATGGTTTGTTGCTGCGTTGACCAAAGTGCACACGCAGCCAAAGAGCTTAGAACCCAAGAGGTGAGACTCTGATACTTTTTGGGCAACAGCCACTACAGGTGCTGGTCATATAATTAGAATATCATCAAAAAGTTAATTTATTTCATTCAAAAAGTGAAACTTGTATATTGTATTCATTCATTACACACAGACTGATATATTTCAAATGTTTATTTCTTTTAATTTTGAAGATTATAACTGACAACTTAGGAAAATCCCAAATTCAGTATCTCAGAAAATTAGAATATTGTGAAAAGGTTCAATATTGAAGACACCTGGTGCCACACTCTAATCAGCTAATTAACTCAAAACACCTGCAAAGGCCTTTAAATGGTCTCTCAGTCTAGTTCTGTAGGCTACACAATCATGGGGAAGACTGCTGACTTGACAGTTGTCCAAAAGACGACCATTGACACCTTGCACAAGGAGGGCAAGACACAAAAGGTCATTGCAAAATAGGCTGGCTGTTCAAAGAGCTCTGTGTCCAAGCACATTAATAGAGAGGCGAAGGGAAGGAAAAGATGTGGTAGAAAAAAGTGTACAAGCAATAGGGATAACCGCACCCTGGAGAGGATTGTGAAACAAAACCCATTCAAAAATGTGGGGGAGATTTACAAAGAGTGGACTGCAGCTGGAGTCAGTGCTTCAAGAACCACTACGCACAGACGTATGCAAGACATGGGTTTCAGCTGTCGCATTCCTTGTGTCAAGCCACTCTTGAACAACAGACAGCGTCAGAAGCGTCTCGCCTGGGCTAAAGACAAAAAGGACTGGACTGCTGCTGAGTGGTCCAAAGTTATGTTCTCTGATGAAAGTAAATTTTGCATTTCCTTTGGAAATCAGGGTCCCAGAGTCTGGAGGTAGAGAGGAGAGGCACACAATCCACGTTGCTTGAGGTCCAGTGTAAAGTTTCCACTGTCAGTGATGGTTTGGGGTGCCATGTCATCTGCTGGTGTTGGTCCACTGTGTTTTCTGAGGTCCAAGGTCAACGCAGCTGTATACCAGGAAGTTTTAGAGCACTTCATGCGTCCTGCTGCTGACCAACTTTATGGAGATGCAGATTTCATTTTCCAACAGGACTTGGCACCTGCACACAGTGCCAAAGCTACCAGTACCTGGTTTAAGGACTATGGTAACCCTGTTCTTAATTGGCCAGCAAACTCGCCTAACCTTAACCCCATAGAAAATCTATGGGGTATTGTGAAGAGGAAGATGCGATATGCCAGACCCAACAATGCAAAAGAGCTGAATGCCACTATCAGAGCAACCTGGGCTCTCATAACACCTGAGCAGTGCCACAGACTGATCGACTCCATGCCACGCCGCATTGCTGCAGTAATTCAGGCAAAAGGAGCCCCAACTAAGTATTGAGTGCTGTACATGCTCATACTTTTCATGTTCATACTTTTCAATTGGCCAAGATTTCTAAAAATCCTTTCTTTGTATTGGTCTTAAGTAATATTCTAATTTTCTGAGATACTGAATTTGGGATTTTCCTTAGTTGTCAGTTATAATCATCAAAATTAAAAGAAATAAACATTTGAAATATATCAGTCTGTGTGTAATGAATGAATATAATATACAAGTTTCACTTTTTTAATGGAATTAGTGAAATAAATCAACTTTTTGATAATATTCTATTTATATGATCAGCACCTGTATATGGCGCTCCAGTAGCGCGGCCGCCATTATGGGGTGAAAATACTAACTGGACCATAGAATCCTTCACATCTTACACACCCAAAAACGGCGAATTTCACTGCCAAATCAGAAGCGCAAAAGAACATTTTTCAAATGAAATCATCAGTAAATTTTATGGCACCTACAGTAAATGTTGTATTGTCTTATATATGTTTTATTTTATCAGTTATGAAATCCACCCATTCAACCATCTGAGGTAACGTTAGCATACTTTGAGTATTTCCATTTTATGCAACTTTACACATGTATTAATAGTAAATAATAATTAATAAATTTAAGATCATCATGTTTGCAGCAAACAATATATTTCAGACCTAGGGAGTAATAGTAATAATAGTATCAATCCACTAGGTCTGAATTGAAATAAATATTGTACGTTTTAATGGATCACGCTACAAACATAACGATCTTATAATACATGATGCATTGCCGTTTTCGCATAATTCACACTTTTGGACACTTTTGCTTTGACGGACATTATACAACACTGCAAAATCAAGCTGTTATATTCATATATTTATTGTCCAACATTCCCAATTTTTCTGATGCATGTCCTTAATTTAATTTCATATGTTGTTATTAATTCAGTGTTTATAAGCCTAATACTAATACTAGATCTTTTAAATAATTTTAACCCAAACTGACTGGGTTTCTAGAGAGCAAAAAGGTTTTGTGAAAAAAGTGGAGGACTTAAACACAAAGTCTGTAAAATAAACTCTTAAAAGGATTTGATGATCACTAGTGATAGTATTTTATTCTGTGTTGTCATCATTCAAGTTTGATTGAATGGTGAATGTACGCTTCTTGTTAGTGTATATTCTTTGACGCAGCGGAGCGCACCATTGGTGATTGCGCGCATGCCGCGGTCAAAGTTCAAAATAGTTCAACTTTCGCCACTGCGCTCTGTGACGATTACCTGCACGGCCAATAGAAACGGGGCATCAAAAGACTAGACCTATAGAACTCCCGATAAAAGTTTTGAAAACTCCTACTTTGCTCTGGCCAGCGTATCGCATTCCGCGTCCTGTGTGAAAAGGCCATTCTGAGGCTAGCGTATTTTTCCAGTTGTTTTCAATGGGAGTGCCTACAGGTCGCCTAGAGTTAAAGAATGTTCAACTTTCAGTAAAACGCAGCACTCACTGTCAGACGGTGCGTTCCAAACGGGATATATCGCCCTCCGAAGGGCACTTCGGAGTGAAAACGATCATGGCCGGCGGCACTCCGAGCCTCCTGTACCTATTCACTTCAGTTTGGAATGACCCTTCAATATGGCGGCCATTGGCCGCCATATTGAAGGGTCATTCCAAACTGAAGTGCTCAAAACTGGCCACTTCAAAGGGCCCTTCGGAATGAAAGATTTCGAAGGGTACAACTGATGGACGCTTCGGGCCCCCATGATCCATGATCCACAGGGAAGTTGTTTGGGCATCACAGAATAGGTACAGGAGGCTCGGAGTGCGATTTTACCTATAAATGTATGTATAGTATTTTTCTATATTACTGTAATATTTATACAAGTTATATTTGGTACATTATTATTGTCAAATATAATTTTTTTTGACCCCTACACTCTTCATCCCTTCGAAACTCTAATTCCAGAGGGTAAACCCTTCAAAGGAATTAGTAATAGGGATTAGTGTAATACTACACTGACCAACCACCACATTCTGCTTGTACAACGTCAACAGATGACAACAAGCATAATAACGGAACAAAATAATTTAAAACTAGAGCCAGAGCAAATACTTTACGTTGTATCGACATTTTTATATAGAAACAGTAAGAAACAAACTATCTGTGAAATGAGATAGCAAGCAAAGCGCCCACAGATAGGCGTTATACTGACTTAAGGTGATGATACACGGGGCAACTTTTTGGGCAATGTTGCTGAGCAACGTTGCTTGGGCACTTTCCCACTGAGAATGAGGAACAAATTTATATCTGGATACGTTAGATCGGTCGTGGGCAATTTTTTGAAATCCTCCAATCAGAATGTTAGCAGCCGATCACGTGACTAGTTCAGAGATTTCAGAAAAAATTCAAACAAGATGGTAAGTTACCGCTAGTAAGTTGTCATGCGTCAACCCAAAACAGAGAATTTACCTCATATATTGCTTAAAATACCAACAACTGTCCAAAATAATGCGTATAAGCTGTAATTAAGCCATTGAATGTTTTCAGTTAAATAATAACAAGACCGGGCTTTTTTTTAATGTCTGTAGTAGCGTAGACTGTAGGGCGTATGGCACATGAATATATTTTAAAATTCTTTTTACAACACCGGCAAAGATTGTTTACGCTCATCTTCTACTAGTTCCAGCATGTGTGCAGTTGAGTTCTGTTAACAAAACTGTGCGTCACTCAACATACGTCACTTACTCTGTAGCTCTCTCCTTCATTGGTTGTAGGTCTATCCAATTGACCCTTCGCCGGGAGTTTGATTGACAAGCGATCTAACCAATCAGAACGCTGCATCCGCCATTTTGTCCGACAAAGCAGCCAGTAGTTAGAAGATTAACCTCGGTGGAGTTAAACTTGAAAAATTGTGTATATTGACGTCTTTCCGCGTTTTAAACAACATTCATTCTCATGTTCATTCATGTTTATTTGATGTTATAAATGGACTAGTAGGAAGAGATGATCGGTTTACGAGCCTCTTGAGCTGAAGCGCTACAGCAATCTATCACGATCATGGTCACGACACATTAAAGAGCCAGAAAACGGTTTTTATTGTTTGAATTTCTTTAAAAACTACACAGTTTGAAAGCTGGGACTTTGTTTAATATTATAAGTAACCTGCTTTGTCTTGTCTGTCGACATGTGGTCATGTATCCTCTTTGCTCCGCGATGTATTTTTCACTGCGTGTGGCGAGATAGCGCCACGGCTTGTCGGACAAAGCAACAGTAACTAAGGGGGGCGGGTCTTTGCGAAGGGTCAAATGAGGTCTTTCCTGGATCGGTTGAAATACGCCCCCATAATCAAAGCCCAATGGAGCAGTATCAGACTCATATTCTGACTAGAATTGAGTATGACCACGTCAGGCTAACCATAAATACCACATTTTGTGAATTTTAGAATTTAAAACTTGGCCTGGATTACATTAAATGAGACAGTGGGCCAATCACAATTGAGATTAATCTTTTAAATATATATATATATTTTTTTTTTACATAATATATAATTTATATATTGTGTACTTTTACAGAAAATATATCATTTTTAATGTGGGTCAAAATTCTTTTTTTTTTTACAATATCTAGGCCTATTAGTTTTTCCAAGAAAAATAAATGTTTATCAGGAAAATTTCCAGCTATCCTAAAAAGTAAGAATAAAATAAGAGCAGGTGCAGAGTTTACTTGAATGAAAATATTAAACAGACTGTTTCATATAGTGCAGGTCAGTGAATCTCTCCATCCCCGCCAGCTAGTGCTGTTTAACAACCTGTTATTGCAATATGAATTTCTGTCATAAATCAAAAATCCAGTCTCCTTAAACCATCCTAGCTGCTTTGACAGTCCTGGAGCTTACTCGTGCTAAACTAAGAAGAGGTGAGCGCACAGCAGCCGTGAATCCCATCACACAACGCTTCATAAACATACTGATGCACCAAGGTCTTTCTCTGTCTGCTGCTGAAAATTAAGTGATGTTGATTTTGGCACCCAACTCCCTCTATGTGTCTGCCTGTCTGGCCTATCAAACCATTGTAAGGGTTTAAGCATTTTCGCTTTGGCTGCACACGCACACGCATTAACACACACTCGCAAACTTGTACAGCTGCCTGTGCAAACACCCAATAAAACGGGCTATTATTCATAATAAGCAAATAACGGTAGCCATTATATTTGAGTCTGGGATGGGATGTAGCTGATTTGCTTAATGCAGAAGATCACGAGTCCAATTTGAGACGACGTGGAGTCCGTCGGCTGAAAACGTGTGCTGTAAAATTTTCTCATAAAAGGAGTTATGACAGGTCATCAACTTTCTTGTTCATTGCAAGTCAGTCTCACAATCTTACAGTTTTATTCCCTGTAATCGTTGGTCTAAGATATGCTCACAAGAACAAGCTCACAGCTGGGAAGTATATGATGGGCCTTTCTCATTCCCCCTCCCCATATTAGTCTATCTCACTCCATCTACTCCTGCTGATTTCCCTTTTTACGAGAATCTGACAGATTTTGCAGGTGTTCATTACTGTGACCAAAGTCACTCATGTTCCAGTCAGGCTGCTCGTGGAGTTGTTGAACTTTACTTAACTGTGAACTGCTGTTGACTTCCATCCCTGTGCACAGTGATGGGATTATCCGCTGTGGGAGCTAAAGGTCCAGGTACTGCAGAAATTCAGATTTATTTTTACTATAAATCAGCAGTGCACTGTCGTAGACATGTAAATAATATTCTGTGTCATTCGACACAATTTGTAAATTCTGTGACGCATTCTCCAGTCCAAAATCTCTTTTTTTCCATAGGGACTCTTTATTTTAAAGTCACCATGAAAGCAAAATTGACGATTCTTGTTTTTTTTATGGGATTTTTCAATATTTATTATAAATGATTTATCCTTGCATAATCTTTAATCAAAATAACTTCCCCTCCCACTTGCGACGACATCTCTTCTCTGATTGTTTTTCGGTGTGAGGGCAGAACAACCGGTCACTCAAATGAGGTCACATCTTTAGCAAACCACAACAATCCAATCAATTCCTAATGGACAAAATCAAGTCCTGCCCTACATTTTGTCTTGGGCTGCATGGGAATCGTTCACCCAAAAATTTAAATTATCCCATAATTTACTCACTCTCAAGCCATCCTAGGTGTATATGACTTTCTTCTTTCAACCGAACACAATCAAAGCTTTGTAATGGGATTGAATGGCGCTTTTTGAAGTTCCAAAAAGTGCATCCATCCATCATAAACTAAATCCATATGAATCCAGTGGGTTAATAAATGCCTTCTGAAGCGAAGCGATAGGTTTTTATTAGAAAAATATCCATATTTATAACTTTTTAAACTATAATCAATGGCTTCCAGTAACAGCTGTACGCAAGTCGAGTTCCGGCAGAAGAGTGACCTCTGACCCGACGTATGACATAGGATGTAGGAGTAGTGTAAGCTTTGGTGAGAGTAGACGCCTCTCACTGTTCAAACAAATGGGGCTGGGCAACAAACTCAAGCTCTTGTGTCGAAATCCTCTGACATTTCTATTTAAAAAATTTAATTTTAGACCAGTGTTTTGTTTTGCTCTATCCTCTGCTCTTCAGCATTCATCAATACGTCATATGTCGGGTCAGATGTCACTCTTCCGCCGGATCTAAACTTGCATACAGCAGTTGCAGGAAGCCAGTGATTATAGTTTATAAAGTTATTTTTCTTACAAAAACCCATCGCTTCGCTTCAGAAGGCATTTATTAACCCAATGGAGTCGTATGGATTAGTTTTATGACGCATAGATTTGCTTTTTGGAGCTTTTTGGCTGCCATTCAATCCCATTACAAAGCTGGGAAGAGCCAGGATATATTTTTTTTAAAACTCCATTGTGTTCGGCTGAAAGTAGAAAGTCATATATACCTAGGATGGCTTGATGAGTAAATTATGGGATAATTTTCATTTTTGGATGAACTATCCCTTTAACTCCATTTTTAGACATACACTCACAAACTTCTCTAAGCACTTCCCCATGGGGAATCACGCCGCCATTTTAAAATGCATTCAACTTTGCCAAGTGGACGAGGGCAGTTTATTATTTTGTTTATTTGGAAGTTTCATTTAAAACCCCTGCAAGGGTTCCGCTAGTAGTATTAGTAACGTAAGCAATACATCAGAGTGAACAAGATTTCACTCGGATATACGTCGCAATAGGGAAGAAATAGAAACTTACATTTCATACAAACTCTAATGCATATAGCTCCAACAGACAGTTGGTCACTTAAAAGATGGACACCAGTATCATTTTGACCTGCTATATATATATATATATAATATATTTCACATCAAAATTTAGCTGACTTATAGCCTAGGAAACTTTGGTGTTTTTAAATAAATGAAGTAACAAAAGTTGACATTACAAGTCCCTAACATTAGACATAACTTTTGCTAGTCTAATAAGGTCAAACGTTATGTAATGAACTTATGCTACTGTAAGAGGGCTACATGGCTATCTTACCTGTTGAAAAAAAGAAAAAAAAAACACTTCTGGTTTTTAAATCCTTTCAAATCTGAGTTCTCGCCACCTCTGAAAGCCAAGCCATTACTGGAATCAGGTTTTATTATGGACTTTCGCTTTCCCTTTTTGTGCCATATAGCTGGAGATACTTTTCTCTGTTTACAGGTTTGACGTGACAAGCACAGGCGATCATATATGTGTGCAATTTCCCGCGAAATCCGTCCCGACCGCTATAAAATATAAATCATTATTATAAGTTTGTCAAAGTGAACCATGGGTAAAGACGCGGTTTGGAAGATTTTTTTGTGCCCTTCATTAATTGACACTGTTGTTTATTTGCAGATTTATGTGTTTTTAAAAGTTAATATGTCTAACTTGACATGCTGTTTTAAAAAGGCTGAAATCTGATGCATAAAAATCACGGCACAACGGTCAAAGAACTCTGTCTAGCACTTTTACATACAAAAACTATTAAAAAGCAGCGCAAATCGTGTACTGTTTGAACTGGCCTCAACTCCAGTAGGTCGGTGCCCTTAATCGCCACACAACTTGTGTGTATTCCTGCCCGAGCCTGATTTCCCCTCGCTAATGGACTGTTTTGAGAGTGGAGAGTGAGCTGTGGACGGATGCAATCACAGCCTCCGTGCTTGAAGACAGAGCCGCGCCTCGTAAATCTTCTGCAGTGTGTTCCCGCTTCAGCTCAATCAGCATCACTGCTGGACCGGTCCAGACGCCGCCTTTGTTTATTATGCCGAGGCTGAGTCAAAGGCAGAGAGGGTTGGAGGAGCTGACAGGTGCTTCTGACCACAGGCTGCGAGTGTTTATGTTTGAAGGAAGCCCTGGTGCACCAGCTCATTCTGTTTTGCCTCTTTAACGAACAGCAATTAGTAAGAGCTAATGAGAGCGTGCTTGCAGTGGAGTACAAGTTAAGAGATTATTTTTTTTCATCTTCTTTTTTTTCTATGTCTGTCTTCCATTCTCTTTAGTCATTCTATATGAAACCTTTAATTCCTTCTCCTTTCTCTCTTTCTGCTAATCCTTTTTTATACTTATCTGTAGGACAGGTGTTTTCAAACTTATGTCAAATATGAGTTTAGATTCTTTTTTTCCCACTACATGCTTAATGTTATAATGCATAAACTTGCAAAGAATTAAATTCAAATTTATAGTTAAAAGATTAGTTCACTTCAGAGTTAAAATTTTCTGATAATTTACTCACCCCCATGTCATCCAAGAGGTTTATGTCTTTCTTTCTTCAGTCGAAAATAAATTATGGTTTTTGAGGAAAACATTTCAGGATTTTTCTCCATATAGTGGACTTTAACGGCTACCAACGGGTTGAAGGTCCAAATTGCAGTTTCAATGCAGCTTCAAAGGGTTTTACACAATCCCAGACGAGGAATAAGGGTCTTATTTAGCGAAACAAATGAAAGTTTTCATTAAAAAATCCTGGAATGTTTTCCTCAACTTTTTAACCACAAATGCTCATCTTGCAAGTATAATTATTATTTTTTTTTTTAGAAAATGACTGATCGTTTTGCTTGACAAGACACTTATTCCTCAGATGGGATCGTGTAGAGCCCTTTGAAGCTGCACTGAAACTGTAATTTGGACCTTAAACCTGTTGAACCCCACTGAGTTACACTATCTGAAGAAAAATCCTGGAATGTTTTCCTCAAAACCATAATTTCTTTACGACTGAAGAAAGAAAGACATGGGGGTGAGTAAATTATCAGGAAATTCATTCTGAAGTGAACTAATCCTTTAAATGCAAAAAAAGTTTAGCTTACTGTTAAAAACGATATTGTTGTCAGTGGAATAAAATAATTATGAATAAGATAAACTTTCTGAACACGATTTCTTTCTTTACAAAGCATAACAAAAAAATGGAGCAAAATTTAATATCACAATGTTTTTCTGTAAACATCAATGTTACATAATGTGTGTATATATGTTTAATTATTTAACTTTATTTTATTTATTTTTAAGTTCTCTTCATTTTTCTGGGGCTCCATGGACCCGGTTTGAAAACTCCTGTGCTATACCAAGGCCATCGTCTTGAATCCATTTACAATTTATCATTGAATGATTGCAGACATGAGAATGAGGGATAGAAAACTCTAACGATGGAGAGGGTCTGTTTTTTATTGCCCACAGAGTCTCAGTGTTACCTCTTATGGGCTCCCTGCTTTAGTCTGTTGGATTTCCAAGAAGTGGCTATGCCAGACAAAATGTCACACACTAAGATCGACGACACTGATTTGCACCCATTTATTCAACCAAGGATGAAAGACTGGGCTTTTGCAAATACGTAGAATAAAAGCATGTCTGGACTGTAGGTATAAATCAAAATGTTGACACGCACACACACACACACATACTGTTAAGTGAGCATTTGCATTTATTTTCTGCTCCTTTTCATCATCGCTGTTCATGGCCGGTCTGTTGCAAAGCGGAACAAGAACAGATATTTTTCCAGATTTGAAAATCAAAGGCCTACGCTTATGTCCTACACACAAAGAAAATATACAATAGTAGTACTTAAATTAAACCAATTCAGTGATGTTTACTACTAGTAATGTGTGTATTTCATACCACTAGACAGAGATGATTAAATTAATGAAAAGGTCTCTGCTCCTAATTAACTTTGTGAGGTTGAAGTCTTGTGTAAATTTCCAAGTAATATTAAATGCCTGAGGAAAATTCTTAGTTAATGATCTCTTGATCTGCAGCAAGAAGTAGAATCATTAATTCAGTAAGAGAGTAAAATCTAAAGAGCACTATTTAAGTGAATGTTAATCTCTAAGTCATCAGTGTGGCTTGGCAATGATCGAGAGAGGCTAATACACCTGGCACTAGGCCTTCCATCTGCATGATTTGAAAAGAGGGAGCTTCTGTTCGGTTTTGGTTCACTTGAAAGCTTATGAGTGAGACCTATCAGTTAAACCCAGCGTGAATAATGTTGTGCTGAATTCACTTATTTTGAGAGGCTGTACGGGCAGGATCAATGGGGAAATTAAGTCTTTTCTGTGGCCCAAATGCCTGAGAGTAATTTTCTGCCAAACCATACAGCACAGCACGGAAGTTTATAAAGAGCCTCTCAAAAGTGTGTTTCTGTGGGCACGCAACCCCAGAGAGAAAACAAACAGTTGACATAATGTGAAAGCCTTTAATTTGGTCAGGTAGGTTCGTTTTGGACCTCACATTTGTTTGCATAGCAAAGACATCTTAATGGAATGTTGATCATTCATACCAATACAGTGTTTCCTTCACACACAGACATTGAAAACCAAAAAGACAAGAAAAGAACGCTACCTTTTTTGACCCTCTCCGCTCTACGTTGTTTGACTGTTTACTAGCAACCGGAGCCAGCGCGTGCTTCGTTTCTATGGTTACTCAGTAACTGAAGGAAGCGCCGACCAGCCACAAAGTTAGCACGATATAAAACATTTGTAGTGGAAAACGGTTATAAATTTACTTGTTTAGTTACGTTTGGTGAGTAATAAACCGTCTTATATATTGATATACTTTCAAGAGGGCAACAAATAGTTTAAAGTTAAACTATATTAGATGTTTGGAATGCCGCATATCAAGTCCTCGCGCTGACAGCTTTAACGTTAGCCCTCTCGTGTTGTATTAATACTGTTAACTATACTGCGTTAACTCTGCTTTAATGTTTGGTTAGACTCATCTAGTGTCCGTCATGGGGGTGGCACTCTCTAGGGCAATTCAGTGGAGCTCTGATGCTGATAAACTAGAGGATAGCCCTCTGAATAATGACTTGCTGACTGAAATCCTGCTCTTCACGGAGGATTTCGGCGACAGACACCCACACGAGGCCAGGCTTAAATTCAGCGAGCCTTTACAATGGAAAACAACTCTAGAAGCGTCTGATTTCATATCAGATTTATTTGACATCAGGTAATACCAAAAACCGGAGATTATAAGAGACGTGCAATTGATTTAGCATAACATTCCCTTTAGAGAAATCAGAAAGATTAGACCTAATTTAATTTTCATGTCTAGATATATGTAAAACTCCATTTGGTTCACTATATACTGAAGGTTTTCAGATAAATTCCTTTACTGATTCAATGAAGATTTATGTTTGGAGCTACTTAGTCAGGTGAATGCTTAAAACACCTGTGACACCCTTTTGCTTTTTCTCTTTTTCAGAGAAGATTCAGTTATGTCTTTGGGATATGATGATAACGGACGTTCCCTTCTCCATCTGAGTCCACCTGACATCACGGTGTACTCATTTTACTACCTCTCTAACCTTCTGCAACTAAGCAAAGATAAAAAGATGAAGGAGGTCAAGAACTGTTTGGAGGGTGAGCTGCATGGAGAACATGCTATATTACTTTAAGCACTTATTTTCCTTTGTCTGAAATGCTGTATTCTGTTATTTCCCATATCAATTTTGAAGTCTAAAACAGTCTAGTGCCTATGTTCATTTATGATGCAATATGATTTATGATGCAGATCCCAAAATCTGAGACCAAATTGAATATCTGTAATTATTTAAACCTGGAAATAAACAGTTGATGTTTTTGTTCTAAAAACATAAAATAAGTAAGAACTATTTAGGATGCTGCACTATTTCTTGGACCCCTATCAAATCACGTGAACTCTTTTTCGCAGTTGGACAAATGTTTTTCCATTGATGCACAAGATGATTTATCATTCTCAGATCATAATGGATAATATGATCATCGTGTTTGACTCAAACTTGTGGAGTTTGTGCAGCTCAAGTGCTGCTGTTATTACAGCAAGAAGAATACAAATACTGAATCTGAAAATCAGAAATTCATGTTATTTTTTTTAAATTCAGTTTTCAATTGACTGTTTTTTTTTTATGTTGATAATATAATTTGTAATAAAAAACAATTAATTATAGGATATAATATGTATTATACACTCTAAAAAGTGCTGGGTTAAAATCAACTCAAGTTGGGTTGAAAATGGACAAACCCAGCGATTTTTACCCAACCTATTGGGTAGTTTTATTTAACTCGGCTATTTAAAAAAAAATTTTTTTTTACTGTATTGCTTGCTTAAAATGAACCCAAAATATGTTGGAAATTAACATATACGCTTAATAAATGAACATTTATTAAGTTTAATAAATAATAATTAAACAATAAACATTTATTAAATTTCTTATTAATAAATGTTCACCTTTTGATTATTATTGTTATCTCTAGTAATTATGTGTTTGATATTTAATTTCCATCCTATTTTGTGTTTTAAGCCAGCTATATAGTCATTTTTAAACAATAGTTAAATAAAACTGCCCAGCATGTTAGGCAAATATTTAACCCAACCGTGGGGTTAAAACAACCCCAATTGCTGGGTTTGTCCATTTTCAACTCAATTTAGGTTGTATTTAAACCCAGTATTTTTTTTTAGTGTATGTATGAAATAGACACATTTTCACTAGCGGTCTCAGTCTTTTAGAGCAAATTTTACTTCTGAAGATTAGTTTCAGACATGCTTTCTGCAGCTTTTGGCTAACATTTAAAGGTGTGCTCGGTAAGTTTTTGCTAACATTTAGTGGATTCTTATTTGTCCCAGTGGTACCACTGGATTTGGACTCTATACTGACACCTATTGCCCTGGTTGCATGAAGACTCTTGGATTAAAACTTGCAATGAAGCATAGTGAAAGTGTTTTTGTATAATGAGCAGGTGTGAATAAGGTGTGTTTATGGCCAACAGCTAACAGGGAGCCAATGAAGAAGATCTTTGGGCCCAGATATCCTACAATACATGAAGATGAACTATTTAATATCCTGCAGCAGCTGGATGAGAAGCTGCTAAGCATTGCTGTCAGACCGATGACCAGGTAAACACTTTCTGTATGCATATACTGTATACTGCCTTTAATCAAAGCAATCAGCCATACTCCTTGTCTTTAATTTATTGCCATTTTGAAATGTCTGAAAA